>JBAMBO010002363.1:0-40941 GCA_037044535.1 Lordiphosa magnipectinata | reverse complement strand
GAATTCACGAAAGGCGACCATCCAAAAATAGAAAGAGTTTTATACAACAGGTTTCAACAAACACACTGGCATTGCATTTTCTGTATATAAAAGCTCCTCCCATGCAACATCTTTTTGCCTCTCCATTTACCAGTGTTCCGGAGCTAGATATGGAAATTGACATCACGGAAGTAAGAGCAGCAATATCGCGCAGTAAGCGAAATAAGGCAGGGGAGGATAGAGTTCCAGCAGAGTTCCTGAAAAATGCTACACCTTACTTTTTACAGCTTCTTACTAACGTATATAATACAAATTTTTATATGGGAAATGCACCAAAAAACTTCAGACGAAATATGACATTTCGCCCGATCTTTAAAAAAGGAGAGGCAAGCGAATCAGCGAACTACAGAGGTATTTCCTTTCCTAAAACGAGACCATGAAGACCTTTCCTTCAATATTGCTGAATCGTCTTTCTAACTGGGTCAAAAAGCACAATATCTTAAGCGAATACCAATCTGGATTCAGAGAAGGCTACTCTACTGTTGACAGCATCTTTACCTTCACCGCCGTTGCAAAACAGTACTTGGAAATACAAAAAAAAAGATGTTTGCGTTCTTTGTCGATTTCAAAGCTGCATTCGACACCATTGACAGAAAAAGCCTCTACTTAAAACTCAGCAACATTAGAGTAACTACTAAGGTAATTCAAATGATCCAAAGCTTGTACATCTGCAACAAGACCACAGTTTGGGACGGCCACAACCTATCCAGATGGTTTGAGACGAATCTTGGAGTGAAACACAGTTACTTTTCGCACTGTACTTCGACGACATATCCTCTTCAGCTACAAGGTTTGATATGTAACTAACTTTATTGAATATCACATAAGCTAACAATTATCGTCAAGTCGAACGGAGCGATGCAGGCGCGAGCCGCGCGTGGCCGAGGCCAAGCTAGAAACTGAGCGCCAAGGATGGCGCGTGGCTTGTCGTTCTGCTATCGCGTTAGGCATGGTGTTCGATGAATGGTGTGACCAGAGGTGGCCAGGGCTGTCACACCTCCATTCTGCCAGGGGGTGTTTAACTGGGATCGTAACGAATCAAAGTTCTAATGTATTCCGATGACATGGTGCTTCTGGCCGATGACGCCCGGGATTTGCAGCAAATGATAGACGCATTGCACTCATACTGCCAAACGTGGAGCCTTCAAATTAACTGCGAAAAATCTAAGATAATGGTAGTACGTGATAAAAGGGATCGAAAAGCAAGAACAGATGCTTGGTCTATAAAAGGAGTGAATCTGGATATTGTCACCGAGTACAAAACATGTCATTTTGCAAGCATTTAATCAAAAAACTAAGCGACTCAAAAATGGCGATCAGTACCAAGTGGAACTGCTTAGAAAAAGAAACGTCAGTCACAGCACTAAGTACAAATTGTTCTTAGCCACAGCCAGAGCTTTGGTCAATACAAATAAATGGGACGACTCCTCCGTTTTTATATAAAGAGGGTGTTCCACTTGCCTCTATGCAAGCCTAACTATGCTATACACTTGGGAACGAGTCGCCCAACTATGATTCTCTACACACTGCAACTTCACTTCAATTCGATTATATTAATAAGACTATGTAAATGCCAGCCACGCGTCTTCCAAGAATTGTCACAGAACACCTGTTAGAAGCAAAATCACAGTTTGTTGGAACACAATATTAGGTGCAACATAGAAGACCACAGCTCATGGAACCTTTGGCAGACAAAACTGCTGCAGACCATAGACAGCACGGAAAGGATTGGCTTTGAATCACAAGCCCGTGAAAGTCAGTCTCGGGACACTTACAGCAAACTGGAGTATAACTTAAAAGATAAAAATTATTTCACTGACAATTGACGTCTAGGCAGTAACATCAGTCATTTTTCGAACGAGAACGTAAGTGCTCAACCTAAAGTATATGCCACATATCTCAAACCCCAGTCATTGCACTGGTTGCAACACCGGAGAGAGAGAAGACACCGCCCACTTCTTTACTCGCTGTCCAATTCTGAAGGAACTCGGGGTCCTCTACTGGGAAAAAGATACTCTTACCGACCAGGAAATTCACAAGCTCTTAAACGGAAGTAATTGGCGTTCGATCACTTTCTACCTTAGAGAGTGCTTGCAGTATCGACGCGATTTTTTAATGGACTATGGAGACATGTAACCAGACATCGGAATCAAGGAATCGGAATTAAGGAAAATGTCACCTACATTTGGCTAACGGCAACATGCCACAGCCAATTTTTTATAATCGTTGTAAATCCAAGTAAGACTGGTAAGCAATCATTGTTGAATTTTCATATAAATCTTTTAATATGACTTTGAACCTGATCGGATGAATAACAAATGCGTTTCATACACATATCAATGGTGCCCACTATAGATGTTTTCACAACACTATTTGGAACACATATGTGTCTTACAAGCACATCGTTAGCTAAGTTAGATTTAAGGAATAAGATACTTAGAATAAAAGTAAAATCGATCTCAAGAGTGATTCAGTACAAATGCGAAAACTACAATCGCGCTTATTTTAAAGGACAATATTTCTAGACAGATTTGGAACAGGTTCAGGTTCCATTATATTTGCACACTTGTTTCGATTTAAGGTACGGCTCACAGTGAAAAATGTGTTGCAATTCCGGGTATGAGCCCGTTCGCTTTAAAACCGGCTTGCAGCTCGTACTCAAGGTCGTGATTCTTCTGCTTGGAAGACACTGCAGTGTTATAATAACTGACGCTCACTTCCTTGGAGTGAAAGCCTTTACACCAGGGTTCCCCAAGCAGAGAGCGCGAAAATGTGACTGTGTCTCTCTAATACACAGTGATGCATGACTTCGGCAAGCATTCGGTGCGAATTGGCGAGAATGTTCGTGCCTCAGGAGCTATCGCTGGGGAACTCTGCTTTACACACTCTGTTTTTGAGCTTTGAGCAATCAGTGTAGATTTGTGTTGACTTTTCCGTTGCGTGGAGGAACCTGATTCAGTTCTTTTTAGTAGGAAGAGAAGTGATATTCACTAGGAGTGTAGTAGTCGGTGACTTCGGGGATACGGGTGTTATTCTAAGGAATCTTCAGTTGAACGAAACTGATGGTGCACCATTTGATCGATTCTTTCAGTTTCATTCCCATCGATGGAAAGTATGATGAGAATCAGATGAGCGCCATGTAGAGCCATTTTGTCTTATCCCATTTGAGTCCCATAGATTTTATAAACAAAAAATAAACTAAAAAAATTTGAAACTTTTTCTCTTCAAAACGGGTTCCAAACAAATTCGAAGCAGTTCCATAAAGGCAAAGAAAAATATACAAAACAATTTTAAAACACCCAAACAATAATATAATGTCCCTATTATCCATTTTAATATAATATTTGTACAAACTCGTGTAAATATTCTCTCTTTTAAAAAAAACACCATTATCATACCCAGCGAGCGGCAGTTGAAAACAAGGCCAGCCGTGCCAAAATAGGAACAGCTGCAGGAACCTTCCTTAGAGTCTCTGGTGCGCGTTTTAAGCCAAACGACTTGGATTTAAAAATAAATTGAGGTCAACTAAGAGACAATGTTCGCCGTAGTTCTCTGGCGTTTTGTTGTTGCGCTTTTAGTGTTTGGCTGAATCGTAAAACGAAATTCGGCGCACATAATGGTAATTGCGTGTTTTTTTCCACTCTAATTACGAGTTATATGCATTCACATTCACACACACAGAGACACACACACACAGACACTAGCACTCGCACACTATCATACACTGGCATAGAATGGCATGTGCCGAGAGTGCGCCGCAAGAAATGCCAACCTAAATTTCCGGGCCACGACTTCGTTGTTCGTCGCAGTCACAGCCGTCGCATAAAAATGAAAATTAAAAGAAAAATGCATATAAAGTGTTGCATTTGCACCCAGCCAGGCTTTCGTCTTCTGGCTTTCACACGCTCTCTGCTAATTAAAAACAGCATATAGTGCCATTAAAGCCAAAAGTTCACTTCGCATGCAGCTTTTTTTTTCACAGCCGCTTTTCTCTGGCTGGGCATAAGTGGGAGCGAGGGAGATGGATGTTTGGCAAGGAATGGAGGGCTGCGTATGCGCCATTTGTACAGAGATTATCTCATTATGTTTGCGGTTTTAGTTGCAGGCGAGTTGCCGTTTTTGGCCATAGGCGTACAACATGGCGTATAATTAATTACGTAATGAGCGCCTGCCAGACGCACTCGGTTGAAGCAGCTGCTGCGCTGTCGCTGGGTTTTATGTTTGTCTTTTTCTGCCTGCCACTCAACGGCAGCGAATTCATTGTTCTTCACTTGGGCCCTACGCCTTTGTCTGTCTTTTGTGTTCACTTGACTATCTTAAGCACCTTGTTTTTTTTTTTTTTTTTGGTGGGTGTCTCATTGTGGTTGTAGCAACAATTATCAGCAGCCTGCAGTTTTTTTTTATGCCTTATCACACCACCATTCAAAATTTGTTTGCCTTGCTTTGTGCACGCACAATTTACACATCATAAAAACGATTTTTATAGAGATATGGCAGTTTGTATGTTGTTTTTTGTTTTTTTGCTGTTTGGTGGAACAAATTGCGAACAGTCAAATTAATTGCAATTTTTTTCTAGAACTCTTTTTTTTTTTAACCTCATGCGTATGAATTATATGTGGGCGAAAAGTACATAAAAATGTTTGCCAGATTTGCCAGTAGGGTGTTGCAATATAATTTATTTGAAGAGAAGTGAAACACCAACATTTAACTACAAAATGTACAAAAAAACTGAAACTAAATTTACAAAATTTGATTTGTAAAGATTTTATTTAGTGTTTTGGTGAAACACCCTAAGGATTGGCATGCATTATTCACACTTGAATGATTGCTATCGCAGTTATCACCCATAAAAACGAGAGCTGCTTTTGGATTTCCAAATCGAATGACAGACAGAACATATGGAGAATTCCTTGTGTGCAGCTCTTTCTATGGACGCCACGCCCCGGTCCGATTGAGCCAGAACCCTTACAGAAGGTTATTAATTCATAGTTTGTCAGCTGGTTATAAGATGACCGCTCCTAGAAGGTCCAATATCGCCGTTTTGATCACATTTTTAAATAAGCCATAAATGTGCACAAAAGCTATTTGCGGCTATTCCATATACACATTAGGTTAGGTTAGCTCTGTCCACCTGGAGTGTTCAAAAAGGAGTGTATTCCCTCTTGGCCCGAAAATCAAGACCAAGCTTTGCATTCCATATTTTGCATATCAAAATGGTTATATTACGATGGTTTGCTTTCATTCTAGGGAAACATCCCGTAGAAGGCAAGGCCTGCTGCCATCTTATCTCAATTCTACCTGGCATAAAGCTGTCTGGAGATTGTTGGCCAACACTTTATTTAGACACTGCATTATTTTGTGTGTAAAGCTCGAACACAACAATGGGAATGAACCGCTTTAAGGGTAATGTATACCTTCAGAATAATTTTTTAGAATTTTTTTAGTTGCTGTAACGTTCTCTTCAAAACATTCTCTAAAATTTTTAAGCAGATCACACTTTATGTTTCACAAAAATAACAATTTTTTAATCAATTTTTTGATCAAAAAACTTCAAAAAACAGTTATAAAATGTTCAGAATTTAAAAAAAGTTGATTTGGAAGTCTTTGGAGATTTGTTTTTACCATGTCTTGACGCACTTTGAGCCAAATTTCTCGAGAACTACTTAACCGATTTTAATAAATTCTTTTTTCGGTGAAAGCTAACAGCCAAATGCCAGAAATCCATGTTTGAAATCTATTAAAAATTATTTGTATTTTTCATAGACCGTTTAGCAGGCTCCAGGTCAATAAGTTATTTCTTCTTATTCAAAAATACGACCCAATTCGTATGGAAATTGTGTCGTTTTTGGGACGGAAGCGATTTGTAGAACACATGGGAATATTTCAAAACCATATGGAACTACAATTTATATGTTAAACATTTTAAGGCATGGTTTTAAAGAATCGTCAGCCCATCTGTTGACTTTGCACCACACGTCGAACCTTCTGGTACTACACCGGGGTGCCAAGCTCGTCGCGAGATACCCGATCGTTACGTGAAGTTATTTGACCGTATTGTTACAAAGGATTTTTATAAAGATTTAAAGAATTTATAAAATAGCATATGTAGTCCTAGTAAATTGTTAATTGATTCGTCCTCTGTCATGTTGCACAAGTTACAGAGCCTTGATGTTGTTTGTTGATTGCTTCTTAAGTTAAGCAAATCGCCTCGAGCTTTTAAAATCCATGGTATGTGTCTATGAGTGTTTCTGTACTTACAATATTGTGCTCCTTTCGTATTCTCAAGATGGTTGTATATTATCGCTAGCTCTTGCTTTTTCAGTGTAGTTAGTTAGTTGTTCTTGTTTAAGCTTTTCCAGAAGATTTCCGCATATTCTTCTTCAGTCTTCTCTAGTTCAGTTGTTTCATAAGTGGCCGACGCACATTGGGCGAAATGACCAATTTAGCGAAACGAAATTAATATATTCCAAAGTAAATGAGATAATCGCAATCTGTTTTTTTTTCTGAAAGGTAAGAATAAAATCAATAAAAAAATTTTAAATAAAGTTTTTAATACAACTTTTTTTATTTTTTAAATTTAAAAACAAACATTTTTTTTGTAAATTTCAAAAAGATTGCACAAGTTTTTTAAAGTTTGAAAGTTTAGTTTTGACGTTTAAGTTAAATATTTTTAAAATTTTTTTCGGTAGGTACACTTACATTTTGAGCCAAATCTAGAGTCAGAAACGTTAGATGGCGTCAAGCAAGGTATGAATCGAAAGGTTATTGAATTTCCAATAATCGCGCAACACATTGTTTTTGAATCGGTAAAATAGTTTGAATACAAACAGCAAAATATTTGAAAAAAATAATATTTTCAAATAAAAACGCTCGAATTTTTTTTTTTAAACATCTAGAAAAAATATTAAAAAAATGGAATAAAATAATTTTGTTTTTTCTTCTTAAGAATCGCACTTTTTTGAAGAAAATAAGGTATAAATAAAGAAAATCTATGAATAAACACCGAATTGATTTTCGATGATTGCAACACATCATAGCTTGGAAGAATATCAGCGATTTGAACAAGCCCATTGGTAAAATTTCGCAATTATTTTCAGGTTTCAAAACGTTCCAGCTTACTTCAGGTTTTGTCATATAAAACTGTATTAAAAAAATAGTTTTCCAAAGCCAAAAAATTCTTTGTGGGGATATCTTCGTTGAGCCAAACTAAAAAAAGCTTAAGTTTTGATGCTGACATTGCGCCTAAAAAGTCCAACAAATGCAAGGGTAGCACATATTAGCAGGAGATATTGAAAATTTTAAAACAACAAGGACTCACACTGACAAACAAAAAGTGAAAGGCGACTTGAACATTTGTGAACATTTTTAGTTTTGCTCCACGAAATACAATGTTAATACGCGTTACTTTCACCACGTCTTACAAGTAATACATTAATGGACGGGTCACTTACATCGATTTTTTGCTTAATACATACCTTAATATTAATATAAAAGCAAGCTTTTTTGTAACACAACGACAACTTTATATTTCACAGCTTAATTAACAAAAACAGCAAAAATGCGGGAATTAATTGAAAAGCAGTTGCCAAAACATATGTTGTCTTTGATTGCTCACAGCTGTTCAGATATATATCGGAATGGTTTGAGATAAACTTTTATAAGCTAATCAAAGTATCGGTAGTCGATAATTAAAAAAAATTTAACGATTTTCCAAACCTGAAAAATTGAATTTCGACGCGCTAGAATGGCCGTTTCGCCCTCTGTGCGCCGTAGCGTACGATATGTCTTTGTATGTCTTTTTCCCATGTAATGTTTTTTTCATATATTTTATTGAGCAGAATATGGGGGAGTCTGTTGCTTCTGTATTCGTACAAAGTTTTGCCGACATATTTCAGTCGAAGGGCCATCTTCCATGCCCGTTTCCAATGCTAGTACGAAGTTCGGTGTGCAGTATGTTAGTTTCAATATCCTTTTGCAGAAGATTTTGTTATAAGATCATTAAGTTATGTCTGTTCATAGTTGTTCTTAAAACCAGATTTTCAAATTTATTTTTTTGAATTGATTTTTCAATTTGTTTTTAACTAAACTAAGATGTGTGGGATCGATCATTTAATTTAGAACCAATAAAAAGTGAAAAAAGTTGAATTTTTTTTTTTGAATCCTAATAACTCCGTTATATATTGAACGATCCCAAATATCCTAGTTCAGACCAGACTAACATCAGTTCTTAACAAAATCACGTTTTCAGTATTACTTTCAGATAATCCGTTCTCAACAATTTTTTTGCAATCATGGGACTATGTTTTACATTTTTGGCCAACTTAGAACCAAAATACAACAACAAAATTTATAAACTTAATTTAACCTTTCGTTATTAAAACTTGTAGTTTTAGTGTAATTTAATTTTTTGTAAACCTTTAAAAAATGCCACCTGAAGTGCAGTACCCTTAATAAAAGGAGCATAAGGTGTCCATTGACCTGCCTACACCGGGAATACTTATTTAGAGGATTTTTTCCTCCCCAATTAGCGGTGTTAAACAAAATATTATAAAGTACCAATGAATATAGTTTATCAGTAGATATCCGTAGCCTATGCCCTAGAAGTACAGTTGTTTGTGTACACAATCGAGACATAAGCAGTATACTGTACTAAAGCGTTAAATGAAACAAATGGAAATTTAATACGCTTTCGCAAAAATTTTGCGTTTTTGAGTCGAAATAAGTTGCAAAAACAGTTTTGAAATAGCAAACGTTTTGCGAAAGTGAAAATGAAAGCATGGCTGTTAGTACATTTACTGAATAAATAAGATTCCAAATGATTTCTCAAAGTGATATTTTATGCAAATAATCGTAAACCGTAACCGAAACCCGAAACAGAATTAGATCAATAACCGTAACCCGTACCGTAACCCATATCCAATAACCGTAATATAACCGATCGGCCAAAACAGTAACCATAACCCTAACCGTTATTCGTTTTGGTTTAGATCTCTGATTTTATCAAAATGCTCGTTTTCAAAATTCTTAATAAAAGCAAGTTCCTTTACGAATTTTAAAACGTTTGAAATGTACTAAAGATTTCGTTTTTAAGAAGGTTGAATTTGCGAGTAATTTTTTTTTAAATTAAAATTAAATGGATTAGTTTTTGCAATTGTTAATTATACAACAAATATTGACTTTTGGAATGCCGAGACCTATTATGTCACTCTATTGGACACACACGCAAACACAGTAACTTGCAATAATCGGCCATCAAATAACGAAGTTCTTTATAATTAACTTAACTTAAATTGCTCTAATTCGCGCAAGTTTATCTGCTAAGCTTTAATCGGTTACATAATTATTAACGATTATCACAGTCCTGAAATCTCTCAATATAAATAGCAGCCTTCGCCCTATACAGCTATGCCTGCATCTATATAAAATGCCAATAAACATATATTGTGAAATTAAATCGCGTTTGTGTCAATATTTATACACGCCACACCAAAATGCGTAAATAAATAAAAGCAAAAGATATTGCCATGCAAATGAATTAATTTCAGTAGTTTGCATTTTCCAACTTATTCCCCACGCAATTATTTTCCCTCGTGTGGCTGGAATTTTCAAGAAATCAATGCAAATTGCGAAATATGCGCAGATATGGCAATGGCATTTGTGTGTTATTTTTATTTTGTTTTTTTTTTTTGTTTTGGTAGAATTTGTGGCCTGCCAAATGAATTATATGCAAATATAATTAAAATTTAATAAATTGTCCCCCTGCCGGGCGTAATGTTAATTAACAAATTAGAATGATTGTAATATTTGCATTACAATTATAAAGTATTTTTATTAATTACTGAAATCAGGTCAAACCCAGGTCAGTTAGTAAAAAAAACAATTTAAGCAGCGATTTTCAAATAGTTTTGGTTAAATTTCGTTGGATTTGGCGAACAACAACAATCACTGGAAACCACGACCTACATTACCCTCCTTCAACTCCTCCTCCTCCTTGCCCTAAGTCTGACAATAGTTTATGGCACAAGTGTTAAATATTTTTGTTTGGCACGCCAATGCCCTAAGCGTAACCTCTCCCTTTCCCCCCTTTACAAACCCAAAGCGACGGCTTAAGCTTGTCTGTGTCCGGGCTGGGGCCCTGGCAACAATTACTAGAACGACGCCAAACGGCATAAATAAATGTAGAAATTATTAAATACGACCAGTTGCCATTGCCATCGATTGGGCCATATCGATCTAACAGCGTTTGGAGTGTGCTGTGTCGGCATTTTACAATAAATAACCGAAACAAGCGGCTCAGCTATTCGCAGCCATAAATTAGCCCCGCCAAATTAGACACAGTTTTGCATTTGGTAGAAGGGGAGAAGGAGAGAAAAAACAAATTGCTTGGGTGGACCTTCAATCTAATTCAATTTGGCGGACAAGTTTTTTTAAACTATTCTTAACTTTTGTACTTCTGGAAAAATAACGCCCCAAACAATAACAAGAACAACAACGAACAAAAGGGTAGAAAAGGTGCACCAAATTATAATGCTTAACCTTTAAGCCTCTTTTGGATTGCGTGCTAAGTCGTCTGCAAATTCTTTGCTTTTTTTTGTAGTACTTGGCCAAGTTCTTGCTGTTGATGCCCTGCAGAAGGGTATTATTATTATGTTGGCAGGAATGCCAACAGGAAGAAGTAGGCGTAGATTGTAAGCATGAAAAAGAACCATTGCCAGGGGCTAGAGATAGTTAGTTAAATGGCAGTGAAATAATAATGAACGGTTTTGTGTTTTCTTTACTTGGACTTTTGTACTAAATTTGTATTTGCATTTCTTGGGAAGGTTTTTAAATCAAAAGGCGGATACCAAACACGATCAGCTTTGAACAGCTACTGCACGAAATCATAGAGAGCCTAAATGAAAGTCATTATTCTACTTCCGGCTCTTACTCCCTCGAGGGACACTCCTTCTCTCTAGTTAAGTCTTTTCCTTGCAGTTGTTATGTGTTTATTCCAAATTAAGCACATTATTCTCTTTCGAGAGTGTTTTTCAAAGACTCTTTGGGGCTGCCTGTGGTTCGCTCAATGCCGCTCACCAGTGTTCATTTCATAGCTTTTTTACATTTGCAAACATTTTTTATCGCGGAAGATAAGAATGCGATTCTTCCAGTAAGCATCGCTTAACTCTGGCAATATCGCATAGTTTTCGCATTCTTAGGAAGAAGTGTGCCACTCTGCGACAAAAAAGCGATTCTTCCTGGCGATAAAAAAGCGATTCTTCCTGGAGATAAAAAAACGCGATTCATCCTGGAAATGTATGAATGAGTTAATGAGTTTTTTATGTGGCAGGATACGATATTTTATTTTTATACCCTTGTATCGCCAATTTACCGATTGTTAAGAATGCGATACCCTACAGAAAACTCTCCCTCCAAACTATCGCTAAACTCTTTTTTTGACGATAGAGATAAGGAACCCGACAAATGTTTGCAGGGGTATAACATTATGCTGCCTTTACACTTGTCATATATCTCTAGATAGTCGGTTGTCAAAATTCTCTAAAGAGAAATTCTTATCAAATTGAACCTGTCACATTGCATCAAAAAAGGCTAAATTTTCCAAATATTTAGTGTTATTTGCTTTGCTATTACACTATCGTCAGAGAGTCTCTTTAGAGATACACACCTGATCATATTAATAGGTACACACCGGAATTTTTTAATTATAGATGGTTTTTTCGTACTTTTAGTGTTGACAACTTTTTAATTTTTGGTTTTTTGTTATTGTCAATGTCTGGCCACACTGTGACAAAGAGTTGAAAGAGGGGCTGTCCCGTATATCAAAGCTTTTCTATAAATGGCGAGTCCACCACACATTTCGCCTGATCATAATAATAGGTACAGTCTCCGTTTCTCACAAGTATCAAGTGAATAATTTTGTAATCAGTGATCTTTTGGTAACTAAAGGTAAATTAAGTATAGCTCCTGTCAATACAGAGAATTAAATAATTATTTTTTTTAGAAAAAATGGGTCGAGATTCTCATTGTACTAAAGAAGAAGCTCGATTGGTTCTTAGTCTGAGAAAAGAAGGCAAATCTTTACGAGCCATCGCCAAATTAATGAACAGGTCTCATAATTTTGTTAAAAATGCATTAGAAAGAAAACCAAGACAGGAAACCCGTGGAAGGCCACAAAAAACAACAGAAACCCTTGACCACTACATAGTAACTTTGAGCAAAAAGGACCCATTTAAGTCATCGAAGGCTATTGCACCCGAAATTGGGAATTCAGTTAGTGCTCCAACTATCCGAAGACGACTACAAGATGCCAACCTACCAGGAAGAACTGCCAGAAAAGTCCCACGCAAAAAAAATATCACCATGAGGCAAACTTTTGCAAGGGACCACAAAGACTGGGTAGGATGCACCGGGGAGAAAAAATGGAGAAACATATTATGGAGCGATGAAACCAAGATTAATTTGTTTGGGAATGACTGTGAAAGGAATGTTCGACGCCCTAATGGAAAGGAATTCCATCCACGGTTTACAAAAAAAAACAGTCAACCATGGAGGTGGCAATATAATGGTATGGGGTTGCTTCTCCTGGTACGGCGTAGGTCCAATTTATCAGACTACAAACAAAATGAATGCTGAAGAGCACAAATCCATATTGGAATCAGTTATGGTACCGTATGCTGAGGAAAATATGCCATTACGTTGGGTATTTCAGCAAGATAATGATCCTAAACACACATCAAGGCTGTTATCTAAATTATTCGAGGACCAAAAAGTTGACGTTCTGAAGTGGCCAAGCCAATCCCCCGACCTTAACCCCATTGAAAACTTGTGGGGAGACTAAGAAATGGCAAAGCATTCATTTTCAAATAAACAAAAATTATGGGAAGGTGTCCAAAAACTGTGGTATGAGACACCAGTAGAGACCTGCCAGGCTCTTATTAAAAGTATGCCAAAAAGAATAGCAGTAGTGGCCAAAAATAGAGGTGGATACACTGGATACTAAGTTAGGAAATACTAATTTACCTAAAAAAAAGAACACAAAATGGAAATAAAAATTTTTTTTCTTACCAACACATGAAGTGTTCCTATTATTATGATCACACTGATAACGTATCTGAAACACAAAATTATCTCTTTAATGTTATATTATTATTCTATGTTACAATTAAGTTTATTTTATTAAAAACAAATAGTTTAAGAACTAATGAGAACAAATTTTAAGTTTGAAACAATGAATAAAACTGTTTTCTGTTACCTTAAAGTCAGAGTTGATGTGTGTACCTATTAATATGATCAGGTGTGTATATGATATGTGTAAAGGCAGCTTTAGAGTTTTTGCTTGGATCTAATTGAGCATTTCATTTTATATTGCGCTTCCAATTGATATCATGGAAGGTGCTGAGCATTCCTTCTCTGACCATCGATACATATAAGTCGTACTTACAAATAAGTGTCCGTCATCCAAAAGAATACAGAACCCAGAACCCTGTATTATAACCCCCCAAGTTTGAGACAGTAAATAATGACATTCATTTCTCTGAGGTGAACTATTTCACATAATGCCCGGCTGCAGTTTCGGTAAGGTAATTTTGCAGCATTGCTATCAACTAATAATTTCGAAGTCTGGAAGACGCTCTCACGGTAAAATGGATAATCAGATTAAGTTGTATATCCCCGATAGTTTTATACCTTGTACCATTTACAGAACGTGTTAAATTTACTAATTTAGAGAGGGTAAACAGCCCGAAACGTTTCCCTTTTCACAGGGTCTACTCGAAGCCAAAGGCAACTTAAATGTTGAGTATGCCTTCTCTCAGTTGTATTTCAGAGCTGCTAGAGAGCGGTCGAATTCTCTAGTTATTATAAATTTATATATAGTTTTTTTTTGTTAATCATACATTGTTATGGTTTCAAATAATTTGTTAATGTATTTCATAACTCGTAAATGATGGTAAAAAACTGTTCACTTCACAAAATATTAGACAATCAAAGGCGTAATTTCAGCAACGAAGATCAAGTCGGTTCTCTATATAGCATGAAATCACGTAAAAGCATGCAATGAAAGTACGAAAGACTTAAAAACCAAATGTAAGCAAAATGGCACAGCTCTTGTGTTCATTTTGCAGGTCTAATATTGAAAAGACACTTAAATTTATATATAAAAAATTAAATTAATTAATATATACATCAAAAAGGCTTCCAGGCATTGAAAATTAAGATCGATTTATGTATTATATATTATATTATAATTTTTTCAAAATGTTTCAATCGAAGCGAAAATGTCTACAGAGCACTTAAATTGCGTTGGCGGAAAGAAACAATGCCATATTTGCAGCGACCGTCATCACACGTTGAACACAAACACCGAACTCTAAGGACCGTTCTATCAATCAGTCACTTGTCATGAAGGAGGAGAGCGATTTCTATATGAAAAAAATTATGGAAATGAAGAGAATAATAGATAAGCATCCAACAAATATTGATGCCACTTATTAAAGAAATGGTGTATAAATTTATACAAACTTTAGTTTTGCCAAGAGATTTTATAAATTTTTCAAAATAGTTGAAGCGAAACGAGGATGTTAATGGTTATGTAATAAAAGAAAAATATTAAAATGCAAGAAAATATATAAATATAAAAGATGCATTAAGAAACGGAAAATTCAAAAATTCTTGGATTGTTCACTTGGACATAAGGCCAGGAGTCGGCAATGCGAGCAGAGATGCTGCCACTGGCAACTGATAAAAAAAATCTAATAACTATTTGAGTAGGGTTCGTTCCCCTAAGCGAGCACAGCTACATAGGTGTGCCTTTAGAACGCGTGATCTTCTTTACCACGGATCAAACGATTCATTTTCGCCGAAACTGGGCTCTACTTCTATATATATCTGTTATTGGTAAAATGGAGAACATCACTGACAGCCTCGAGGCACAACTGATTAAACAGCTGCTGGACACCTATAAGAGTTGCCTGCAATTTGCTCTCAATACTTTGGAGCACCCAAGCAGTCTTCCCGAAGAAGTATGGCAAAATATAAATAAATTTATAAATCGTTGTCATGAAGAAAACTTAAAAGAGTTCGGCGAAGCGATACAAAAAACTATCAAATGTGTTACTGAGAAACAATAAAATAACATCATAAAATAAAAATGAAATATATTAAAATGATAACAAAATTTACTCGTGTAAATTTTTGGCTGTTCACCCGAAGGCAGGTGAACAGAAACTGAATTGATATTTTGTATTTATTGGCCTTAATACAAATGAGGCTGGATTAGGGCATACTACGATTGAAAGAAATTTGAAAATGTATTGTATGGCTTGCTAGTTTAAGCAACATTTTAATGATAATTACGTTACTGAGACCACATACATACATCAGGGATGCCCACACAATGCATATGTACAATATTCCATGCCCAAGTTAAGAACTGATTCCACTTGCATGAAACAGACGACAAGTCTCTTCACCTGGAAGATGTCATTATAGCAGTGAAAGATTTCACCTCTCGCATGTGTCCGGTCTCAGTCGCTGGTTTGTTGCTTTGAGTTGAGAGCTTTCGTGGTGCCTCTCATTGAGGATTTTCGTAGAAAATGAATTTGCGAATTTTAGAAGCTGTTAACCTCAAAGTAAACATTTACCTAAATTTGTTCATCAATAGATGTTAAGAAAAGAGGGCTTCTAACTTGTATATTTAAAAACCTTTCATTATATCCGCCTGTTTTATCAGAGGTTATCAGTCATGCTCCCATTTTCACTTTCGTAAAACTTTTGCGATTTCAAACCGGTTTTTGGACCAAATTTGGACTCAAAATCGCACCATTTTTTGGCGAAAGCGAAAATGGTAGCATGGCAGTATGTCATCATTTTTTTAAGAATCCATTGTCACATTTTTAATGGGAGCAGGGTAAAAAAGAAGGTCATGGCCTCAAGAATGGAACCTGCAGCCACTTAATATTGCGTTGATTAAGCACAGTTTAGATTCTGCAATCCTTGCTTTTTGTGCTGGATGCTTATGTTCAGAGTTTGAAGTTCTTGTGCAGAGACCCCCATTAGCGGGACTATACTTCACAGACACATTGCATACATATTCATAGCACAAATATCCCTCTGGTGTTTACCCAGTAGGCTGTTCTAAGCGTAGTCTCTTCCTTTCTAAGGAGACTTTTTATGGTGTGTGTGGTACCATTGCTGTGGCTGCAGCCTTGCATGCCAATTCGTTTTTAGGGATATTCCTGCAGCCTGTTCAGTTGGACAAATTTGTTTTTTGTCTCTAACACTAGCTTAGAGGTGAACTTGTTGCTGCTTAGCGCATTGAGCGCTGGCTGGCTATCTGAAAGCATAGCTATTTCTCTATTATGGTAATTCTTTACCATATTAAGGTCTGCACAAGGGAAGATGACACATACTTCGGCTTGAAATATGCTTGCGAATACTTCCATTGTCTCAGACCTTTTCGTTCCCGTTCCTGCTACCCCAAGTTCTGTTCCTTGGGGCGACAGGGACCTGTCTGTATACCACTGAATTGTGTGTGATTGCATTTTACATGTTTCTTCTAGTGAGATCCATTCTCTCTTATTACTTTTGTGTACAGTGAAGTTCCTGTCAAAGTGGTACTCTACCACCATTTCGTCTCTGGGTTGGAAAATTATAGTGATTTCCTTCTCCAGCTTCTCAGAGTCCCTTAGGCTTACTATGTGGATTCCACCCACTCCTTCTGCTGTCAGTCTAAGCAGTGTTGCTTTTTACTTCAGGCATATGGAATGGTGGGCTCCGGTCCTTTGCAGTTTTTGTAGCTGCGTCCTTACAGTGAGTAAATTTGCGCTTCCCACACGACAGCTCCATAAGTGAGCATCGGTTTCACTACCATGAGGTATAGTCAACGGAGTATGTGTGTTGCCATACCCCACGATTTTCCGGCTCCAAAAAGCATACACCAATAAATTCGCATATATGAAACCACTTGTAATTCTCAAGTTGGAATTCCGTGCGTGGTCGATATAAGACGGACAACTGAAGTTTGCTCTGTTTGCCTAAAGCAGCAACCCAAACAAAATGTAACTCTTTGAAACTAAATGCTGAACTTGTTGTCAACAATTTTTAACCAAAGTTGGAAAATGTTGTTTTAAACATTGTTTTCGCTATGTACTAAACAAAGAAGGTGCCTTAAGATCCATTTCGTATTGATATCATTATATAATTTTATTTTATATTATGATATCCTTGTTTTAGATACTTTTGAATATTGGATAAAAATCATAGATCAATTTAACATTAATGGATTTTAATAATTGCCTGTATATGCGGTGCATCGGTGACCTCGAACTTTGAGAAGTTTGGGAAGCCTTTTCATGGCGAGTTACTTCACAGCTGGCGTCAAGAGCTGGTAAAGTTGAACGGATGAAGAAAGAAAAAACTTTTTATTAAATGGTCCGAAGCGGGAGTCAACGCACGCCTGCCGCACAGCAGGCCAACACGCTAACCGCTGCACCACACCCGGCCACAGAAAGAAGATCGACTTATGGCCCTTTACATTACGTTACATAACATTTACATACAGATGTGAGGCTTATCTCTCATCTACGAATTCTTTGGTATTAGCTACTTTGAATTGGTGGCGTCCAATGATCCCTGTTTTCTTCCTGTAAACCTATCATCAAAACGGAGGCTTAGGATTTGGATCAATAAAGCGGCTGGGTCTAAGTCCGCACCAAATAGTAGCTTTTTTATTGGATGCATGGCTACCTGCTGAACCTTTTGAGAGTTGTTGTCATTTCTTTTTTTGCTGGTTTACTTTGCAACAACTGCGCCTCGTCACTGATGATGGTTTTTAGGTCGAAACTAGAAATTACAAATATTTTATCATTTGGACGTATCGCCAATACCTTCTGACATACCTTAAATTGCAAATAAGCTTTTTAGTTAATTTATCTTCCGCCTTATTTCTAGAAGTGTAAAGTAGACAAAACCCCCCCTACACTCAGAGAGAAAAATTGGCAATTTCATACTTGGATCAAGAATGTTCGATGTCAGAAGTAAGAATGAAAATTGTTGATTCTAAACACCCAGAGAAATCTAGCACGGCTTCCTGACTTTTTAAGACGAAAACTGCTTGAATACGAGAAGACAATTGATCTCGTCTTGGAACTTGTGAGCAATTCTAGCTCTCGCTCTTAGCGTCGCCTGTTACGAAGCTTACAACCAAGAAGATCTAGGCTTCAACCAAGCAGTTCCGTCTCATGTTTGATTTCAGTATTTTCGGCTTGGATTTAAGAACATTCCGTCTTGCCGTACTT
Source organism: Lordiphosa magnipectinata (assembly GCA_037044535.1). Lineage (NCBI taxonomy): Eukaryota > Metazoa > Arthropoda > Insecta > Diptera > Drosophilidae > Lordiphosa > Lordiphosa magnipectinata. The sequence goes on along the minus strand of JBAMBO010002363.1, from coordinate 22,609 downwards.
TTGACATCAAAACTTCTTGATATCAAGCACGATCGGCTTGCTTTTTTCTCTGAGTAAAGCGAAATTTTTGATATAAGAATGAATTTTAGATCCCGAAGTTCTTGATTCAGGAGTTGGCTCGATTTCGAGAAGAAAATTCTTGAAAATTCATGAACGAATAGAGTTTTTTCAAAAGCGTTTATATACTTAAATTATTCGTTCTAGTTATTTCTAAGTGTATGACCATTCTTCTTTGAAAATCCTGATCTGAAGTAAGTTGTCAGCTGTTCATCCTCACTCAGCTTCTGCTTTAATCGCACATAAATCCTTCTGTTTCAGAATGCCGTACATCCCAACTCTTAAGTCCTTTCCGCTAGTAGAGGTCTGATCTAGACAAAGTCGTAAGCTGTTTATTCTCTCTCTCCACATCTAGTTTTTCCACTTCCCTTGCCCTGCTCCACTGAGCACCCTTTAGGTTAACAAATATCCGCACAGCATTAATTTCCACCATATTCAACCTCTCCTCCTCATCAACTCCATCCTCGTTCCACTCCTGTAGCCACAACTTCCCTATCAACACCAGCTTGTTCGCATGGCCATCATCATATTGACATTAGCATATTTTTGATTGCTTCAGCTTTTGCCTGGGCGGGGGCGTCGTTGCAGCGTATTCCATGGTCGAGGTCAAACAGCCAACCGGCCATATCCTTGCCTGCTGCTGCACGCTTGTTTGCACCTACGTAGCAGTGGCAGTAGTAGTATTTTTTTTTTTTTTTTAGTGATTCTTCCACTTCCCAGGCTTAAGCCCTGTTAACGACCTTTGGTAGTTGAAACTCGTTTGTGGGTAACAGAAAACCGTAAAGCTGCAATTGCGCGGCAAACTTTTAGAAAAATGGTTGAAAGTGGAGGAATGGGATGGGTGAGTTGTGTGTATAAGTTTTCTAAATTTATTACGATTCGCGCGCAAGCTGAAAGCTATAATTTTCGAGCGGTTTCTATTTTTTTATTTTATTTTGCTTTTTCAGGCGACCACGCCCCGAAATTGTGAATGTCGATTTCTGATATTTGCGTTTGGCACGCAACATGCTTTAAAGTTACCTCGCCCCGCCACCCCGCCGGGTCGGTGTGGCTCTAGCTCCAGCTAAAAATATCCATAAATCAATTTGACTTGATTCCAAGAGCTACGGGCTCAGCGAGTGTCTTGCCTAAATTGAAAGTGACGGAGCCTTTTAGTGGGCCTGGCGGGTTGGCATAACTTTGCATAAATTGTTGAGAGACATCCTTGAGAGCTATTTGCTTGGTCAATAATTTCCCTCTCGCTTTCGCACTCCTTATGCATATTTCTTAGTCTTAATTGCAGTTTTAATTTTCATCGGTGCATTCATTATAAGCGGATTCCATTCAGTGAGTCGCTTGACAAAAGATTTAAGAGTTTAATGAGGTTTCGTAGTGCTCAACCTCTGTGGGTCCAATTTATACACATCCGTTCACTTGTGTACTTAATGTATTTATTTTATACTGCGGTCAACGCTGGAGCCGCTGGCTTTACTCACTCCAACCATGTCCTCGCTCCATTGCATCCTTCAACTGTTCGCTTCGTTCATTGTCGCATGTCAATCCTGCTGCTGGCCATTGTTGACAGTGGGATTTATATTTCAACAGTCTCGTGGTCCATTCGCTCAGACATACACGCACACATGCACAGGCACTCGCACAAGTGTTTTTTTTTTTTTTGGGCATTAACATATTGATTTTTATAGCTGGATAAATTTATGAGTCTGGCCGCTGTCTCTTTGGAGACGCCTTTTACGAAAGTCATTTTTCCCCCAAAACTCTCTAAATATTTGGAAAATAGCTTCAAGTCTTGGGTTTCATACTCACATTGGTAAGAAAGGTTTAGAAATTGGTGGTGGTTTCTACATAATTTTTAGTTTAATTAATTTTATTAAGACTTTTATTGTTTTGAAGCTCAATTAACCGAGTAGACCTCCCCTCTCTAAACCGCCTCCTTTCTTAACTAAAGTCCATATCGAGGCAAACTAAAGGCGTCATCGAGGCAAACTAAAGTCCTAATCGATCGAGACTAAAGTCCTCATCGAAGGAAACTAAAGTTTTCATCGAGGCAAAGCAAAGCCCTCATCTAGAGGCACCTCAAAGCTCTCAATTTATCGAGGCACACTAAGGCCCTCAGCCATAATCACAAGAGGCAAATTTCCTTACACTCTCCGCAATCTGATGAAGGAAGTACTTTCAACACTTTCAAATTAGACGACACAAAGTGGCATTGGAGTCAATCCAACCAAAACTGAACTCGTTCTCTTCACCCGCAAGTATAAGATACCAAATATAACACCCGCACGTCTAAGCAATATACAACTAAAACCTTGGTGTAGTGTTGGATAACAAATTATATTGGAACGAAACTATAACTGAACGTATCAAAAAAGCAAATACTGCACTTTTATAGTGCGGACGTGAGATTAGTTTCCTGAAATAGTACACTGGCTGTACACATCCGTTGTACGCCCAATACTACTATACGGAATCATGGTATGGTGGCCGGCTCTGGGGAAACGTGTCGTCCTCAGAACCATCACAAAAGTTCAACGTAGTGCTGCATTATGCATGACTGGTGCATTGCGTACAACCCAAACAGATGCACTTAACATAATGTTACACCCTAGATCCTCTAGATCAGGCATGCCCAAAAGCCGCAAACGACAGAGCACTCACCAATACTCACAAAGAAAAGCACCAATACCAATAAGGAAACAATTTTTTTTATTTCAAATTGTGCACTGAAAAAAATGTTCATTCATTATTTCATTCATCACATTAATAAAAAAAAAAATTTAGAATTGATTTCATCTTCTTAACAATAATAATGTAAATAAAAATATACTTTAAATTTCATTTCGTTTAGCTTTATCTTTTTAACATTAGTTTGAATAATACATAACAGATTTTAACAAATGTTTTCAATGTAATAACTCAACAAATTGTCTATATTTATGTTTATTTTGGTTAAAGATAATTTTAACAATGCATCTAAATGATCGTTTGTTAGTCGATTTCTGTGTTTGTTTTTTATTAGTTTTAAAGTTGAAAAAGCACTCTCACAAATATAGGTATTTCCAAACATAGAATAAATTCGTAACATTTCTTTGTGAAGTAAAGGATATTTGTTTGCATTTACAGCTTTCCAAAAATCAATGCCCTCTAATTTATATATTTTTAGCTCAACATCGCATTGCAGATCACAAAGCTCCAGTTGTAAATCTGGCTTTTGATCGCATATGCTGCATGTCATTGGGGTATAAAAAATAGATATCATTTGAATAATGCATTCGAAATCTTTAAATCTTTTTTCAAAATTGTTTTTTAATTCATCAAAAAATGTATGTATTCAGAAAAATCAAAAGCCTGAATTTTAAACTCATCAAATGACTTTTTGAGACATTGAAAATGAAACATTTTGCTTAAATTTAAGTCGAATATAAATAAGTTGATTTTTTTTTTAAAATCCTTCGATTAAACTGATTAAGTCAGAGATTGATTTGTTTTTCCCTTGAAGAGAAATGTTAAGGTGATTAAGGTGTGTTGTTAAGTCGGTTAAAAATGCTAAGTTAAGGTTAAATTCTTGTGACTTCATTTCATTTAACAATTCATGATTTTTTACATCTGATCCCATGAATTCGATAATTTCCTTTCGCTATTCAAAAAAACGCTCAAGACATTTTCCTCTACTTAGCCATCTTACCTCAGTATACATAAGTAGGTCCCCATACTCAGATTCACATTCCTGTAGAAATTTTTTGAATTTCCGATGCGTTAATGAGTTATGTCCACCTCTTATGTGATTAATAATTTTGACAACCACATTCTTGATGGATGATACAGTGGAATGAAGGTACCTGTATTCCATTTTTAATTAACTGACCAACAAAACCTTCTTTTCTTCCAATCATGGCAGGAGCACCATCTGTGCATACGGCAGCTAATTTATCTGATTCCTTTTTAAGGTCAATCCTTCCGTTTACCGCATTAAATACGTCTACGCCTCTTGTATTTCCTAGTAGTGGTATCACAGCAAGAATCTCTTCATTTATATTGAAATTGTGGTCTACCATTCTAATTGCCAATATTAGCTGACTTATATCGCAAACATCGGTCGACTCGTCTAACGCCAGGGAAAAATATGAACAACACTTAATTTTTTCGTTAATGAGCGAGTTTAAGTATTTGCCGAGCTCCTCAATTCGGCGGGTCACAGATTGTCGGGAATTGAAACTGTCTCAATTGAGTTTGCTAAGGCCTCTCCACGCTCACCAAAACAAATCATCATTTCTTGGCATAGTTTTTTAATAAAAATTCCATCAGAAAATGATCTTAGTTTTTGGGCGATGTTTAAGCTTGCCACATATGATGCCTTCAATGATGCACATTTGGATTGAGTATTATCACATTCAATTTGATGCTTTTGAAATTTTATTTCTTCCGAATAATCTTCAATATAGTTCAGTATTTGTTGCGCATCATAAACAAAAATCGCACAGATCAGTTTTTTGTATTCCGCTTCTATTACGTCAATTGATGCAAATGCTATCGAACTATGCACATTTTTAAAATGCCTTTCTGCATTAAATTTTGTTTTTATTTGCAATTTTATATAGCATATAATGCACTGCTGTTCACAACAATAATTTTGAGCGAAAAAAAATTTACTTTCTGCGATGTTACACATTTTGCCAGCAGGTTACTATCAACACCGATTTTTTTAAGTGCACGCTCGAAGACAAGACAATATGAATTTGGGTAAGGCAACAACAAAATCACATGAAATTGTTGTTGGTCAGTTTGCTTGAGCTCGCAAACGCCAATCAAAGAAGAGAACAAAACCGGTTTTTTCTCTACGCGCCGCATACACACGAAATCGTTAGCGTGTGTGGCGTTTTGTATGCCTCGCGCCCTGCATGTATACGATCATTGATTTGCTATATTTTGTGCATTTACAATAACAAAACGTACCCAAAGAGCATACGACTGGGCATCGCTGCTCTAGATCTTCTGTAACACCAGTAACACCGCACTCAGGCTGAGAGAAAGAGGTACCTGGAAAGATAGTAACGCTGGTCACTCCTCTATACTTCTGCATCAAGTAGAGGTACCACCAATGCTAGACTACTGCATCCCAATAATAACCTTTACCACCAGATATAAAGTCACCGTTCCAAGTCGGCTGGACTGGAACTCAATGCCTCACAGCAAACCGCATGCCATCAATTTCTACACTGATGGCTCCAAACTGGATGGACAGGTAGGAGAAGGAGTCTTCAGTCCAGAGCTCGGGTTCAAAACTTAGTTTCGACTTCTTGAACATTGTAATGTTTACCAAGCAGAGATTGTAGCCATCCATAAGGCTTCCAACCTTTTGGAAACTCTCGTAAGCAATGTATACATTTTCTCAGATAGTCAAGCTGCCTTAAAAGCCCATGACGGTAACTCTTACAGAGTGCCGCAGATCTCTTAATAAGTTGGCTCAGCACTTTAAAATAAATCTAGTTTGTGTGCCTGGACTCTGCAACATTGAAGGCAACGATATGGACGACCTACCCATCAGCTCTTACCAGATAAGAGCAACATAGGGGTGCCACTTGCGACCTTTAAGCTACAAACAAAAGAAACAACTTGTCGAATAACCATAAATCGATGTAAAACGATTCACACGTGTGAAGTATCTAGGCTTACATGGACTACTCACAATATTAACAGATCTAGGGCGTTACTCTGTCAACAAAGAGAGAACATTTCCCTAATAGTAGGGGACCTTACTAGACACTGCCTAATCGGAAGACACGCCGCGTGGCTTGGCATCAGACACAATGGCTCCTGTAGAAACTGCAATTCAGTGGATGAAGCACCTCTTTGGTCACTATCCAGCTCTCAGCAGAAGGCGAATCGCAGTTTTGGTTCGTACTTTCCTCTGAATAGGTGTTGCCTCTTTGATAAAATTTGTGCTACTTTCAAAATGGTTTAACGGGACAGTCCCTCCCTCTACGATCACAGCGTAGAAAGGGCTATATGGTACCACAACGGGCCTTTGATGGCCTAAGTGAAGAAATGGGATCTTCCCATTTTAACCATTGCAACCTAACCTTACCTAGGGCCCTCAGACACAGACGCCACAAAGTCCTCATCTAGAGGCAAAACAACCACCTCGACGAGAGGCAACCTCAACCCTACACTGGCCCACATAGAATTTCACCGTCACGGATGCCATCGCCACCATCATATCCTACAGCAGGGGTGCCCAAGCCCAATCCGCAAGCCGCGCACTCGTGTTTGTTTTACACAATGCGTGCCATAAGACTACATAGATCAACAACAAATTCGTATGCGTTATCTCCTCTCTTTCTTTCCGAGCAAAGGTTTAGTTGTTGCCGGCCAAAGCATCTGGAGCAACAACAACTTTATATGTGTTCTCTCTTCTCGTTCTCTCCGAGCGAAGGCTTTGTTGTTGGCTACGTGTGCATCAGACAGCAGTAGCACACACAAACAAAAATCGGGTTTCTCTTTCTATATCTTGTGTTTGTTTTTACTTGAGATATATTTTCTTCATTTGTATTGGTGGTCTACGCGGCCGTAAGCTCATTCTGGGCACCCCTGTCCTACAGTATCAGTTTTGTTTCGTTCTCTGATGTGGCCGCACACCATCTCTGGCTGAAATACCACTTTACACAGTCAATCGGCCTCGGACCTTGCCAGCAACAGCTCGCTGCTCAATCCAACCATAACTCTTAGCAAATAAGTTATTGTTAAATCTTCACATTATCGCTTAAAAGTAGAGCCTGGATAAGTCACTGTTGAGAGATGCGGCCTATAATCCATTTTGAAGCAGCACGTGTCGAGCTTGTACCCCAAACCAATTACTTTTTATCCCTAATCCCCAAAAACATCGATTCTCTTCAATACAAAAATCTTTATTTCTTGGCAATTTATCCACTTAAAATTATATAAACTTCCAGTTACACAAATTATTATCCAATAAAAAAAAGGGGATAATAAAAATAAACGAAATTATAAGCTCAGCACATAACTTTCATAAAAAAAACAAGGCCAAGGCAAGATGCCTGCGTCGCCTCAGTTGAAGCAATTTTGAGTGAAATAATAAAATTAAATTAAATTCATTACAGATTGCCGCCACGCAGCCGGCAAAGAGCAGAGAAGGCAAGCGAAAAGGAATACAGCGAGGCGCAGTGTTTATTTAAAAAAATAAATTACATTTTAAAAGCATCATAATTCAACGAAAACATGACCAAGGAGCTGCAGAGGCGGCAGAGGGCTGGCAAACCAGCTCGCTTTGCGCCTCAGTGGAAATTCATTAAGCATGTTATAAATGCCTGAAATTTATAAGTAATTGCAAAAGGTTTAGGCGGCGGTTCGCAATGGCTTGAACGTGTTTATCATCACAAAAGCGAATAAATAAACCTACTCAACTCTCGGTTGAGCGTTTAAGCGCTTGGCGCAAATAATTGTTGGCAAATATTTGTTGTTGGAGAGCAACTCGACTCAGTATTGTGGCTGGCGTTCTCCATGACTATTCAGACTGAAAATACATCAAAGTAAAGGTGTGCACTTAAATGCTCTTTGGCTTTTAATTACTCTGAATGGTCTAAGCCAACTTGGCTCGAATGCCTGCACACACACACATATTCTATTTACCTACGGATTCATATGCTTAGCTATGCATATATGTATGTGTTTCCATTTAGGCAATTACGCATACGCCCCGTGGATATTGGTTTACTCGATTTCAAATCAAAATATCAATATTTGTTATTGGAGACTTGAGATGTGTGTGTGTGGGTGTGGGTGTAGGCTTACAAACTACTCGCATTAGGATTTATTATTGTTGTTGTTTCTGGTTTACTATCAAACTATTTGATTACATATTTATCCAGGGGGAGTATGTGTGTGTGTGTGTGTGTTTGTGTGTGCAAGTGTTTGCAAATAATATGACTAATTTACATATTGAGCTGCGGATATCATTAGAGAAATATAATTTAGAGAGAGAGAGAGGGAGAGAGCATAAGGTATGACTGTTGGCCAGAGTTTCATTTACACTTTTCTTTTAATTGTTAAGTAAACATACAATAATTCTACTTAGAGAGGCTAACAAGCCAATTAAATTGGTTTAAATATTCAAACAATCACTTAACATAGCTCAAGAATTCATTTATGAAAGTACGTTTACTTTGAATTCTAACTAAATTCGCATATCAGTTATGTTGGAGCTTATCAAGCTTAATTGTTGTCACAGCTTGAGCGTATCGAATGACTTTTGGATTATGGCAACAATTGGTAATAAAATTGGATTTTGCTTGACTTACTGTCTTAGAAAATGGTGGACAAAATCGAATTAGTTTTTGTGAGACGAGTGAATTGTATTAATCAAACCTGCTTAGCAGTCTAGAGTGGACGCCTGTGAATCAGCTTTTTATTCTCTGTAACACAGGTACACAGAGCGTATAACAAAAATATTGCACCATAACCGCGTGACTCCTTGGATGTATTATAATATTATAGTCGGGAGCAAATGCTAGCGGCGGCCTGGACTGGTACAGAGAATATAGCCGGGCTTGAACGACTTTGTCACTTGTTTTTTTGTACGTCTACAATTTAATTTTGCGATAAATAAATCATGCGAAAGCTGGCTGGCATGGCCGCCCAACTCAAAGTGCTTGCATCCCTTTAGAAGGGGTCTGCTTGCGGTATTTGCACCTATTTGGCCTTATTTTCTGAAGATGGGCTTGGTCTGACCAACGAAGTTTGCGCACCAACAAATTAGGCGACCAGCCTGCATTGTAATGTTGTTTGTGTGCTATTTTTACAGTTGTATGGAAATTAATGACTTCGAGCCGGCTATAACTTGCTGGAGTGATAAGTAAAAAGGTGGCTAAAAAAGTAGCATGGTGTCGGTGTAAGATGCTCTTTTGGTGTCAAAATGAGTTGAAGGATCGGGCTTAAGTCAATCTCAGTCATTTCTGATACAATCCTTTTTCGAATTGAATGTAGTTCGAGTATCGAGCTCATTTTAATCTCGGGTATTCTTGCACCAAGCAGACTTCGAGATCAAAACAAGTACGAATATCGAGCTTAAATCAGTATTGGATACGACTGAGGGATCAAATCGAGCTCGAATAACAAGATAAAATCAATCCCGTGTGAGCTAATGTGGGGATCAAGACAAGAATTTCGGAATTGAAAAATCCGTTATCAAACCAATCCTTCTCCTAGTTGGTTTGAGAAAATTCGGTCTTGACCGATTTCTGACATCGTTTGGGATTGACTTTAGCCCGGATATCTCGGATATTTTTTCTGTGTAGCGCAGATCTTGCAATATTCTCTCGTTGCTTATTTATAAGATTCAAAGTTATTTATATGGGCATTTCCACAGAAAGGTCAACCAAAAACAGAAAACATTTATTCATTAAATGCAGCTAACTTATCCTATGGACATCAATATAAGTTCCTGAATCAACATTTGTATGTTATTTATGATTACGCAAAAGGATACATATACAAATTTATGAATAGCATCAGAAGTGCGGCGTTAGAGAAAGGCTTGTCACGTAACGTATGTCACATTGCGTATCCTAATGAGTCAAATATAACAAAAAGCAACATTTATTGTTGATCAAATCAGCTATAAATATATAGCTACATATTTAAGTTAGTTGCATTAAAAAACTCGAACGCATTCCACAGAGTTTTGCTATTTTGTGAAATTATGTATTATGTCACTTTGCGTATGCCTTTTTGTCTGCCTGTATCTTGGGACCTTACTGTCTAGAACTCTCAGCTTTTACATAAAATATAGTGCTGCCAAAGTGCTATCCAAACACCAATATGCGAAAATTTATTGTACAATTTTTCTGTTTTTCTTTTACAATTTTGTTTTTCTTCATATCAAAGGCTACAAAATTCGTACGATTGTCACGTTCGTAGCTGTGGAAATGCCCATATGTATTCTAGGAATTTCGTTTCATATATACACAAAGAAAAAAAATATGCAAAAGCTACACGAAAATGTGTGATTTGTACACGTTTTGACCGGGACTTTCATCCCAAAATGTTTATGTAGCTTTTCTGTACGCCGCGTTTAGAAATGAGAAAGCTAATCGCGACAATCAATATCTAAGCGCGCCGTGCAGAAAAGCTACACGCCACGTGTTGAAATCAGAAAGCTACATGTGGCGTGTGGAGATTAGTTTTCTAATCGAAAAATGTAAGAATTCAGTACTGATTTAGAGCCACATTTTTGGTTTAGAATTTACACAAGCGCGCGTAGGAATTAAATATCCACAAGTCGCGTGTAGAAAACCTACACGTTCGTGTGGTATTCAGATTGCTGCATGAAAAATGTACAAGTTATTTGGAAATTAGCTGATTTTCATATGTCGTGTAGATTTTGCATTTGCCTACGCAGCATTTAGCTTTTCAACACGCTACGTTTAGCTATTGAAATCCTACACGTTACGTGTAGCTTTTCTGCACGCCACATGTAGCTCTCTGAATTCTACATTTTGCGTGTAAAATTTAGCAGGACGCAACACGTTTCGTTTTGCTTTGACGTTTCTACACGCGCCGTGCAGCCAATTTTGTTTAGTCTGTGTAAATGAGAAATGTTCATATTCAGTCTAAACAAAACGCTTGCATGTTGCGAGTGACTAGCTCCTCTTCGAGAAGCTGAATTAATTATACCCTTGTAGAGGTTGTAGAGGGTATATTAAAATTGTCCAGATGTTTGTAACGCATACAAGGAAGCTTCTCCGACCACACAAAGTATTTATTTTCTTGATCAGCATAACGAGGTGAGTTGATATAGCCAGGTCCGTCTGTTTGTATGCTATCTCCTCCGTCAGTCTTAAAGCTTTCTTAACCAAACTTTGCACGAAGTCTTTTGGTACAAATACGCTGCACATTTGTCGGAACCGGCCGGAACGGATGACTATAACAAATAGCTGCCATAGCTGCCATCGGTCGAAAAAGTAGTTTTAGTGAGAAAAACTTTTTTGTTTTAAAAGCAAACGTACCCAAACCTCGTCTTAATGAGTTTTCTTTGCTTTCACATAATTCCACCAAGTTTTATGAAAATCGGACAACTATGTAGTATAGCTGCTATACAAAATATAGTTCTGAAAAAAGTTTTAGTAGGAAAAACTTTTTTGTTCTCAGTGCTGATGCTCTCGAACTTGTTACTGATCAATATTATATGCTACCACACAATTCTACCAAGTTTGATACAAATCGGATGACTATAGCATATAGCTTCCAAAGGAACTATCGATCGAAAAAGTAGTTATAGTGAGAAAAGCTTTTTCGTTTTCAATGGTAGCGTCTTTATACCTTCCAGTTGTGAATATTATCAGTTTCCACAAAGAATCAAACCGGAACAAGAACCGAAACCGTATACCGAAAAGAACCGGTTAGAACTCAGAACCAGAACCGACACTGGAACCGATATTTGAAATTGATTGTGTACCAGAAAAGAACCTTAACATTGTAACGGTACAGTTTCGGTTCTGAGTGCAACGACTAGACCTCAAAGCTGACACTTAGTTTTGGGAGACTTTGAATCGATTTCCAACAAAAAGGAGTCTGGTCTTTCAAAACTTTTGTATTGTAAAATAGAAAAACACGAGACCAGTCTCTTGAAAAATATTGCATCCTTTATTCTTAGGCCCACATTATAATGTCATGCCTGAAAAGTACTTGTGTTATCCATTTTGTTCAACTTAAAACTTAATGAGGAAAGCAGCACAATTACTTCAAATAGTTCAGTATTTTCACAAAACTGATTAATGGCATCGTGATAAATTTTTCTGAGCTTAAAACGTTTTCCAAACTGAAGTCTTTAGAATTATTTGAAAATGACCGCCAAGATGTATAAATGTATCGTTATTTAAGTGTTAATGTATTGGTAAAAAATCGAATGTTGGTCACACTGTATGGAGAATGGACGATGACGAAACCGAAAGTAAAACGCAATAGATATTAGAAGATGGACGAAAACAGAAGCTGTGATTAAAATGACAAGCAGACAGACAGAGTGACAGAAAGAAAAATCCATATCGACAAACCGAGAAGAGAAAAAACACGTATAGACATACCACCCACATCCCACCCACATCCCACCCACATCCTACCCACTTCCCATCCACTTACAACCCACTAACCACCCACATCCCACCCACTTCCCACCCTCATCCCACCCACATCTTCATCCACATCCCCACCCACTTCCCACCCATTTCTCACCCACATCCCATCCACTTCCCACCCTCATCCCACCCACATACCACCCACTACACACCCACTTCCCACCCACATCCCACACACTTCCCTCCCACTTACCAACCACTTCCCACCCAGGGGGGTGGTGGATTATCCGGAAAGTTGGTATGCAGCTATTGTTGAATTATTATAGAGATCTTTGAAAATTAGTTAGAACTTGATCGGATGAAGAACAAAAAAGTTTCAAGGTTTCGCCCACGCAACCTTGACCACCCACTTTCCACCCAGGGGGGGGGGGGGGTGAATTTCCCGGAAAATTGGTATGCAGTTCTTATTGAATTTTCATAAAGTTCTTTGAAAATGAGTTTGAACTTGATCGGATGGTAAACAAAAAAGTTTCAAACAACAGTTTTTCTCTTACTCACTTTTCACTTTTCTTAGTACTCACTTTCAGCATAGGACAAAACTACTGTGAAAAATTCAGCATTCTATCTCTTATGGTTTAGGCTCTGCGACGGTCACCAGTCATTCAATTAGTCAGGTTGAACTCTTTTATATATATAGACTTAAACAACGGATATTATGGGTATAAATCATTCTATTTGGTATCATCCCCTATTCCTTGCTTAAGTTTAAATCAAAGAAATCTTTCGGAAGTGAGAAAACATTTTGTTTGAAATCAAGTCCAACTACAAAAATATTTGAAGATCACAGACAACACTGCGTATGAATAATATCAAAAACTTTAGAGCCTCTTCGCGCCCGTTAAAACATAACTTTTTTAAATTATTTTTTTTCAAATTAAATATACAACATAAACTAACGAATCAAGGGGCGCCCATATGCCGTTACTTTTTCCCTACATAAAAAAAGCCGACTAATGTACCTAGGTACAAATACCTGGTTACTCCCAAACACTGTCCATATGTACTCTTAATTTTATTTCATCAAAATAAAATTTTGTTAAATTTAAATAAACTTCCACAATTGATGACAATCGCTCTACTAAATCAAAAACCCTTTTTAAACAGATTCGATTAATATGATTTAGATCAATGGTCCAAGTCTTATAAAACTCTTTGGGTTTTGCCTCTGCTGTGTTCTATTTGGCGAATGTAATCCATCATGCTGCATACCCAAGAATCTTCAGCAAACTAAACTAGCTTCATTTTTCCCAGCTCCAACTGTTTTATTCTACTTTAACACATGAGTTTGAATGTACATATATGTACCTTTTCCACACTTATACACACACATCATCAACCATTGGGCAAACATTTGTCATCAGCTCAATAATTGTCAACAGGCAAACAGAGTGGATTTACATGAGATGTTATACAAAGTGCTTGAAAATGTTTTATCATTTATAAAAAAGTAAACTCAATTTAATTTGCCAAAAAGTTGACTGCCAGCGGGATGCAAAGGAATGGGCTAGTTGAACTGTATAAATATAAATAAGCTTAGCATTGCCGAGGCTGCTAATCTGACTGACGAACAGGTCGTTCGACTGACCCTTTTTGAACCAGCTTTGACCCTTTCGCCCCGACTGGCAAATCTGCATATTTCAGTGTTAATCCTACTTGGGAATTTATAAAATAAATTATTTACTTGACGAGCCAGAGCAAAAAAACAAAGCCAAAGCTAAAGAAAAATGAAGAAAAATTGCCCAAGCTGCCAGAAGAAACAGCAGATGAGGAATGAGGAAAAAACAAGGGTATAAAAAAAAAAAAAAAACAACTAAATAGTTTCAAGTGCAAAGGGCTTTAAGGAATGTGTGAAACCCAAAACGCTAGACTTTGCTGACGTTACACAAAATGAATTGCGCTTGATTGTGGCAGCAGGAACGCAAAACGCAGGTGAATTTGCCGGTGCAAAGTGCATCGTTAGCCAAAATTTACTTGGCACCCCACCAACAGGCTCCATGCCCAACTGCTGCTTGCGGCGGCGGGTGGCGCTGAATTATGAATGGCAAGGGCAGGCAACGCAACTTAGTTTTGTGGCAATTTATGTGAAAGTCAGCTGCTGAAAATGTTCACGCTTGTGTTTTTATTATAAATTCATACGCGTCGCCGATTAATTTCAATTTTTCCCTCATTTTTTCATATTTCATGACCCCATCCTTCGACTGCCATTAGTTATGCTGTTTTTAATTTGCTAGGTTCAATGCACGTGCCCAAAAGAATCCTCTTCCAAACGGCAGACACACACACACACACTCAATAAGACACAAAGAGAAGGAACAATGTGGCGTCTTGAAACAATAAACATTTGGGGGTATGTTTTCCTCTGTCTGCTGCTGCAAGTCAGAAAGGTAATGGCAAGTCAGAAAAACGGTTGTTTTTGTGCGGGGACTTTGTTTTTTGTTTGTTGTCAAGGAAATGTGCAAAAAATGATGGAAAAATATGATACTTTATGGAATCAGGCAGACAAACAAAGGAATATTCGAAGGAAGACGTTGTTATACCTAAGTATTTGGCAGGTTCAAAGCTGCTTTGGTACCAAAAAGAAGGCTTTTGGAACTTTGTTTATGAATATAAAACGAGCAGAGCGATTGTGAATGAAGTAAGCATTTTCGATTCTATAACAGCGGGAAAAGATCTCTGTCTTAAGTTTAAACAGAAAATGAATTTTGGGCTGCAAACTAAGTCGAACTCTAGGGATCTGCAATGGAAGCCGAGATGTAGCCACTGGCACTGAAAAGGGAGCTGTGAGTTTTTTAAAAAGCCAGGAAACTGTGCTCTTAAAAATAGTTAAAATTCTGCCAAATTCTCTGCTCGCATTGCCGACCCCTGGTCTATATATTATTGTACAATTGTTTTCTTTTAAAGCTTCAGGGCCGGCGAAATGAAGAGATCAGAAAAATGTGCTTGTGTTTGGTGAGCACAAAAGGCTTTAGTCAATTTACTTGCTTTTTGTATTCACCGATTCACACATTCATAAGTTCGGCTGGCGTCTGCGTGAAAAACACGAATGATATTGGCCACCTTTGGCTATGGGCTGGCCGGCCGCGTTCTAAAACTGCACAGTGAGTATTCATTAAGGGTAATCACTAGACCTCATAATATGGTAATTGGTAACTTTACCACACACGAGCTACTGAGCGACCCCCAGCTGTTTTTGAAAGGCCTTGTATTTTACTGGTAATTAAGAGTCAAAGTTTAATACGTGAATATAAACCAAAATAAAAATGCCCATAAAAAGTGTACAAAAAGCATTAATTAAGAGAAAAATTGACTTTTGTGTATTTATTTTTGATTTATTTAGAGTTTTTCGCCAACGAATAAACTTTACTGGCTGCTATAATAGAGTTTTTCGCCAACGAATAAACTTTACTGGCTGCTATAATAAAATTTAAAATAAACAGTAGCAATTAAACTAAACGAAAAAGTCCCTAAGTAATTGCTTTACAGTAACATTGTTGCTGCTAAATTCCAACCGCATGCCAACTGGAAGACGATTGTATGTAAGAAGTGTACTAGAAATGGGATCAATAAGGGCATAATTGGCTCTCTCAGTCCCCATTCTAAATGGAACCAAGGCACGTAAATATCTAGGCGGAACATTAAGAAGAATTTTGCCACGTAGTATAGGACAAATCATATTGCCGACTATAAAGTCATTTAAAAATATTAAGGACGCAATTGTCTTCCTATTCCCAAATTTTGAAATATGTATCAGACGACATCTACTCAAATACGGTGGCTTCATACTGTCATCTCAAAGCGTGATGAGCAATGGAATACGTGGTTAGAATCGGCAGCTCCCGTTTTCCATATGTTACTGTTCAGTTCCACTGTCACAATTCGAATCTGTCCCACTGTCAGCTCGTTCGATAACCACTATCATTGCAACACTGCGAGTCGAGAAAGGAGAGAGAGACGAGAAATCGCGGTAGAGAAACAGCACACAAGAAGAATAGAATAAGTCGATCTAAAGCAGCAGCACACGCACACGTTCATCCGAACCATCCTAAATTTACAACATTAATTAAGTTTATTAATTCCATTAAATCGCAAATTGAAGTCACATGTATATGAAATAAAACTTAAAGTGGATTTAACTGATATTGGAAATTAAGGAGAGCCTTCCCCATACTATGACTGCCTCACATCCCAGCTGCTAAGGCGTCACAACTGCACATGGTGGCCCATGGGGGGAGCCTTCTATCACTTCAATACCACCAATCCACTGGCCAAGTTGATTAATACATAATTCAGTTTGCTCGAATAACGGATTCCCTTCTATTGATCACGTGCTCACGCATTTTGTCTGTGCACTCATCCCGACAGCGCACAGACACACACATACAAAGGGTCCGTTATATTGCTGCTGCAGCTGCGAAGACAAACGTTACATTGGATTCCCACTTTCCGCGCGCATTGGCATACAAAGGTAAGCAGAGAAAACGGTAAATGCATTTGCGAGTGACATCATTACATACACACATATATAAGCTCAAGCGAGTGAACTAGAGAAATTTACCGCAATATTATCAGAAACCAATTTACACAATGTCGATTGATACCCTAATAAAAACCCAAGCTGAGTATATTAACTCTTTGAAAAGACTGCTCCAGAATTTCAAGAAAGACTCCACATCGCGAAAAACATCCATATATTTTAAAAAACGCTTACAGCAAGTGGAAGATCTTTCCAAGAAGTTCAACGAGACCCACAATAAATTAATTTGCGCCATCGACGATGCGAAGAGTTCCACATACCAGGAGTACGCTAAGTTGGCTGCTGAGTTCGAGGATCAATACATGGAAATATATTGCATCATAGCAGAGGAGTTTGAACGGTTGTTCCCAACAACAGCACAAGAAGATACGAATCGCACTGACACCACATTGATGGTGGCAGCGGAGGCACGTGTCCACATGCCCGCTCTACCAGTGCCAAAGTTCTCGGGCTCATGTATGGATTGGCCGGGATTCTACGACGCCTTCTCTCGTTTAATTCACTCTAACTCTCGTTTAAATGACATCCAAAAATTCCATTTTCTTAAAGAATCTCTTCCAGCAGGTCGCGATAACGATATTCGTCAAATCCCCTTGACGGAGGACAACTATGCGGTTGCCTGGTCAATGCTCTTCAAGCGGTACAACAATCCCAGAATCGTGTTTTCAAATAATATGAACGCGCTTTACAATTTGCCAGGGCTAACCAAAGAGAAAGCCGAGGACATCCGATCTGTGCTGAGCACTATAAACGTCTGTATAGCTGCCTGTGAACGCATCAAGGCTCCATTGAACGAGGGTGATTACTGGCTAGCGCACTACGTGGCTACTAAATTACCAAAAGAAACTCACACGGCTTGGGAGCATCACTTAGGAAGTAAAACGTTAATTCCTTCATTCAGGGAACTCGAACAATTTCTTCATGATCGCCTGGTCACAATTGAGGCTATTGAAAATCGAAACTGCAGCCTCAAGAATTCCTCCTCACATATGGACAATTCGAAACGACTTTATGTTCATAACACACACGCTGAATCGGGTACCCCAGTACCTCGTTGCAACCATTGCGGTGACCAACATATACTCCGCCGATGTCAGAAGTTTCTCTCTCTGGATTGCTTCCAACGTAAAGAGATCGTGAACAAATGCAAGCTTTGTCTTAATTGCTTGAGTAAGTCTCACACCGTCTCACGGTGCACCAGCACGAAGAGCTGTCTACAATGCGGACAGCGTCACCACACATTACTCCACTTTCCAACAGCGGCACTCGCAGCACAACCACTGCATGTCGCTTCTTCGGCCCAGACAACGGAAGTGCCACAACCATCTCTTGTTATCAACAAGCAAGCAAATCAGGCTACGTCTAATGCTAAACATGGTCTCCAATGTCTTTCAGCCACATCATCGATCACACCCCGACGGGGTGTCCTCCTAGCCACGGCACGAATTATCCTCAGCAATCCTGATAACTGTCTTCAAGCTACTCTCAACGCTCTTATAGACCAGGGTTCTGAAGCTACTATCATCTCCGAGCATGCCGTACAATGTCTACATCTTAAACGACGCACCACACGGGCATCAATTGCAGGTGTCGGTCAATCCCCTGGAAACCGGTGCAAAGCCACGGTAAGCTTTAACATTCAAGCGGCAACAAATCCGCAGTTTATGATTCACGCCGACCCTGTCTACGTTTTAAACTCCCTGACGTCGTTTTTACCGAGTCAGAACTTTCAGCCGCAACCATGGCCACACATCCAAGGCCTTTCATTGGCTGATCCTATGTATTATCGCTCCAAACGCATCGATTTAATCATTGGAGCAGATCTCCTAGCTCAAATCATTCTGCCCGGCACCAAAATTGGAACACCCAATCAACCAATCGCACAGAACACACAATTTGGATGGATACTTGCTGGCAGAGTGGAAACACCCAATCAGACGATTCAAGTCAGTTGCAATCACGCATCATTGGAGATCGAAGATCTGCTCAAACAATTTTGCGAAGTCGAATCGGTTCCAGAACGCTCAACTCACACAAAGGAAGACGCCTGGTGTGAATCACTATTTCAAAAAACGCACACTCGTCAAGCTAATGGCCGATACTTAGTAAGATTGCCCTTTAAAACTCGTTTTGACCCCAGCCTGACGCTAGGAAAGTCCCATCAAATCGCCCTCAACAGATTTCTTCAACTCGAAAGACGCTTTCAAAGAGATCCTGAAAAATGGCAAAAGTACAGTGCTGGCATTAAAGAGTATTTTGATCTGAATCAAATTACACCTGCTGAGACTAGCGAAAGGAGCACCATTACAACCATTTCTGGACGGCCACATGTATCCTCCTGTGTACTTCCACATCATGCCGTCTTTAAAGAAGAAAGTCTCACCACTAAACAACGAATTGTGTTTGACGCATCTGCGAAAACCTCAAACGGCAGAGCGTTGAACGACATTTTGTGTGTGGGACCTACACTTCAAAACGACCTATCAGCAATCATCTTGAACTGGCGACATTATCGATTTGTGTTTACGGCTGATATCCAAAAAATGTATCGATGTATTGACGTGCACCCCGACGACGCGCAGTACCAGCGGATTTTATGGCGGGCGGCGGATGGAGTCATCAAAGAATATTGTCTCAACACGGTTACCTTCGGTACTGCGTCAGCACCGTATACTGCGATTAGGGTCATGCATCAGATCGCAGAAGACACTCGTCAAACATGTCCAATGGCAGAAAGGGTTCTCAAGCACGAAATGTATGTGGACGACATACTTTCCGGAGGACACACACTAGAGGCAGCGGACCAAAAACGCGAACAAACCAGCAGAGCTCTAAAATCCGCAGGTATGGAACTGCGCAAATGGTCCAGCAATGACGCAGCACTTTTGAAATCAATTCCGACAAATCATCAATGTAATCAGTCTCTCTTAAATTGGGATAACTGCAGCACTGTAAAAACACTCGGATTGTATTGGCAACCAAACAAGGATTGCTTCAAATTCAAAATGATTGCTAGCCTTCCAAAGGGCAACACCAAGCGAGAGATTTTGTCCAGCATAGCACGTTTATTTGATCCCTTAGGACTAATAAGCCCAATTATCATTTCAGGCAAAATTATTCTAAAGGAAGTAACCATGGCAAAACGTACCGCCGAAGATGGCTCCAAAAAATCTTTGCTGTGGGATGATCCGGTTCCAACACCACTTGCAATCCAATGGCAGGAATTCCTTAACAACCTGTCAGACATCAATATGATCAGCATTCCCCGCGGATTAAATTTTGAGCCAGACTACCTCGACGAAATGGAACTTCATGCATTCTGCGACGGCTCAAATACGGCTTATGCAGCTGCAGTATACCTCAGAGTAAAGCAGTCCGATGAGTCCTTCTCCACGTCTCTTATAGTCGCAAAAACAAAAATCTCCCCAACAAAACCATTAACAATACCGCGGACCGAACTATGCGGAGCCGTCTTAGCCATCAAACTCATGAAATGGGTTAGCTCCACCAATCGTTGGACCAAAAAACCCATCCCCATGTTCTACTGGACAGATGCAACAATAGTTTTACACTGGATAAATGGTGACGTTAATCGATGGAAAACGTTCGTTGGTAACAGAATATCTTATATTTTGGACTTTTCCGCGCCATGCCAGTGGAGCCACGTGGGCACTGCAGATAACCCAGCGGACTGTGCAACAAGAGGCCTCACCCCTTCATATCTTTCCACATTTAAACTGTGGTGGAATGGACCCTGCTGGCTAAGTAAGTCCCAGAACAATTGGCCAAAAACTGTCATGCAACCACCTGAGATCGAAGAAAGCCTATTAGAATCAAGGGCTGTGAAAATCATCGCGAACACAGCGGAGCTAAATACGTCGACGGTGGAGACATCATATATCGATCGGTTTTCAACATACAACCGATTACTACGCACTACTGCATACATTCTACGTTTCATGGGAAACGCAAAACCCAATACACACCGAACCACCGGACCCCTGAGGATTGAGGAGCTGGACCGAGCACTCCTCCGTATTGTCCAAATAGTGCAGCATGAGTCATTTGCAGCCGAAATAAAGGCGGTGAATAAGGAAAAACCATTACCCCCAGCAAGCAAACTGTCTCGCCTCACACCATTTATCTCGGAAGAGATTCTCAGAGTCCATGGTCGTTTACGACATTCAAATCTTTCATATAATCGTAAACATCCAATCATCTTACCCAGCTCTCATATTTTCACAGACTTGGTTATTAACCACTCTCATCAGTTGACACTGCACGGAGGAGCTCAATTGACCTTAGCTCACACCCGATACCAGTTCTGGATTATACAAGGAAAGCGAAGTGTCTTACGTGTCCTTCGAAAATGCGTGAGATGCTTCAAAGTTGCACCCACTGTCATCAATCAACTGATGGGAGATCTACCTCTTCACCGGATCACCCCTCCAAATCGTCCGTTTATCGCAACAGGAGTCGATTACACAGGCGCCATCGAACTTAAGGCTGCTCGACTCCGTGGCACGAGCTTCTACAAAGGCTACATCGCCATATTTATATGTCTTAGCACGAAAGCCGTGCATTTGGAAGTTGTGACCGGATTGACGACGGAACGTTTTCTCCAAGCTCTTAATCGATTCATGGGACGAAGAGGCCCAGTCAAACACATGTATAGTGACAACGGGACTAATTTCGTTGGAGCGAGTAAGGTAATAAAGGGTATTGGACCAGAAATCGGAGCACCGCTATCCACGCATTACATCGAATGGCATTTTACGCCACCTTATTCCCCAAACTTTGGAGGACTCTGGGAGTCGAACGTAAAATCCATCAAATATCACTTAAAACGAGTTGTCGGAGACACACGTTTAACATACGAAGAATTATCAACCGTGCTTATCACCATAGAAGCCTGCCTAAATTCACGACCACTCTGCCCACTTAGCGCAGATCCCGATGATTTGGAAGGACTCACACCAGGTCACTTCCTTATTGGCGATTCTCTGATAGCACCTCCACATTATCGCCCTCCATCGGCTTCGTTCCGTGAACAATTTCTAAATCAACAAAAAATTATTCAGCAATTTTGGAACCAATGGAGTCGCGATTGGCTTTCGCATCTTCAAACTCGACCAAAATGGGCACAAGAGAAAATCAACCTAAAACTTGACGATCTGGTAATTGTTAAGGACGACAGATTACCAGCTGCCCAATGGATGCTTGGGCGAGTCACGGAGTTACATCCCGGAGAGGATTCTCTCGTTCGTGTGGTCACCCTCAAGACCCAGCAAGGCCACATAAAACGATCCGTCTCCAAGCTATGTCGCTTACCTCTGCCGGCTTAAAACAGCTTTCGATAACCTTGATCACACGCTTATGTCTCCCTCACTCGCATATGCAAATACCATTTATCTCTGCTCCTTTCAGCCTAGGTCCATCAGGGAGGACAATATCAATCAAGCATACCAAGAAGCTCTGCGGTCTTTCATGCTGGATGCAGCATTGGCGGGCGGCATGTTCAGTTCCACTGTCACAATTCGAATCTGTCCCACTGTCAGCTCGTTCGATAACCACTATCATTGCAACACTGCGAGTCGAGAAAGGAGAGAGAGACGAGAAATCGCGGTAGAGAAACAGCACACAAGAAGAATAGAATAAGTCGATCTAAAGCAGCAGCACACGCACACGTTCATCCGAACCATCCTAAATTTACAACATTAATTAAGTTTATTAATTCCATTAAATCGCAAATTGAAGTCACATGTATATGAAATAAAACTTAAAGTGGATTTAACTGATATTGGAAATTAAGGAGAGCCTTCCCCATACTATGACTGCCTCACATCCCAGCTGCTAAGGCGTCACAACTGCA
>JBAMBO010002362.1:0-15505 GCA_037044535.1 Lordiphosa magnipectinata | reverse complement strand
AAAAATACATAAGGTATCGCATTTTTAACATACATGGGATAAATCAGCGATATGTGGTATCGCTTTTTATACTCTGTAACAAAGGTATGAAGCTATTGGAACAATGGCATTTGGGTTTAATTTTTATACTCTGTACCGAAGGTACATAGAGTATATTAAGTTTGTGCAAAAGTATGTAACAGGGAGAAGGAATCGTTTCCGACCCTATAAAGTATATATATTCTTGATCAGCATCAACAGCCGAGTCGATATAGCCATGTCCGTCTGTCCGTCTGTCTGTCTGTCCGTATGATCGAAGAGATCTCAGAGATGGTAAGAGATAGAGATTTGACATGTGTCGGACATATATTTCTTATACATGCAGGCAGATCAAGTTTATTTTCAATTTTTGATACGCACCCTGCCGCCCCTGCAATTTGGAAAAAACGTGTATCTTCCACAGTTTTGATGATAGATATATCGTATTTTCTAGAGATATCTAGTTGTCAAAATTATTTATCGATTTGCCGAAGAAATGATAAAGATCGGATGAACGATACTCAAGTTATGAGCAAAAAACGGCCAGTTAACACCTCCTACCACCCCACCCATAACCACAGCAAATACGATAACCGTTCAACTGAGGCAATCTTAGTAAGAGAGAGAGAAAGAAACTTAGAGAGCGCACCGCGTTGTGCGCTCTAATAGTTTCTCTCTGTCTCTCTCTCACTAAAATTGCTCTCTTGAACGGAACGTTGCGGTAAGGGTGGGGTGGGTGGGGGGTGTTAACTGGCCGTTTGACTCGTGAGCAAATGCGAGTGTAAGGATACTGAGTATGTTACAGTCGGGCTTGACCGGCTTTCTTTCTTGTTTGTTAACCAGAATCATAGAACTATTACAGTTACAGATGCACTTATTTCTAAGGGCGGAAAACGCCCGTTTCACGCTAACTTGTGTTGCAGAAACACTATGTATAACTTTTGCCAGTTGGTATAGATATGGTCATACGCCTTAACATCTAAGCTATTGTTGGCAAGATAGAGTATATAGCTAGATTCGGTTCTCTAATATCGCGGCCCTTTGGTTACTGAAAATTTTTCATTGCCTGCTTTGTATAGCAATGGAAAATTACAAATGTCCAAACAAATTCTTATTGGTATTTTTTCCCTGATTTTGAAACAAAACAATCTCTGACTAACTATTTTGATTTGATTAGAAACGAAACAAAAATGGAGAATAATAATCATGCTTGATAAATAAAAATAAAAATCGAGAAATGGTTTTTTCCCATCAATGATTTTTACATTTAAAAATCGACTAATAGGAAGTATTTTAGATTTATTTGAAAAAAAATCGTTCAAAATGATTATGGGCGAAGAAAAAAATAAAAATATTTAATAATTAATACTCTATGAGAATATAAACAATAATTCATAAATAATTATTATGTTCAGATTTTTATATAAAAAGGAATTAATTTAATTTTGGGTCGATAAATTCAAATGAGGATTAAACCAGAAATGCTTGTTTGCTGTTAAATGAAACGTACTTAAAAGTAAATTATGGAAAAATAGATTCAATTAAAGGAAAAAGAAAACGTTCGAGCACAAAATGGTAGTGAATGGTTTTGCCCAAGTCTGTACATTCTTTTAAACTTGATTTAAAATCCACATCTTCAGGCTTAGGAAAACAAGGAGTAAATTCTAGTCGCACCTTGAAAACTGAAAGCATTTAAACTTGTTGAATTTGTGCCTGAGCCTGCTCAGTGGGAGTCAGGTAGCCCGGCAGCCTGAATGTCCCAGCTGAAGGTAAAACGTGCGAAGGACACACACGAAGTGAAGAAGACGAGACGCTGCATAAAAATCCATGACAAAATGTAACAGATTGGCCACCGAGCCGCAGCCAAGGCAAGGGCAAGGCACAAGGATATGGTCAGAGTCTGTGGGGCCCGGGCAAAGCTCAGAGAGGCAGAGAACGATATGGTGAAAGAAAGAGAGAGAGGCACGCCTGCATATTTAATCCTGTTGATTTTTATTTGCTGCTGCTGCTTCACGCTCTACTATTTTTATGGCTTTTTATCTGCCTGATGATTTTGCATGCTCTTTGTTAGCAAATAGACACACATCCCCACTTTCCCCCTCCAGTTACATAAACATCTATGAGGGGAGGGCACAAAACCTAGGGCATAATTTTAGCTATTCATTTTCCATGTGACATTTTCAAGATGCACATGTGCCACTATTTGAGTTTCTTCACTTCTGGATAAGATATTTGTGTTCGAATACCTTTTGACCAGGTCACAGTTGAAGGTTATGTAAATATATATCAAGTGCAATTTCATATTCTTGTTGAAGTGCGAATGAATGGAAAGTGAACAAACAGCCAAGTTTACTTGAGAGTTGGCAGCTTGAAGAAATATATGAAAAGGTTTTTACAACACAGAATGTGAGTACTGGGGCTGGGCTAAACCAAACAAAATAATCAGGAAAATACCAAACAAAAAATATGAGAAAAATATAAATTCAAAACGAAATGTGTTGTTGTGGATCAAAATATATGAAGAGAGCAGTTTGATAAGTCAGTGAATTTTTGTTTTTCTTGCATTGACCAAGCTGCGTCGCTTATTTTGACCGAGCTGAGTCGTTCAGTTATAGTTTGATCATCTTGTTAATTTCGATGAAACTGACAGAAATCGAATTTCGTGTGCTTATCCTTTACAGAGGAAAAAAACTAGTTGAGAAAATAAAAACAGCAACTTAGCGCTTGTAAATTTCATTTCCAATCCACAGATATGTGTCCATTCCAACAATAAAAGATCTGCCATTAACCCGAGGATTGATGTTCCAAAATTAAACAAATTTTCTTCCCAGTTGAGTATAAAATTTTCTTGAAATCGGAACTTGATCATCTCATACTTGGAGTGGGAACGTTAAACTAGAAATGAGAATAAACCTTTGTAAAAGTTTTTGACATCGTTTGTGCTGGAGAATGTTATAGGTCAACTCGACCACGCCCATTCCTACCTCCCATATCAGACCATGTTGAATACTTATTCTTTTTCAAGATAAAGCGCTGTAATAAAGCATATTCCTTTAAAAAGTACTTAATCTGATTTTTCAAGATACTTTTAAATATATTAAACTGATTAAACCGGATCAATTCAAGGTGTTTGTTAATAATGGTATTTTATTAAGAGATTTTCCATTACTTAAACGAAACAGAAGTTATTATTATCTAGACCAAATGTACACAGGGTACATTAAATTTGTGCAAAAGTATGTAACATGGAGGTTTCATTTCCGACCCTATAAAGTATATAATATATATTCTTGATCAGCATTAACAGCTTAGTCATTTTAGCCATGTCCATCTGTCCGTCTGTCAGTCTGTCTGCCCGTCTGTATGTACGAGGAGATCTAAGGGCCAATTTACCATGATGAAGTTTTTGTAAGTCTAGGTGGATTTGCTGCATTTGCTTTGCTCAATCTCAAGGCTAACCATCTTGGTGGATTTTTTAGCAATGTACTTCATCCTCAATGATTTAAGAACAATGTTCATGACAATGCGCGCATATGGTCACACTGAAAAATATTCGAAAACTAAAAACAGCTAAGTCTGAATTGTTAACAAGTAAAGGCCTATTTCCAGAACGCCCGAAAATAATTTTTTATGTCAAACTTCACATGAATAGAAACACTTTTGAACTGTATTGAAATCAGAATGCTAATACACAGCAATCTTATTTGTATAAAGCATTGTGCCTTAAACCAAAAATGGAAAATATTGGATGCCTTTTGTATACAAGGCACCTGCATCATTGCTTAAGCTAAGTTTACTCAGGGAAATAATTTGGTTAAATAATAACTTGATCAAATATGACGGATTGACCCAATTTGACCTATATAGCCTAGTTTTCATCAACATTTGTCCAAATTATTTCCAGTGTGAACTTAGCTTTAGACCTATTGCTTAATCTCGCATCATAGTAACAAGTCATTCCGAAACAAAATTATCCTCCTCCTCTGTCAAATGCTGGATTTTTTTTTAAAAATGGATCGCAATAAATATAACAATAAGCAGCCGAGTGTAGAGGTGCTGTTATCTTTCCATTAGTGCCTTTCCAGCCCTGCCGGTGTGACCGTGGAGCAGATGTCCAAACTTATAATCAACCTACGGTCTCATGTACCAATAGCACAAAAAAACCACCTAGTTGCAAAATCTATGTGGATTTCGATTTGAGTAAAAACAGGAACATGAGAAAACGGCCCTTGGAGATGTTATGAGATAGAGGTATGACATGTACGAAACATATACTTCTTATACTTGCAGGCAGATCAAGTTCATTTTCAATTTTTGGCACGCCCCCGCAATTTGTAAAAACGTCGTATCTCCCACAGTTTTGTAGATAGATTGTTTGTACTTTCTAGAGATATTTAGTAATCAAGACTATTTATCGATTTGCTCAAGGAATGACAAAGATTAAATGAACTATTCTTAAGCCATGACCAAAAGAAAATCAAAGACTGGCTTGCTGGGTCACAGTAGTGGCATCATCTATTGGTCAGCATTAAAATTGTCATACAAGATCAGATGACCGATACTCAAGTTAGGACTAAAGGAAAGTTCGCTGCCGCAACGCAGCAGCAGCGCTGCTACTGCAGTTACAGAGTATTCTTCAGTCGGGCTCGACCGACTTTCTTACTTGTTTTTTGTATAATATAATTCAAACATTTTCATAATTTTATTCACTATCTTTTAAATAGGACAGAGTTTATTGCAAAACTGCTTTTATTGAACGAATGATTGTAATAGCATGACGAATATTTTCCATACTTGAAATTAGTTTTCACTTTATAATTTAAGCCGCTACAGACGTGAGGGATCCAGATCCGATACCAATTTTCCACATACAACTAAAAGTTTTACTCAATAAGTGTGAGTTGGCTGGCTCTAGGTCCGAAAAAGTTGCGTTTGTTCACAACTTGTAAACAACTTATGCATTGTACCACCAAAAAGAGCTGGTTGGTGGTACAATGCATAAGTTGTTTACAAGTTGTGAACAAACGCAACTTTTTCGGACCTAGAGCCAGCCAACTCACACTAATTAAACATTAGAAAGGTCGCCAAATAAATTACAAAAAAAAGTTTTACTCAATACTTTGAGACCGGGCTAAAAAATTTTAAGAACCCTAGAAGAAGCGTTTTTTTTTTTTATATAAGGACATAAAGGATGTAAGGAACTCAATCCGCTTACAAATTTTTAAAAGGACAGGTACCAATACTGGTTGCCAGCTGGCTGAAACTGTACTGTACGCTGAAACTGTAGAATACGCGAGCTTGAGAGCTATTTAGGGTAAGCCAAAGAGACGGCCTGCTGGCCAAAAGTTTGACTTATGTCGCTTTTTGGGCCGTTTCCGTATTCAAACTTCAGTCATATTTTCCAATAATAAAATGCAAAATTTTAAATTATTTTCTCGCCAGCCATGAAACATAAATTGGGAGCCCTTAGCCCGTTTGTTGGTATACAAATGGCGACACCATATGTAGAGGGCGCTTTGGTTGGTTGGTTTTAATTGCTAGGTTTTGCGAACCATTATTGAAACGCAAATTTTAATATTAAAACAAATTAAATATTTAATTCATTTGATGCAACATATCCAGAAAAATAATGTTGTTCACATTTACAAATTGCATTTTGCTTATAAAAATTGTTCGGGTGGTGAATTTTGCTTAGTCTCCTAACAAAACACGAGAGATTTGAAACCAAGCCGAAAAAAATTCTGGGACACCGAGAATTGGTTTTGGGTTGGAATTGGGTTGGAGGAGATTTTCGTGACACCTCCGTATATCTGCTGGTGTGGCGGCTGATTTGGGAGCAAAGGTTTTTATAGATGATGGAGTTACGCACATACCAGGGTGCCAGCCAGTCCAATTTTTTAGCATTGGCAATAACAACTCGTTTAATGTGGTCAGACCAAGTAAGTCTTATATCCAGTGTTATGCCCAGGTATCTGATGGAGGGCGAATGTGGTATGACGAGAGCTCGCAAATAACCGTCCACAATTTAGTCAGTGCGATCAGCCCATACACACTCACAGGTACTCCAGTCACAGCCACGATCACATTTGTAGAAGACACTTTGGAAGTCAGCTCTCGGTAAAACTTTCAGTGAAAGACATGAACAAAACAGAACGCTCCTTGGTTGAGCGAAAACAGCTGTTGAGCAAAACAGAATTGAAAGTGTCTTTTTGCAACCTCTTTTCGTTTTGTCTGTCACAGAACAGTTTTTTGCGGGCTCTGGGTATGACTGAGTCGTTCAGCCTCTGTGTGTTGCCGCACTTTATGGCAAATATGCAGTGCAAGTCTGCGGTATGCAGTATACTTCCTTGAGGTAAACTTCTTGCTCCAATGCAAAAAAACAAGAGTGAGAAAAGTTTCAACAACAAAAGTCTCAAGTATGAAACATTAAAGTAGAGCAATTTAAATCGTATGAAACCATTTTGCATTCAAGTGTTGAAACCATTTTTCCTCCTTTTTTAAATATGTACAATCAGTAAAATGTTTTACTTTAAAGTCCCTCATGATTTTTCATCTCCTCTGCTCGGTCAGCACTTTCGTGTTGCTGAGTAAGTGGTCCGATTAAAGGGCTTACAAGTTGAGTAAAATATTGGCATTAAGTTGCCTTGGCTTTAAGCTGGCTAAAAGCGCATTGAGCAGCAAGCTTATTTGAAGCTAAAGTCCAACCACAATTCCTCCCCCAAGAGATTGAAATTGCTGCCCGGTCATCAGCAACAGGCAGCTTCATCAACCTCATAATCATCTTCTTCACTTGGTGGTGGTGTATTTGGTGTGGTTCCACTTCTCCGATAACACAAAACGCCTTACAAACACGTTTCGAGAATTCCCTTTCATGTCGTTTGTCCACGCTTTTCGCCTCCATAGAAATTCTTGAGTTACTTGACCGCAACAAAGCATAAAAATGGTGCCAAAAACTTTTCGCCACTTATTTATAACAAATTTGTACTTAATCAGTTGAAAGCGTAGCACAAAAAAATAACACAACACAAAAAAACATTGCTCTCTGTGGAATGTCTGTAATTGACTGGCAGTTTGTGTGTTTTACCACAACCTCAACACAAAAATAATGCTAGTAATTTCAAATGCATTAAAATGCTAAGAGAAAAAAAATTGAGAATGGGAAGGGTAAAAACCCCAAATACTGACTGTACATGAAAATGGGAATAGACAAGGACAAGGCAGATGCCAATGAGAAAGCAGTTTACTCAAGCGATAAATAGATGGAAATTATATTTTTATTAACTTAATTTTGGTGAGAAAATACTGGGTACGTATTAGGTTAGGTTATGTTAAACAGGCTGCTCGATAATGGCAGGGGTCTCTCTCTCTGTTAGGTCCAGAATGGACAGACCACTCACATTTTTAAATAACACTTTTCCCAGCCTTGATCTGTTCCTTGCCTGGAATACATCAGTTGCCAGGCACCCAGAAGAGAGTGATTGATCTCTGCCTGAAAATCGCTTCGCCAAGTTGGGAAACCAAATAAGAGCGGTGTCGGTAGCTCTTTAAGACAATACACCCGCTCCTGTATATTCTTCCGTGATATTCGCCATGAACTAGATATGTGTCCGAATTTTTACAGATGTGTAGTAAAGATGAACGCAGTTGGTATTTGTACGCAAACTGCGCATGCGCTGTCTCTCTCTCTCTCTATGAGAGCGAGTGTACCGCTATTCTCTCAAAGTTAGCTTGCCCCCACTTCCCTTGCCTATAAAAACCAATTGAGAACGAATTTAGCTCGATTCCAAGAGTAACATTCTTGAAAATTCAAGAACGAATAATTTTTTTTCAAGAGCATTCGTACTCATATTATTTGTTCTAGTTTTTTCTTAGTGTACAGTAAAACGATCCTTTATCACTCTGGAAACCGTTTTTCAGGACAGGACATTTTCAATTTATTTTCTTAAGCCATTTTTCACATTGTCTTGCCAAAGCAGATTCCACTTTTTACTTTCCTGCCAAATTACTTTCTACTTTGACCACAACTCGGCGTCAAATATATCAATCAGCCACGAGCGCTTGCACTATTGACTCACAGTTTTACCGAATGATTGATTGCCTGATCAGCGTAAACGTTTGGCACGCGCCCTAATTAGAGAGCTTAACCAGCTGAGGTTTTTGGTTAGCCTCGATGAAAAACTTCTGTTGTGTGTTTCTTTACTTTTTGACTTATGGTGTTTGATTTTTAATGAACTTGCATTTAAATTGATCTTGTGGTTTCTCTCGCTTTTGTGCTGTTGTGGAAGTGGTATGAGGGGGAGGTGGGCAGCTGGGAAAGGTGTTTGATTTATATAGCGTGCCCGCTTTGAAATGGAAATTGAAATTGTGTCAACCTTGAAATGCTTAACAAGCGTGGCGAACATCTGCTGATCTCATTTTCTAGAGTGAATCACTCCAACGGATATTCAATTTGCATTTTTAAATGCAGTGAAAGAGGCAGAAAAATATGTGAATTAGAAATATTGAATCAGCTGTAAGACTATTTGCCTGGAAGCGATGCAATGGTGGCCAAAAAATTATTTTCTTTTTTCATGCAAAATAAAACACCTTCAAGTCCAAATTAATATTTTAGTTGGTCATTAAGGCTGATTTCTGGTTATGGAACAGAACAACAAGAAATGTTCAAAGCTCAATAAAATTGTACAGAAATAACATCATTCAACGCATGGTATGCTACAGACAGAAGGAAACATTTCTGAGCATATAAAGTTTATATATTCTTGTTCAGCATCAACAGCCGAGTCGATATAGCCATCTCCATCTGTTCTTCTGTTCTTCCGTCTGTACAAACACCTAGATCTCAGAGACTAGAAGTGCTAAAGCACCGAAATTTTTAAATCATGTTTTCTTAAAATATTTTTTACAAATTGCAAAAGTTGCAAAAATCTTTTCCAGTATATTGAATGGTTGGTGATGATTCTAAATGATTTTCGTGTGCTGAACACGAAATATCTGTATTCAGAAATATTTCATCACATCGAGATGTTTAGTAATTTAAGCTTAAAGTTGCAAAAACTGCCTATTTTGACCTTTTTTAGGGGCGATGTGTGAAGGACATATTCTTTTGTTTTGGCTCTCTTTGGTAATATCGTATAGTACTAATTCTTAGCTGTGAAATAAATTGTCGCAAACAATTCTACGATTTTCTCGAGCGAAGATATAACATTTGTAATACATTTATGTAACATTATTTTGTAAAGCCCATAAATAAGTATGCAATGGGTGTTGTTTAAAATGTACATTATTAAATTATATACAAACTACTAGCCTGCTGTACGGTTTTTGCAAGGCATACCTTTGGGCAGTAGACATTTTGGTTACTTCCAGCACATTTACTTAAAATGGTATATCCTCCTTTAAAAAATCGTATAACTGTTTGTGATAGATTATTTTAAAGTACTATTTCCGATAATACCAAGGAGAGTCAAAACAAAAGTATTGGTTCCCCACAAAACACCACCATACACGTTCGAAATAGGCATTTTTTGACACTTTAAGTTCAAATTATTAAAAATCTCGACTTGATGCACGATTTCTGAAAAGTCAAGTGTTATTGACCCAAGCAGAACTGCCTACTACATCGAGGATTTTTATACAATTTGACCACTTTCATCGATTTTACTATCTACGTTGGCTCCTCTCTTAATATTAAAATAAATTTATAAATAAAATTCTGTGAATTCCTGCCAGAGTTTTTGTAAGAATGCTTCACTTTCTAGAAACAAAATATCGCTGAATACCCATAAGGTAGCGCTCTGACGCCTTACCATTTGTTATAATACAATTGAATTAAATTTTTACAACTAATTTAAGCAAAGTTTTTCTGGTACTATGAGAAAAGTCGTTAAATTAAATTTCATATAGTTTAACGTTTCACTCGCGTTTTTCGGAGTTCCAAAGCAAAAACATGCAAAAGCGCATACCTTAAGCTCTGGTGGAATATTCAGAAAAAACAATTAGCCAGGTGCCAGGTGAATTGCTAGGTGTTCCCTATGTACACTTATCAAAAATATGTCACGTGTTAAAATCCCACAAAATTACTTATGTATCTATTACAGTATTTAAGTAATCGCTTGGGTTTGAAAGTCCAGGCAGAAGCTTTCTTTTGGTTTTGACTACATTCAACTTTAAATTGCTACCTTTCAAAAACTTTTTTTACAAGTGACCGAAATTTGGCCTTACGACATTACTGATTTAATCGTTTTATCAAGATTCCCAAAATATTGCACCTTAAGGCCGAGATTTGGGTTCGCTAGCCCAGTGTTATTTAGACATTCCCATTTTATCCCAAATCAATATTTATTATCTCGAAATGCTCAATTTCCCGTTGACTCTCTAAATTACGCATTCACTCTTACCTAATACACTCTTCCCTTGAGTCTGCACTTGAGCAACAGCTTGTTGAACGTAGCGGCAAACAAGCAAATATTCAACGAAGAATAACAATAACAATAATAAAACGAAGGAAACAATCCTTATCCTTTGGCCCATCTGGCTGGTACGTGCGTGGCGTGCCACATTCTCCTTGCGTTTGGTTAAGTCTTATATTTGGGATTAGCCCAAGATGCTATCCACCTGCAACGCCCCGGATAAGGATGCGGCATTACGTGTTGCGCAAGTTGAATCTCTCAATGCTTTCACCTGAAAAGTAGGCTATGCTTATGACACAAGATAAAAAACTGGGTTAACTAGGCACGCCCCGGCATTTGCTTGACCGTTTAAAAATAGCAGCACTTACCATTTATGAAGCAATTAAGTCGAGTTAATGAAATCAGCCCTCTCCCGGCAACAGATACACAATGAAAATGGCGCACTAAACCAAGAAAAAGGCACTTAGCCGTAAGTTATGTTGCATAATTTATGGATTAACCAATGAGCTGACAGACAGTGAAACCCTCAGGCAGATTGGTCTGAGGTCGAAAGGAGAAAAACATTGGACGAGATTAAACTGCACAACAGGAAATTGGGCAATCAGGAAATAGCTTTGAAATAGCTTTAGTTAAGTACGGCAGAAAAGTTGTCTTATTCATAGTTCAGTCTTGTACTACCGCCAAAACAAATAACTCCACAAAAAACCAGTCACGATACTTTTGTGGGCAAAACTTCACCTAGAAACTAAACTCACAAGAGAAAACCACAAAAATATCTCAATTCTATTTTCTGTGTTTTTATCAGATTGTCAAGAAATAAGAAAGTTGCAAAAATAAGCACCTAAAACATCAAGGGATTTTTAACGAAATTTAAAACTATGTATAAAAGAGGAATCTAACTTGTTTACCATACAAACTTTACACACAACTTTTCCAATATCAAACACCCAAAATAAAAATATATCCAGATACGATTACCAGCTAATACCATTTCATATTTATTTTGCATAATTTTCCAGTAGCATAGTGCTTTATCCTAATTGAGCCTGAATATTTTATCGCTTATTGTCCGCCCATAACAATACAATTACCTAAACAGATCCCCAACAAAGAAAAGTATTTACGTGAGTTAACTACAAAATGACTTGGCTGGCCATATGTTCGTTATTTCTCTGGACTCATAGTCAGGCAAAAGCCTTCGGACCAAACTAGATCTCTATCTACAAAATGTATAGACATCGAAAGTCACAGAGCTGGTCACACCACCACGCAGACAATTTAAGTTTGAAACGATTGCCACTTTACCACTGCCAAATGCCAGCAAATTTAAGCCCGAACCCGCAGACCACTTTATCTCTAGTTCCATTGTTTTGCGTCCCAAAACAATCAGTGGGAAAGTGAGTGCAAATATAAATACAAAAAAAAAAATAGCACCATTTTTTGTGCTAAAAAGTTCATACAAAAATTTGAGTCTGTTAGTGGCTACTACATTGTCCAAAGCTTTTAAGGCAGTTGAAAAGCATTGCAATTTACTGGAATCTACTTTTAAGGGAAACACTTTGCTTTGAACCACAATGTCACAGTTTGGTTTAAATATTGTAGTCAAATTTTAAATAAAAATTGTTCTTCTTTTAAGTTTAAAGGATTCGCAGCCAGTACAAAATAATTTGTCTACGTTGTGATTCAAATATTTAAACGTTCAAAACTATTCTCATAAAACTCTATGACGGTCGCTTCCGATTAGTGAATTTAGCGAGCTTACTAATACTGTTGAATGAAGCCTCCAGTGTGCGGGAAGCATTGCTAATATCCTCAAAAACTAACCTGGTATGAGACATAAATGTCATAAATTCCACCCCTGTAAAATGACAGGTCAGACAAAACCAATGTAGACTTGGTGGAACACGAAAGTGAGGAAAGGAAAGGAAAAAAGGCAAAAATTGAAAGCTGAGTGGATTTGGCAACAATTGATAAATGTGTATGTATCTCGTTCAATTATTATGAGTTCAATGGTAACATGCAAATATGAATTCCATTTGAAGTTCCACTCAACTTTTACCTCAAGCCTAGCCTAGCCGGATCACAAAAAAAACAAGAAAGAAAGTCGGTCAAGCCCGACTATAACAAACTCTGTACCCTTAACGTCTCAGCTCGCATTTGCTCACGAGTTATACGCGCTCATCTCTAATTTTCACTCTCTCTCTCTCTCTCTCTCACTAAGATTGACGTTCAATAGAATGCTGCGGTGGTGGGTGGGGTGGTGCTGGGTGTTTATTGGCCGTTTTTTGCTCATAACTTGAGTATCGTTCATCCGATCTTTATCATTCCTTCAGCAAATCGATAAATAATTTTGTTCACAAGGTATCTCTAGAAGGTACAAACGATCTATCTTCAAAACTGTAGGAGATATGACGTTCTTTCCAAATTGCGGGGGCGGGAGGGGGCGTGGCAAAAATTGAAAATAAACTTGATCTGCCTGCAAGTATAAGAAATATATGCCCCATACATGTCAAACCTCTATCTCTTACCATCTCTGAGATCTCTTCGTTCATACGGACGGACGGACGGACGGACAGACGGACATGGCTATATCGACTCGGCTGTTGATGCTGATCAAGAATATATATACTTTATAGGGTCGGAAACGATTCCTTCTCCCTGTTACATACTTTTGCACAAACTTAATATACTCTATGTACCTTCGGTACAGAGTATAAAAATGTTGAAAATGATATTGTAATTTCAAAAAATTAAGAATCAATATTTCGAACTCGATAGATATGGTATCAAATTATTTATTTAATTTTTAATCCCTTGTAGAGGATATATTAAAATTGTCCAGATGTTTGTAACGCATAGAAGGATTCGTCTCCGACCACATAAAGTAAATATATTCTTGATCAGCATGACGAGCTGAGTTGATATAGCCATGCCCGTTTGTCCGTCCGTCTATTTCTATGCTATCTCCTCCGTCAGTCTTTAAACTATGGTAACCAAACTTTGCACGAAATCTTTTGGTACAAATACGCTGCACATTTGTCGGAACAGGCAGGATTAGACGACTATAGCATAAAGCAGCCATAGGAACGATCGGTCGAAAATCTAGTTCTAGTGAGGAAAACTTTTTTGTTTTCAATGGCACACAATTTTGGGGAGCTTGGTCAAAATCTGATGAGTATATCGTATAGCTGTCATATAACAAACTGGCAAGCATATGGTTTAGCTAAAGTGGTTTGAAATGTAACTAACTTTATTGAATAATAACTTAAGCTAACAATTATTGTTGAGTTGAACGGAACGAAGCGGGCGCCAGCCGCGCTAGTCGAAGCCAAGCCAGAAACTGCGCGTCAGGGATGGCGCTTGTGTTGTCGTTCTGCTACTGCGTAGGGATGGTGCTCGAAGAATGGTGTGACCAGAGGTGGCCAGGGCTGCCACAGTACTCCCCTTCCAGAGACCATGTGGGAACGAATGATCTTCAAAATTAAGAATAGCTGGGATGAATGTATGTCCGGGGTGAGCATCAACAGGAACTGCACAGGTCCCAATGTGGAGGAATGCTTGCATATACTTCTCGCTGTGATGTTTGTGTCGTAGTTGAGTCGATGGTAACCTCGCGTTGAGGTCGTTGCTTCGATTGGGGATCGATAAGCAAGTTCGTTCGATCAGGGTTGAAGTTGTAGAGTCAATAGTACTGGGTATTGTACCCCGAGTAGAGACTTTCGATTGCCACACGTTGTGGACTTTCGTGGTGCCTATCGTTAAGGACTTTCGTGGTGAGAACGAGAACTTGTAGGTAGACTCAGGCTGGCATCAATTGCCAAACAAAGAGCGTCTCGAGTCGTAGCATGTTGCTAGTGGTCGGTCAGGTGTGCGGATCGCTGTGCATGAACGTCGACGACGACGAAAGATGCGATGAAGATCCAAATTCAGCTGCGCGGCGTACTTCCATCTGAAAAATTGGTCGGATGCTTGTCCAACGTGAGATCGGATACATGTAGTTGCTGAGTCGGTTAGGCGCGCGTAAATAGTAGGCGCGAGCAGCGGTGTAGGGCAGGCTGGCAATGAACGTTTTCGTGGGCAGCGGTTTGTGGACAGCCTGACGTGGAATGCATTGGCTGCAGCAGTATGTGGACAGCTCGACGTGTAAGTGGCGACAGACAGGAGGTCGGTGGACTACATGCGTGGACAGCGGTCGGTGTCATTTGCACAAAAAAATTGCTGTTTGTATTTGTGAGTGAGCGCTGGCTGTGTGTGTGTACATGTGAATGTGTGTATGCGTTGCCGGAGTCATTTTCAAACCAGGAGCTCCCCTTACTGTCGACGATCCGTTCCATTTTCGGGGCGCCAGCGGAGTCGTCAGGTATCCAGTTGTCGAGGCAATTCTGGTAATTGATTCGCAATTCGAAATCGCCACATTTGTTTTCGTGGAAAAAACTGGCGCCTGCTGATCGTGTGTGTGTGAGTACGCGCCAAAATTCGTTCGATCGCATGCTGCAGACGCCGTCAGCATGTGTGTGTGTGTGTGTGTTTTGCCGGCGTCACTCGTGTGTGTGTGGGACACACTTGGCCAAAAAGGCTAGAGATGTTGCTGTCGTTGAGTTTCTGGCTGGCTGTTGTCGAAATAGTTAACTTTAGTTAACTTAATACTGTTTGAATTTGCTGATCGAAAGCTGCATGTCAAAATGAATCGCGTCACTGTATGGGTGTGTGAGTACGGGCTGCGTCCCAGAGCAGGCTCCTTGCCTGTGAGTGAGTGTGCGTGTGAATTTCGTCAGAGGTTGAAATTAATTTGTTTAACACACTGCTTTGAATTTGTTTGGTTTATTGTTTGTGTTCTATTGTCGCGGGTCACCACTTTAGCTAAAGTGGTTTGAAATGTAACTAACTTTATTGAATAATAACTTAAGCTAACAATTATCGTTGAGTTGAACGGAGCGAAGCGGGCGCCATCCGCGCTAATCGAAGCCAAGCCAGAAACTGCGCGTCAGGGATGGCGCTTGTGTTGTCGTTCTGCTACTGCGTTGGGATGGTGCTCGAAGAATGGTGTGACCAGAGGTGGCCAGGGCTGCAACAATGGT
>JBAMBO010002361.1:0-46078 GCA_037044535.1 Lordiphosa magnipectinata | reverse complement strand
TTGGAGGACTTAAAACATAAACTATGTTTCCATTCACTATTAATTTCTTTAAATATGACTGAGAAGTTCGCCAATTTAGCCATATTTTTAACAAAATTTCCTAGAAATTGATTTAATTATTTGCCTGTGTGAACTTGGCTTAAGCTTAACGTACAAAAAAAGAAGTAAATTGTATGTGAATCGTAAGGGGAAATAGCTCTATATTTTTTCCGCCGTTTTTCTACCGTTCCTTCATTGCATATACTTTTGACGCTATCTGGACTCACTTGACCATTGCTCTATTTTACTGGTTCAAGATCTTCTATTTGGAACTAGTTAAAAGTTGCACAAATTTGGCTAGTTTTTTATTTTGTTGGGCTGATGACACTTTTATCTTATTTGTTAACGCAGCTATGGATAACGAACAGCCAATCAATATCCAGAAAGACGCCTGGTTGAGCAAGAAATACCCAAAAATCTAAAGAAATTCAAGGTGCAAAAGAGAATTGTGGACTTGCAGAATGACTTTGAGCACGAAAAGTATCAAATTGCGCAGCTCACATCGCAGGTACAGCACGGGCGCTATAAAAATCAGTTTTTGAAATTGCAACTGAGCATTTGGTTATCGAGCGTGATGGTTTGGTAAGGCAACTGCAAGAGATGAAAGCTAAGAAAAAGTTGCTGCATCAAAATCTGGAGAAGCAGAACTGGTCACTGCAGACCCTACATCAAGGGATTTATAACCAAATCATTGAGGGCGCGAAATTGCTCAATGATCTCGTCAATGAGGATGCCAACAACATACGCCTTATGACAGAGTTGCAGCAAAAACTAGACCTATCAAACGTGCGTCAGAACATTTGCCGGTAACAATCGATTGATTTACATTCTGGGTGGCAACATGAATCGCACATAGAGATGACCTCAGAGATGAGCAATTGAAATTTTCTATTTTGTTTCAATGAATTTAAAAACTTGAGCCTTAAATATTAGTTTTTGATAATCTTTAAAAATAACTGCGGATTTTTGTTTGTTTAATAAAGTTATAAATAAACAAACGCCATTAGAATTAGGATTGACTCTGAAATTCATTCATCAAACTACCTCAAATTGATTAAACTTTTTTAAAATTGTTAGGGACTTGAGTGAATCACTTTAAAAATGTATCAGAATTTTTAAGAGATATCTTCTCGAAATAATGGTTAGATTAGAAACATATGGAGAGTGTCAATTACTTCAGTAGAAGTCAACATCTCTAACCAGTATCCAAACGAATTTAACATTTTTAAAGAGAAAGAGTCTCTGTTGACATTAAAGAGCTGACTGAAAAGTATCATAGAGTTGGAATTGGTGGTTTGACATAAATTTAATGGCTGATTTACTAAATATTACTGTAGTTGGTATCATGCCTTACTAAAACAAATACGCTAATTCCAAAATCTCCTCCTCGCACACTCTACTACTGCACCACATTCTTCTGGATTACTTCAATGCCTTGAATTGGCTCTTAGTTTATATGCATAGTCGGCATTCAAATACTTCGCGTAGAAATATAGTCGTCATAGGAAAAACTGTGGCCAGACTAACATTGTGAAGAAATAACTAAGTGATCGAAACTGATAGTCAATTTTACTTCCCAAAAATGCACATAAAATTTAAATAAAAGTATTTAAAAAGGGTCGGACTCGAGACTGAAATCGAAACAAATTACGGTTACGATTACGTTAACTGTTTTTGGGCCAACACTTTATTTCTATTACGGTTATATTACGGATATAGAAAATGGGTTAAGTAACGGGTAACGGTTATTAACCTTATTTCGTTTTGGTTTCGGATCCTAAAATATTTGAAAATAGTATTAAATAGACAAAAGTGACCTCCATGTAGATTCTCGTTTATTCAATCAAAGGGCTTAGCTCAAAGTTGCTTTCCACAAGCATATTTCCCCATTCTAAAGTTGCAGATGATAATAATCTGAGATCTGCAAGAGTGACTGTAGTGCCTACAAGTACACTTGCTGAAAAATTGTATGCGGTGTGACTGGCACCACAAATTTGAAGTCACCTCAAATACGTACTCAATGTAGTATTGGAGTTTTTGTGGCTGGGTGACTTGTGTGCTCGTCTGTCAAAGTGGTTGATTCGGCAGTCGCACACACTAGTAATGCGTGGGTATGTATAACTTTTATTGCTCTCGCTCTCTTTTGCTTTCGGAGAGAAACGGTAAACGCCGTTAAATTGATATTGTTATCTTAAGAGAGGGATAGAAAGCGACAAATACAAAGAGCGTTGCTATAAAACATTTGGCGATTCCATCAACATCCGCTCTCTGCTAGCCGAGTAAAAGAAATAAGCCTCACGATTGGCGAAGGGTATCATTCGCATTGCATACGCGAGGACCAAATATGTCAAGAGTGGATTAAGGACTGCTTACATTTTTTGCAATGGTTGAGATACTCGAGAGTGAAAAATATCAAGTACAAATGCAGTACACTTGCTGATAAGAATCTCTTAAATCACTCAGAAATATAAAATCCATCATTTAAGCGACAAATGGCGAATCATTAGCCATGTCATTAAAATTAAGGCTGCAAGCCTCTAAAATTCTGGAGAAGGTTCGATCCGGGGGTTCGAATCCGTTGGAAAGTCTAAGGTTCGGTTCTCGGACCTGTTCCTTTTCTTAATCTGTCCAAAAACTCATGTGAAAAACTCCGATTGGCTTCTTCTCACATATTCAGAAAATTTTTTGAGCTTTTCATATGAATTATCAGACAAGTGTAAATACAGCTTGATCGAACCTAATGTTCTTGGATTGGTTAAAAAATCAGGCTTAAAAAAGAGCCATTTATTTGGCATTTACCGCACTCTGGTCATATTATCAGTCATATTCGAGGCTGATTTCAACCCGCTCTTCTTTAAGAAAATGCAAGGAAAAGAGTAAATTGTATGGGGCGTTATTGAACCTTAAGTTCTTGCACTTGTCTTAAAATTTATTTCACTATTCATTCAAAAACTTTTAATCTATATATATAAAGCAAAGTCGTGTGTGTTACACTACTTATATCTCTAAAGCGGATGGACGGATTTGGAAGTTCTTTGATATGTTGGATTTGATTCCGCCCCGAATAGCAGAATAACAACTAAAACCTCTCAAAAAGCCAATCGGTACACCAAAAATCGCGAGTATTTGCAAAATTTTATAATAGGATTAGATTACGATCAAGATTAAATAGTTGTCGACGGGTAAATAGGACGCTTAGGGCAATGGGTACAAAAATATTCTGAATTTGGCAATCTTTTATAAGTTTAGAACAGCGATGCCCAGCCTTATGTTCTTTGAGTACGTTTTGGTTTTGTAATTGCACCGAAGATAGGAAACCAATGATCGTATAAATGCAGGGCGCGATGTATACAAAACGACACACATGCAAACGATTTCGTGTGTGTGTGCGTCGCGTAGAACAAAACCGGTTTTGTTCTCTTCTTTGATTGGTGTTTGCGCGCGCAAGCAAACTGACCAACAAGAATTTCATTATTGGTATTGCTGCTTATCTTTGTGAGTATTGGTGAGTGCTCTGTCGTATGTTGCTTTAGGGCACGCCTGGTTTAGAATATCATGAAGATTTAATAGCTGGCAATTGTCGACGGGTAAATAGGAGGGTTTCGAAATTGGTAAAATTAAATTATGAGTTCAGATTGTTATAAAGACGGGTAAATAGAAGATGTACTTCGAACTGTTCCCAAAATCTCAAAATTTGCTAAATTCATATATGAGCTTAGATTTTTATACAGACGGTCAGACGGCCCAAGAAATCGCGAAATTCGCAAAATTTTATTATGAGATTACATTCTCATAAAAACGGGTACAATGTTCGGGAAATTTGCAATATTCAAATATAAGTTTAGATTGTCATACAGACGGTTAAATAGTCGGGTGTCACCCGATTTATAGCAGTGATCCAAGCAGGTTGCATCGAACTCAATCTGCATACGACCGCCATATTAAAACATCTATTCAGTTAGTTGGCTGCGTTGAAAATGGCCGGACGTAATGTCGCGACGCCGGTAAACGTCATTTAAAAGTTAGTTTTATTAATTATAACTATCATTATGTATTCAAAGCACATATTATTCTTGTATTAAACTTAGTATAAACTACGATCGTCTCCTCTACTCAATTGGTACCGTAAGCCGCTCTGCCTGCCTGCCTTAATCCTGACAAACCTCCATCATTCACATGGCCATTTAATAACTAAACGGGCACGGGTATATGGGAGGTGTAAATCAAACGGTCCAACAAATTGCAAAATTTTAAAATTTTTATACTCTTTACC
Organism: Lordiphosa magnipectinata; assembly: GCA_037044535.1. Classification (NCBI taxonomy): domain Eukaryota; kingdom Metazoa; phylum Arthropoda; class Insecta; order Diptera; family Drosophilidae; genus Lordiphosa; species Lordiphosa magnipectinata. The sequence goes on along the minus strand of JBAMBO010002361.1, from coordinate 41,766 downwards.
AAAGGTACACAGAGTATATTAAGATTGTGCAAAAGTATGTTAGAGCCAGAAGGAAGCATCTCCGACCACATAAAGTATATATATTCTTGATCAGCATGACGAGCTGAGTTAATATAGCCATGTCCGTCTGTCCGTCCGTCTGTTTCTATGCGATCTCCTCCGTCAGTTTAAAAGCTATCTTAACCAAACTTTGCACGAAGTCTTTTGGTACAAAGACGCTGCACATTTATCGGAACCGGCCAGATCGAAAGACTTTAGCATATAGGTGCCATAGGAACTATCGGTCGAAAAAGTAGTTTTAGTAGGAAAAACTTTTTTGTCTCCAACGCGAACGTCCCCAAACCTCGTCTTTATTATTTTTTTATGCTTTCACATAATTCCACTAAGTTTTATTAAAATCGAACATCTATATAGTATAGCTGCCATACAAAAGATAGTTCAGAAAAAAAGTTGTTTTCAATGCTATCGCTCCGAAACTTGTTACTGGTCAATATTATATAATTACACACAATTTTGCCCAGTTTGATCAAAATCGGATGACTATAGCATATAGCTGCCATAGGAACGATCGGTCGAAAAAGTAGTTCTAGTGAGAAAAACTTTTTTGTTTTTAATGGTAGTCTTTTTCCTCTTCAGTTATGAATATTATCGGTTCCCACACAGTTTTGGGGAAAGTCTTTAAAATCGGATGAATATATCGTATAGCTGCCATATAAAAAACTGGCTAGCAAATGCTTAAAGTAGTGGAGCTATCAATTGCCGAGTTTGGGAAATAACTCATCTAAGAATGTTCTACGAAAATCATTTAAATCCTTAAATTATATTAAGTATACAAGCTGCAAGAGTATATCAACTTCGGTGGAGCCGAAGTTAGCTTTCCTCTATTTTTTTTGCTATCGTTTACATCGCCTCAGTGATTTGTTGTCATAAGCAAATGCAGTCTGGAAAATAATGCGAAATTGCACCAAACTTAAGCAGGCGGTTGTAGGCATTTTGATTGATATGTATAATGTGACTTTGAATCAATTAATCATTCGCTTTCTAAGCGATGTTTCGTGTTTCAATTTAGAAATCGTGCACACATCTTATGCATTTGAATAATTGATCGAAATGCGATGAATTGCATTTTAAGACATTTTCAATTTATTTTATGCAAAATTGGAATTCATTCTAAGACAAATTTGTAAGAAATTTATCTTCTTTTTGTTTACCCTATTACAAATACTGAGCAAGCAAGACTTGTTGTAAACTAATCAGCATCTAAAACACTCAACTGTTTCTCGCACTTTGGACATGGCTTGCCTATTATAAAGGCTTTAGCCACATATATGTAATACTTAACACTTTTGTGTTCCAGCTGGCCCTAGATAGTTTTGTAGACGGTAAGAGTTTCTGGCGAATGGTAAGGCAAATAAACGGCTCAACAGGAAGAAGAGGAATTCAATTCATCGCGGAAAATTTAGCTGAATACTACAGAGCGCTGCAGTTCAACGACAATTTAACAATTTATACAAGGGAGCTGTCGATTATTGAAAACGAAGAGATGGACCGTCAAATCACAACTGCAGATATGCGCTTCGCAATAAGCTCAAATAAAGTCGGACAAGCCCCAGGGGAAGATAGAGTTCCAGCGGAGTTACTGTTGCACGCCTCAGATACCTTTGTGGAGCAGCTAACGGAGGCTTTTAATCAAATCTTCAACAGCGGATGTGTTCCCAAAGGTTTTCAAAGAAACATTATTTACCCCATTTTTAAAAAGGGAGACCCTAATGATGTAGGAGACTATAGAGGAATCTCGTTTCTGAATACGCTGCTGAAAACATTCATCTTAGTAATACTAACTAAGAACATAAGTTACTAAGCGAAAACCAGGTTGGGTTCAGAATAGGATACTCCAGAATAGACAGCATATTCGTGCTAACGTCGATATCCAAGGAGTTCCTGAGGGCAAACAAAAAGCTTTACCTCTTCTTTATTGACTTTAAGGCAGCCTTCGATACAATAGACAGAAATTTATTGTTTCACAAAATTATTGTTCCAAAACAATAATTGTGTTGAAGAGGAAAATAAAACTGCCATATGAGATGGAAATAACCTTTCGGAGTGGATTGAGACAAATCGTGGAGTTAAGCAAGGTTGCATCATTAGACCATTGTTATTTTCCTTGTTCATTAATGATATCGGCGACCAGCTTACAAAAAAACCAGCGTTTGGGAAATAGTGTCTTCAAAATACGGATATATGCGGATGATATGGTTCTTCTTGTCGAATTACCATCGACGCTCCAGGAGATGATAGACGAAGTATGTACAAGAATATTGACAGAAATGGGGACTGGTGATTAACACGGAAAAATCCAAAGTGGTGGTTGTCCGAAATAGAAGAGGAAGGATGGCAAGAAATGAAAGCAGGACTCTCGGTAACATTCAACTGGAATCGGTAAAAATGTACAATTTTAACCCCAAATATGTCCTTTAAATGGTACATTGAAGTTTACCTTGGAGAGTCCAAAAGAGCGTTAAAAGCGTTAAAAAGCAATACAAAGTATAAAAAATTCCAAGCAACTGCCAGATCTATTATGTGCTATGCAGCGGAAGTTTGGGGATGAGAATATTCTTTCTCGTAAATAATATGCCAACTAATGCCTTTCACAGGAGACAGGACTACCGAAATTGTTTGAATACACGATGCAGACCCACTTTAACTATGTTAATAAAATAATGTCGTTTCCGGATGGGAGGTATCCAAAAATATTAGCAACTGCATTAAAAGAGTCGACTTCACAATTGATCAAAAAATGGGAGGAACTTGCTGCGGAACACAGAGTGGACCTAGCCGTTTCCATTCCCTCCACTTGGAAGGACGGTCAGCCGAAACTGCTGGCGGCTATTCGCTACCAAAAACGTGAGGCGTACGTTTAACGCTCACGTTCAAGCGAAACTCGGAACAAGTACAAGATTCTTGAATATGAGCTAGAAGATAATACTTATTTCAAGGGACAATACAATACCTTAACCATATCTTATATTTTCAAAACTAGAACTGAGATACTGTCCCTTAACTACATGCCATATGGTCCAGGTAGACGCGAGGGTAATGAGCTGTGTGCAGTCTCTGTAATATGAATGCGAGAGAGGATGTTGCACACTTCATAGCCATCCGCCCAATCCTGAAGGGGCTTAGAGTCTATCTGCTGGGAAAGGCAATGCTCACGATGGATGAGTTGAAGGCGGTGCTGTAATGGCAATCCTGGCGTCGGTTGGGGAAATATTTGATGGATGCTTTTAAGTACAGAGCAAAAATCTTGGCGGAAGCTTTTTAGGATAATAATTAAGCTATAATCTAAGTTAAGTTAAATAACAGTTTGAGAAGCCTGGGACGTACCCCTTAGGAGCGAAAGATCTGCTATCTTGCGAAGAGCGGGGAAGGCATGTGGTGTAACTCCGAAGGGTGGGACTTCCTAAAGCTCAATAGGATTAATAATAATACACTGTACAAGCTACAAGGTTAAGGCTGACGGCAATAATGCCATGCCTAATTATGCAAATTGATCTTATTTTAAGTAAAGAAAAACCTACTACAACTAAACACTTTTGAATCATCGATTGGCACAAAAGCTGCGAGTTCAGTTGGTTCAGCTGGACCAGAATAAAAAACGGATTGAAAATATTTAATAGCCTTGCTATGTTACGAAATGAATTTATCATTCCTAAATTTATACAATTCCACAAAAAACAATTTCCAAAAGAAAAAAATCGTTACGAGTTCCTCGCCCTTCAGCCGGCTTGGGTTTTTTTCTCCGTCTCCCGAAACGTCTTTTAGTCTTTCCGCATGAACAGGTCTCAGTGCTGGTAATAGCTCTAGATTCTAGACTCCAAACTTGAAATATAAACGTTTTTTCTGGATTTCCTCTTGATAACTGTCACAATTTTGTAAGTAATTGGGTTGGACCTTCAATATAAAACGTAATAAATATTTTTTATTGATCCACCCAGCATGGAACCATAAGAACAATAAGGAGTTATAAGCATATACAAATTCAGTGCTAGACAGAGGAAAAAAACGTGTTTAGAAAATAAGTTGTCGTCAACTCAAAACATGAACGAAATATTCTCTAATTTTATAAGGACAAATGTTCTAAATGTTCTTGAAATTAAGTAAGTTTAACTCGATTGGAGAAAAATTATTCTTGGAGTGAGAAAATTGTACTACACACAAAAAAAACGAGAAGGCCAAGCTAACTTCGTCTGTGCCGAAGTTTTATTACCCTTGCAAATGCTGTTATTGAAATGTCAGAGTTTAAGAACGCTTACATAAAAATCTAAAAATTTGTTAGCTAAAATCGACCAAATTTTGCGAATCTTTTTGAAAACATATCAAATTAACAATCGCGGAGTTTAAGAAAGATAAAATTTAAAATAGAAAAGTTTTTTCTCACTAAGACTCATTTTCCGACCAATCGGTCCTATGGCAACCATAAAATATAGTCACCCGATGTCGATCAACTTTTTCAAATAAGTTTGATAGCGTTTAATATTAAGAATCACCGACTTTAAGGACGATATACTTAAAAACAAAAAAGTTTTTTCACTAAGACCCATTTTCCGACCGATCGGTCCTATGGCAGCTATAAGATATAGTCATCCGATTTTGACCAAAATTTGCAAATCTGTTTGAAAGCATATAATATTATTAATGACCGAGTTTAATCACGTTAACATTGAAAACAAAAAAGTTTTTCTCACTAAGACCCATTTTTTGACCAATGGTTCCTATGGCAGCTATAAGATATAGTGATCCGATCCGGTCGGTTCCGACATATTAGCAGCGTGCAGTAAAAAGAAGACTCTGTGCAAAATTTCAGCTCGATAGCTTTAAAACTGAGAGACTAGTTTGCGTAGAAACAGACGGACAGACAGACAGACAGACGGACAGACAGACGGACAGACAGACGGACAGACAGACGGACAGACAGACGGACAGACAGACGGACGGACAAAGCTCAATCGACTCAGCTCGTCGCCCTGATCAAGAATATATATAGTTTATGGGGTCGGAAATGAATATTTCTATGCGTTGCAAACTTCTGGGCAAAATTATAATACCCTTTGCAAGGGTATAAAAATAAACTGCGTTGGAAAATTCAACATTCTTCATTGGAAAATTCAGCAATTTTCGTCTTTGAATTTCACGCAAAAGTTTTTCCATTTGACTTAAGTCAAAGTTTGCATCTGGCTGGCTCTAGGTCAATGGGTAATTATAATTCAATATAATCAACACAAATCAACAGATATTAACAACATCATTTTGGAATAGCTAATAACTAAAGAGAGAACATTGGACGGATTGCCCAACCACCTAGCAGTAGTCCTATGTCTGAACCGCAAAACAAAGTCCGCTGATGAGAGAATTTGGTTATTCTCGAAACAGCGATCGTTGTACAGAAATACCATTGCTATTCCAAAATGTTGCAATTAATATCTGTTGATTTGTGTTTATTATATTGAAGTATAATTAACCATTGACCTTGAGCCAGCCAGGTATTCCCATTTCAAATCAAAAATGTTGCAACTTTTTGGGCGTAGCTATTATGAGGTTATTCTGAAAAACAACGAATTAAACAAATTTACATTTTAATTAATCTGGGGGAATTCGGGATCGGGGCCCTTTGAACTGAGAACTCGATTGGAATGACGTCTTCGTATGTAGCACCACTGCGCGTGCTTAAGGCAAGACATCTATGATGTTACTTGTATTGAATCGGCCTAAAAACATACAGCAATAATTGCTTGCTTGTTATTCTCAAGCTTGAAATCCATTATCCAGAGATGTAAATGCAGAAATTGAAATTGCGAAGCAGAAATCAAAAGTGTTAGCAGTTTGAAATTTGGTTTATACATTTGAATTGGTAAAATTAGAAAGAGAAATGGCGAAAGACTCATACTCAGAACGATAGAAACACTTTTTAACAGCACGTAAGCATCAAAGCAAAGGCAAGTTGTTTGTAATTATGTGAAATACTGTGACAAAAGGAATTTTCTGTCGTTCTGAGTACAGGGCTTTAATCAAACATTTTTAGCCAAAAACGGAAAATGTTGGACTTACAATTTATTTTTTTGGTGTGCACAAATTTGAAAATCCGTTCTTAAACTGTATTTGACAACTTTTGTGCTCATCTTGAATTCAATTTTCTTGAATATTTCCCTCTTCGTATACACTCAATTTGGCTGGCCAGCACCGACCGCACGGGAACACCTCACACAGTTCGCTCGTTATTAGTTATATATTTACAAAGGGCAGGCAAAGGGTATATTATATTCATTAAATAAGTTTTGAAACACATTAAAAACATTAATGTTAACATTTAAACATTATGTTGGTAGACAGCGCATGCTGACCCTAAATATACATATGTCAAAAGTTGTGTTCCTTAAGGAAATTTATTATCCGATCCTTGAGAGAATTTCAAGACTATACGAGGTTTGATCAAAAAGTATAGCGAATTTCGTGTTTTTTTTTCAAAAAGTATTTACTTAACACAAACAAAACAATTTCAACACGCGTCTATATATCACAAAGACATTTAACCCAACTCAACAGTTCAACACAAAACAAATTGAAAACGAAGATATTCAACACAACGCAATTTCAACACACTTCTTCACATAAATCAAGTCATTTCACCCAACAATTCAACTAGGTCAATTCAACACAAACAAATTTAAATTTAATAAGTGGAGATAGTAAATGAAATGCAAGTGTGAAGTACCAACCTCATCAGGGACACAAGCGGCAGGTACAAATTTTGACTGCGGCGCAACAAATTCCCGGTATAATCAATTAAACATACGTCATTTCAACAGATTACAAATTAAACACAAACAAATTTACAACGCCTGCATTCGGATGAACGTTATTCAAGTTATGAACAAAAGAATGCTAGCTGTACTTACAAATGTGCATACACTTTTGCAGGTACGTAGTCGGGGTCGACTGACTTTCCTACTTGTAGCATTGATAAAATCATTTTTAATGAAATTTTTTTGTGTTCTATTTTCTAGTGTTCAAATTGTACTGTGTTGAAATTTGGCAATGTTCAATTGCTTCGTGATGAAATAGATTATGTTGAAATTGTAGTTGTATTGAAATACCTTGCGTTATAGTTGTGTTGTATTTTATTTTGTGTTGAATTGACGTGTTGAAATTGATTTGTGTTGTATCGACGTCTATTTGTCTCTTTCCTTTTTCGCATTTTCTATTCATCCCTTTCTTAATTAAGTAGGAATTCTTTTAACCTTTTCTTATATAATATAATAATATCAATTCATTATTTTTCTTTTGAGTGAAATAGGCTTTGGAAAACTGAATGATTCAAATTTACCGAAAGTTGAGTCGGAAATTGTTCAACGATCCCAAAAGATATAAGTCAACTTTCAAACCGATGCTTATAAAAAACTGCTCTTCGAACTGTGACTTAAGTTTTACGTCTAAAAAGAACCTACGGACCTACGGAAACCTTTGTAGAATTTCAGCGGATTGTACCTTTACTCATAACTAAAATATTTTCTGTAGTTCTGTAGCATGAAGTTTTTTCAGCTAACAATTTTTAAGAATTCTCAATTTTCATTGTAATTAAAAGAAGAAGAGCATTTGGCTTCTTACTCAAAATTCAAAGGAGTGGCTTAAGTAATCCCTCATTAGTAATCGGCTTAAATCAAATTTAAATTTTTTAAAATTTCGTCAGCAATTTGAAAAAGTTGGTAATTTCTGATGGATAAGCGTTAATTTGTCTAGTTACCCGCTTGATTTTTTTTTTGCAACAACAAAAACAAAACAATGCTTGCAAAGCGTCTCGATGCATGTAGCCTAAAATCTGCCAAGCATCTGCTTTCGGCTAATTAAACGGCCAGCTCGTCGAACGTCGGACAAAAAAACAATTAAAATTGAGCATGGAATTTGAGTTGGGTTGAAGCCGAGCAGCGTTTGATGGGGCCTATAAAACCAAAACGCTTCAACCAGACCAACAGCAGTCATCGTTCAACCTCATCGAACTCCAGATACGGATACAAATTTTTTTCTAATTTTTTTTTTGTCTGTGTCTCTACCGTTTCTTTTTTTTTGTTTTGTGTTTTGTTGTGTGTTTGGTGAAGTGAACAAGAAATGTGGCATCCTTTGGTACTACTCGTGGGCAGCCTATTCTTGGCCAGTGCCTGGGCTGGACGTCTACCGCAACGCTACTTGCCCTCCAGTCAGTATCTGGCACCGCAGGCGAGTCAATTGCACTACCATGGTGTCAGTGGGCAGGGGCAGGGTCATGCTGGCCGGGCTGGCTTCCAGCGCCAGCAACCGCTATCGCATTCGCATCAGCAGCAGATACCCATTGTGAGAAGTGACTATCAGAGCGATGCCAATGGCAACTACAATTTCGGGTGTGTCTCAAGAATGAAAGTGCCTTGTAGGTCTCAACTAAACCACTGCCCGTTTCCTTAACCCTAGCTTTGACACTGGCAATGGAATTCATCGCGATGAGACCGGCGAGTTCCGTGGTGGATGGCCCCATGGCTCATTGGGTGTACGCGGCTCGTACTCCTATACGGGAGATGATGGTAAACAGTATACCGTTAACTACAAGGCCGACAAGAATGGTTTCCATGCCGAGGGTGCCCATTTGCCCACCTCGCCCTCGCTGCCCGCCGAGTAAGATCCGAACTTCGCTTTGGGCTTTCGATTTGAATTAGAACTCAAACAACGGAATTTGCTCTCTATTTTTGCAGGCATCACCAGCAACGCAGCTCTGGTGGAGCATTTGGTGGTGGAGCCTATCATGGCGCTTCAACCAATGTCCAGGCCCCAGCTTCACGTTATCTGCCTCCCGGATACCGTCAGCGCAGACATTATTAGATTTACCCAAAGCGAATCTGTATCCCAATCCTTTTCGGTGTAAAAACGATATTTTGTATGCAAAATAAATTTGTATTCTCAAACATTTTCTAACCATTTTATTTCTATTTGATTTTCAGAGGAATTTTTTTTTTAAAGAATTTCAAAAATTTCCCAAAATTTGAAAAAAAAAGTTGAAGTAATCAAATGGGAAATTTAAAAGGATAAAATATTTCTGGATGGTAAAATTAGGAAATTGAAACAACAAAATCCGAATAAATGGTCTAGACCGATAAGGGAAAACGTGCGGCCTAAAGATGGGATTTTTGAAAATTTTTTATAATTGAACAGATTCGTTCAAAACAAACTGATCCGGCCGAATGAAGGGGTTATTTTTATGCCATGTCCTGGAGATATCGTTGAAAATACTTTTTATACCCTTGCAAAGGGTATTATAATTTTGCCCAGAAGATTGCAACGCATAGAAATATTCATTTCCGACCCCATAAACTATATATATTTTTGATCAGGGCGACGAGCTGAGTCGATTGAGCTTTGTCCGTTCGGAACCGACCGGATGGGATGACTATATCTTATAGCTACCATTGGAACCATCGGTCGAAAAATGGGTCTTGGTGAGAAAATTTTTTTTCAATGTTCAATGTGTTTTCAATGTTAGTGTCCTCAAACTCGTAAATTATGAATATTAATTGCTTTCAAACAGATTTGCAAAGTTTGGTCAAAATCGGATGACTATATCTTATAGCTGCCATAGGACCGATCAGTCGGAAAATGGGACTCAGTGAAAAAAACCTTTTTGTTTTCAAGTAAATCGTTCTTAAGGTCGGTGATTCTTAATATTAAACGCTTTCAAACTAATTTGAAAAAGTTGATCAACATCGGATGAATATATAATATCTTAAGGCTGGCATAGGACCGATCGGTCGGAAAATAAATCTTAGTGAGAAAAACTTTTTTGTTTTCAATTTTATCTTTCTTAAGCTCATCGATTGTATATTTGATTCGTTTTCAAAAAGATTCTCGAAATTTGGTCGAAATAAGATGTTTATCTATCGGAAAATGGGTTTTAGTTACAAAATTTTTTGATTTTTATGTAAGTTTTCTAAGCTCTGACATTTCAAAAACAGCATGGTATAAAAACTTCGGCACAGACAAAGTTAGCTTGGCCTTCTTGTTATACCCTTGCAAAGGGTATTATAATTTTGCCCAGAAGTTTGCAACGCATAGAAATATTCATTTCCGACCCCATAAACTATATATATTCTTGATCAGGGGGACGAGCTGAGTTCATTTAGCTTTGTCCGTCCGTCTGTCTGTCTGTCCGTCTGTCTGTCCGTCTGTCTGTCCGTCTGTCTGTCTGTCCGTCTGTCTGTCCGTCTGTTTCTACGCAAACTAGTCTCTCAGTTTTAAAGCTATCGAGCTGAAATTTTGCACAGAGTCTTCTTTTTACTGCACGCTGCTAATATGTCGGAACCGACCGGATCGGATGACTATATCTTGTAGCTGTCATAGGAACCATCGGTCGAAAAATGGGTTTTAGTGAAAAAAACTTTTTTGTTTTCAATGTTAACGTGATTACACTCGGTCATTAATAAAATTATTTACTTTCAAACAGATTTGCAAATTTTGGTCAAAATCGGATGACTATATCTTATAGCTGCCATAGGAATCATAGGTCGAAAAATGGGTTTTAGTGGGAAAAACTTTTTTGTTTCCAATGTTAACGTGATTAAACTCGGTCATTAATATTATTATACACTTTCAAACAGATTTGAAAATTTTGGTCAAAATCGGATGACTATATCTTATAGCTGCCATAGGACCGATCGGTCGGAAATGGGTGGGAGTGAAAAAAAACTTTTTTGTTTTTAAGTAAATCGTTCTTAAGGTCGGTGATTATTAATATTAAACGCTTTCAAACTAATTTGAAAAAGTTAATCGACATCGGGTGACTATATCTTATGGTTGCCATAGGACCGATCGGTCGAACATGAGTCTGGGTAAAAAAATTTTTCGTTTAGTTTTGTTAGCGTCCTTAAACTCGCTGATGACTTATTTTATATGCTTTCAAATAGATTCGCAAAATTGGGCCGAAATCGGATGACTATATCTTAAGGCTGCCATAGGGCCGATCGGTCGGAAATTGAGTCTTAGTGAGAAAAACTTTTTTCAGACGTTTATCTGTCGGAAAATAGGTTTTAGTTACAACATTTTTTGATTTTTATGTAAGCGTTCTTAAACTGTGACATTTGCATTTGCAAGGGTATAAAAACTTCGGCACAGACGAAGTTAGCTTGGCCTTCTCGTTTTTCATTGCAATGTCTCGGGCACCAGAGTAGCTAGAGACTTGAAATAAATTGTCAGTAATAGAGATTTTAACAAAGTTTTCGAAAACGGAAAAATTGGTGACCTAACATTTTTTGCTATAAAAATGACATTCAAAAATTTTAATTTCTACTAGAACTATTTTAGTAGAGTTTTGAATGCTGAACTCGAAAATCCAATTTGGAAACTTTTATTAAATTCGATTGTTTTTTTTTGTTTTCAGAGCAGATACACTTACATTTTAATCCATATCTCAATTCAGAAACGTAAGAGCTAGCGGAGCAAGGCATGAATCGAAAGGCTTTCGAATTTACAATGATCGCGTGAAACATTGTTTACAAATTGCTCGGAAACACAAGATAATTTTGTTTTAAACGCCGAGGAAAAATATTGATATATACAAACAAAATATTTTTTTATTTTGTCTACATAAGAATCGCGTTTTTACTAATCATAACTTGCTAGACTCCATCTAACATTTCTGCATTAAGATGTGGGTTTAAAGGAAAGCATAACCACGAAGATGCAGAAATGTGAAAGAATGCAGCGGAAAAGAACGAAGAAGTTGATGAACAATTGATACAATAATTGCCAACAGACTAACAGACTGGGTGCAATGATAAAAACTTGCTTGCGAGTATCAAGCAGGATTCCGGCCTGAGTACTCTATTATGGACAACGTCTACATCCTGACAGCGGCAATACATCTTAAACTGGCTGAAAAGAAAAAAAATACGCTTACTTCAATGACTTTACGGCAGCGTTTGACAGAGTACCACGGCAACTACGTTTCTACAAATTACATCAATTGGGTATTTCATCAAAAATATAAATTCTCCTACAAAATATAATTTTCAATACATCATCCTCAGTGTGGACTTGGAGTGAGCTGTCACAATCTTTCCGGACACACTCAGGCGTAAAACAAGGATGTCTTCTTTCCCCATTGTTGTGAATATTATTCCTAAACGATCTTCATGATGAAATTGAAGGAGGACTATGGATCGGTGATATCAACCTCCGAGTACTTTTGTACTCAAACGATATCGTGCTGTTAGCAGACGATATATATATGATGCAACGAATGATCTATAAGCTCGAGCAGTGCTGTAAAAAGTGGAATATGGAGGTGAATACCAGTAAGTCAAAAATTATGGTATTCAGAAAAGGTGGCCGGCTCTCCCAAAACGAGAAATGGACTTACAACTCGGAACCAATACCGATTATGTCAGAGTTCACCTATCTGGGAGTAATATTTATACCAACATTATTCTTCACAAAACAGGTTGAACAGCGAAACAGGTCAGCGAAAAACTGCATTTACAGTAGATGGAAAAATTATCTTTGCAATCAAAGAGTACCCTTAAGCTCCAAATGCAAATTATTCCTTGCGGTGTGCCGTTCCACTCAATTTTATACGGCACAAATATGGGGATTACATTATTTTGAACAGGTAAACAAGCCGGACAATATTCCTAATTACGCATTGGCGATTGAACTTGGCATGGAAGACAACCACTTTTTTTACATTCATGACCAACTTAAACTATATGAGCAAAACCTTATTTGATTATGAAGAGCATAGATTACCTCGAAAGCTTTCCACGTACATCATCCAAAAGAACGTTTTCAGGGCAAAGCGGTTAAACTTTCTTAAAGAAGGCAATGGGAAAATGGAACTAAAGAGTCATGGATTAAAAGCTGAGGCAATCCGAGAGTATCACGAGCAGGCAGGAGCAAGTAAGCGTCGCATCTATAAATTTCTGGATTTTACCAATGGAATCACATATATCACAGACGACATAAAGGTTTCAAAAATGTACATGGATTTTAAAAGCCCGATGAGGTCTCTTGATACTGAATGGCGATGGATTTTTGCCGACCCAATAGGGACTTTGCTTAATGTGTAATTTGATCGAAAAGGAGACATTAAGCCATTTTATTGGACGCTGCCCGGTTCTCAGAGAGTTGAGGGTGCAGCATCTAGGAAAGACCGTACTAAGGGAGAATGAAATTATAAATATATTAAATGGGCCAACTGGGATCAATAAATTAACTTCATCAAATGTGCATTAAGATACATATAATTTCTTTAAAATAATTTTAATTAAGTAAACACTCATCCGTAAAGCGCACTACTTATTTATAAACTTTTTGCCGACAGACGACTATTAAGTCATTGTTAGTAAGTTCTTAATATACCCCCAATCAAACTGTAAATTTTTTTCGCAACAATTAAAATAAAGAAGCAGTGATTGGAAAAGTACCCAATTTTCTTACCTAGGTAAGGTACAAGGTAAATGTCAAAAAATATACCTAGGTAAGGTGAAAAGTATCCGGAATTTCCAGTACCTAGGTAAAGGTAAAGGTATACAAAAGGTACTTTTAAATTAAAAAGCATCTTTCATCAATGTATATTAGTAATAAATATTAACTGTGCGGGCTTCAATCCAAATATTAGGTTTAAATTTCCAGATTTATTTGAAATCCGCTTCAATTTAAAGCAAAGGTCTTTGCCTCGTTTGAAGTTAATACTGCTTGTATAAGAGCATCTTTAAGTTGGTCACAATATTTCAAATTTTTAAAGCATTGAAGTCAGGGAAAATCCTTAATTACAACGCGATTTGCCCTGCAAAATTGTGACTAGTGCGATAAAAATAAGGATCATCTTGTAGCACTGGGCTATAGCCGAATAAATAAATTAAATTAAAGATCAATAGCCTTAGTGAAAATGTCAGTAACATTATTCAATTCATTTAAAAATATAAAATTCTTGGAAAAATAATTTCAGCATCAGCTGAACTATGCCGCTCTAGTACCTTTTAATCAGACTCTGCTAAAAACTCAGGCTTCACGTGTTTCCTTTGAAACTGTAAAAGCATCAATTTTAGAAGTTGGATACATTTTCTGTTACTGTTTAACATTTGGATATCTCTAAGTCGGTATTTGCTATGAACTTCAGCTAATATAGTAGCAATTATTTCATTTTCACTTTCGTAAAAAATTTGCGATTTAAAACCGGTTTCCAGTACAAAATTGGTCTTAAAATCGCACAACTTTGCGAAAGTGAAAATGAGAGCACGGCTGATAGTCCGGCTACCTCTTTTCTAGCATGATTCGTATAGTTTTTGAACACGGAGTATTTACCGGACGTCCAGTTAAAATCACAAACAGGTCCAGGATACTTTTCTTTTCAATAGAGCGTGGCAGCATCTCGATTATAATGTTATCAGAGCGAAAAAATCACGTTCTTTTCGTACCTAGTACCTTACCTATAGACAAGGAAAATGAAAATTAAGACCTAGGTAAGGGAAAAGGTACTCGAATTTGAAAATATTTTGAGCGAAAAAATCACGTTCTTTTCGTACCTAGTACCTTACCTATAGACAAGGTAAATGAAAATTAAGACCTAGGTAAGGGAAAAGGTACTCGAATTTGAAAATACCGAGGTAAGGTAAAAGGTAGACAAAATATGTATATAGGTACTTCCAAACACTGGATATAAACATAGTTATACAATTAAAAAGTGCAGTTTCACTCTAAACCTCTCGGAGTAAAGACGTGCAGCCACCGCGACGAACCAACTAACAACTTACAACAACAACCATCGCTTATCAGCAAACTAAATTTTGTGACAAACAAACAAGCAAACAAAACGAAATAAAAAAAAGCAAAAACAAGACAACACATTATTCCCGTTGTTTCCTGCTCTGGGCTTAGGCCCAACAGCAACAATAAACATGCCACCCGATATAAATAGACTATTTCTAAAAAACAACAATAACGAAAATGAACCTAAATACTTAGTTATCACTCGAAATGATAATAACTCGTTCGAAAATGTTTCGCCATTTATTATTAAAAAATGTATTGATTTCACATGCGGAGGCGAAGTTGAATCTTGTAAAAAAACAAGAGCCGGCACCCTTCTCATCAAAACCAAAAACGCCCAACAAACCAACAAACTAATTAAAATGAAACAGATGGGAGAGATTGGAGTTACAACAAGTGAACACAACACACTCAACGTGTCAAAAGGAGTAATATACTGCAATGAACTTCGCAATATCAACGAATTAGAAATCCTCGAGGAGCTGACGCCCCAGAATGTAACCGAAGTGCGCAAAATAATGAAATTCATAGACAACAAAACAACAGAAACTGGACTAATCATCTTGGCCTTCGCCACAAACAATTTGCCAGAAAAAATCATGATAGGATACGAAAAAGTCCACGTAAGACCATACATTCCACTTCCGTTGAGATGTAAGAACTGCTTACGATTTGGTCACCCAACACCAATCTGCAAAAGCAAGCCAACATGCAAAAACTGCTCAGACGAAACTCACACCGAAGAAAACGAATCTTGCACCAACAACAAAAGCTGCATCAACTGCAGAAACAGTCCTGAAAATGAGAAAAAACACAGCCCACTAGATAGAAAATGCCCCGTATTCGTAAAGCAGCAGGAAATCGTCGCAATCAAAACTATGGAAAAATGTGATCACAAATCAGCATTAGCCATCTATCACACCCGTCACAACCAACAACAAACCTACTCGCAAACCCTGGCCAATCCTTCACGCCCAGAATGCACAGATGCCAACACTCAACCCCAAGCAACACCAAAAAACACGCTCTCTAAAATATTCTCAACGATCAATTGTAAGCACAACAAAGCTCTGCTTCACGTGAAGAAAACAGCGGCACCCACACTAACTCAAAAACCCCACATAATCAATTAAGACAACTGGTAACCTATCACGACCCTGAAGAAGAAGCCATGGATACACTACCCAGCGAGGAATCCCAACAGCATGCAGCCAAATCTGAACTAGACCGTAAATTAAGAAGTCACAACAAAGACAAAGCTAACAGCCTTTCAAAATCTCTAAAAGCTAAAGAAAAGTCAGACTCAAAATTAAAAGCTACTATCTAACACCAAACACCCCAAAAGCAACCTATACCTGAAAAAAACCCCAAGATACGACTCAGATATCGAAGAATTATAATTATAACTAGATAAAACCAAACCTAATCCTACATATTAACAATGTCTCTAAAAATCATACAATGGAACATTAAAGGTTACACAAACAACTACAGTGAGCTACTTATTATAATTAAAAAACACGCTCCACATATAATTTCTCTGCAAGAGACCCACATTCAATACATTAACAATTTACCCGTACCCGTCAACTACACAATAATAACAAATCATGCAACTAACCGATTTGGCGGAGTAGCGCTCTTAGCCCACAAATCCATTCAGCACACTGAAATAGACATCAGCAATGACTTCGAAGCACTTGCAATCAATTTAAAATCAAAACAAAATTTAACAGTTTTCTCATGTTACATTCCTCCGAACAAATCTTTCTCCCTCACTAATCTTGCCAACGTACTGAATACACAACACAAACCAGTAATTGTTACAGGTGACCTAAATGGATGGCATCCAAACTGGGGATCGCCAAACTCTAATGTTAGAGGTAAAACAATTGCAAAATACATAGAACAAAATCAACTAATTACACTTAATGACAAGTCTCCCACTCACTTTAGCACCCACAACACCTTTTCTCACATTGATTTAACACTATGTTCACCATCGCTCGTACCATTTGCCAAATGGGATATCTTTGATGACCTTTGTGGAAGTGATCACTTTCCAATACTTATTTCCTTTTTCACCGCTCCCACCATTAAGAACCACAGTAGACCTTACTTTAAAACCAATGAAGCTAATTGGCAAAACTTTTACAAGCTTACAAGCGAAATAAGCAATAAAATACCAATCACTACATGCGTGAATAAGGAAGCTGCCATTGTCAACAAAATCATACTCCAGAGTGCTCACCACACTATTCCACAAACTTCACCAACAACATATCCACACAAAGTTCCATGGTGGAACAACCACCTATCAAACCTATGCACTGCTAAAAAGACAGCATGGAGAATCCTTAACCGCAACATTAATCAAGAAAACATTATTAACTATAGACGCTCAAATGCGCTTTTTAAAAGGGAGGTTAAAAAAAGGAAAAAAGAAGCCACTAACACATTCACATCCACAATACAATCAAGTACACCTACAGCAAAAATATGGGCCAACATAAGACGCTTCTGTGGGCTCAACCCAATAAAACAAATCCACTGCATAACAGACCCCCTAACCAAGCGAACTACAACAGATTGTAAAGAAATAGCCAGCTCATTCGCAAACTTTTGGTCTGATCTTTCAGAAGACTGCAACTTTAGTCAAGAATTCATCAGAAAAAAATACGAGGACATTACAACCAACTACTCCCTATCTACAACAGCCCAAGCAATAGAAAAAGATATAACCATACTAGAACTAGCTACTGCACTACAATCTCTCAAAGGCTCCACGCCTGGACTGAATAGAATTTCCTACCCAATGATCAAAAATAGTTCAATAGCCACAAAACACAGAACCGTAAACCTTTTCAACCAAATTTTTAACAGCCACATCCCCCAAGCATACAAGATCAGCTTAATTATACCCATTCTGAAACCACAAAAAGAAAAATCAGACATTGCGTCTTACCGACCCATATCATTAAACTGCTGCTTCGCCAAAACACTGGACAAAATCATTGCCAAACGAATTTGGTGGTTCCTTACCCAAAACAGACTGCTACATCCTAACCAATTTGGATTTAAAAAAGGAAAATCGACTTCTGATAGTCTCCTCTATGCAGACTATTTAATAACGAAGTCGCTCGCGGCCAAAAAACACACCTCACTCATCTATCTTGACTTCTCAAGAGCATTCGATCGAGTAGGTGTTCACAGTATAGTAGACCAACTAATAGAATGGAAATGTGGACCAAAAATAATAAAATACGTCATAAATTTTATGAAAAATAGAAAAATGATAGTCAGAGTCGGATCACACACATCTAACACCCTTCCTCTTGATAATGGTATACCTCAAGGCTCGCCTATATCGGTAGTCTTATTTCTAATCGCTTTTAATAAGCTAGCCAACATTATGGCAATATACAAAGAAATTAGCTTCAGCGCTTACGCTGATGACTTCCTCCTAATCATCAACTTTAGCAAAAGAAAACATACACAATACAATCTAGACGCACTTTTTCAAAATATAGCAGACTGGGGCTTATACTCCGGTGCAGCGCTATCTCCAACAAAATGCAAGCACCTACATATTTGCAGAAAACTAAATTGTCAATGTACCATAGCTTGCAATAACATTATAATACCAAACGTACCTTCACTTAAAATACTAGGATTGACAATAAATAACAGATATAATTGGAACTCTCACATAAACGCTCTTATTCCCTCACTGTCAAACAAACTTAACATAATCAAGTGTCTAGCCAGCCATAAATTCAATTGCAACACAAACACACTGCTTAACGTCACAAAAAGTATACTTATATCTAAGATAAATTATGGACTATTTCTATACGGATACTCACCAAAAAGCACACTAAGCAAATTAAAAACTACATTCAATGCATCAATCCGACTAGCCTTGGGAGCCTTCCGCTCCACACCCATCAAGAACATGCTATACGAATCGAACATACCAACAATAGAACTCCAACGTGATTACCTAACAGCCAAACTTTCGAAAACCCTTTTAAACTCAAAAAACACCCCCATTCACAAATTCGTCAAAACCCACAAACCTAGAAAGAAACTCATTTCAATAATAGATCGTACCATTCAATACTGCCAACAATACAACATCCCCTACTTACCTCAAAGAATTCGTAATCTAGAACCTCCCTGGTCTCTACCCACAAACTTAATAAACACAACTCTCCGGACCCACAAAAAGAATGCTACAGCACCAGACATATACCAAAAGCTCTTTAAGGACATACAAAATCAACTAACAAATCATACTTTCATTTACACTGACGGCTCAAAACAAAACTCAATTACAACATACGCTATAACGACAGAAGCAGAGCCTCTAAAATACGGGAGTCTACCTCTTTTCTCCTCAATACAAACAGCAGAAATTATAGGAATTTTAGAAGCGATTGAGCTTATAAGAAAGAAATGAGGCAAATTTGTCATATGTTCTGACTCACTTTCTGCTGTGGACGCAATCCTCAACACAAACAATAACAGCACATACCCAGCAATCATTAGATCGATATTAACCTCACTAGCCCCGAAAATAAAAATCCTATGGATACCAGGACATAGTGACATAGCTGGCAATGAACTGGCTGATAAATCAGCAAAGACTGCATTAAAAATGCCACTGATTTTCACCCCAAACTTAAACTCATCAGACATAAACAGACACCTAAAACAGCAAATACTAAGGCATAACGAACACACCCTCCTAGATTGCAATATATGGTACCAAAACATCAACAAAAACAACACCTATATAGCCAACTATCTAAATATATCCCAAAGAAAAATACAACAGACTTGACCAAATCAAGATAACCAGACTTCGCCTTGGGCATAGCAAACTGACACACAATTACTACCTAGACTCTAACGCCTCTCCAATCTGCCAGCTTTGCCAATCTAATAACCCAATTAGCATGGACCACATTTTAAACCAATGCACAGCACTGTCACAAATAAAAAAAAACATTTTCGATAATACAAGCCCCATCCATTGTCTAACAAACCCAAATCCAGAAAACAGTCACAAAATCTTAAAATTCTTAAAAGACAAAATTTAACAAAATATATCTCTAAAACTACATCTGTATATAATAAATATTACTATTAACCCTACCGTTAAAAACACATAAACATGTACATATATCACTTAAGTTTCCATACACACCTTATTTACCAAATATCTTATAATCTTATATACGCACTTATGCTCACTTATTATATACATACTACATACATACAACATAGTCTCTTACATAATTATATAACATTCTATTAATAACCCACACCACACCACTGTACATAGCCGAAGGCCTCTGTAGCTAGTGCTATAATTCTTAAGTTAGACTTAGTTTTGTAAACTTGTCTATCTGTAAATAATAATAATAATAACAATTAAAAAGTGTATTATAATTTTGCCCAGAAGTTTTCAACGCATAGAAGGAATCATCTCCAAGCACATAAAGTATATATATTCTTGATCAGCATGACGGGCTGAATCGATTGAGCTTTGTCCTTCCGTCTGTTTTTATGCAAACTAGTCCCTCAGCTTTGCAGCTGCACGCTGCTAATATGTCTGAACCGCCCTGATCGGATGGGTACTTCGAAAATTTTGATTAAAAAATCAGAAGATTCAGTTAATACACTTAAAACAGATCGCTCCAACGGTTCATGAATTGAGAATCTGAATGTTTTCTTCTAATTATACCCGTTACTTGTAGAGTAAAGTCGTGAAAATGTATGTAGCAGGCAGAAGGAAGCATCAGCGGTATCATAAAGTACATGTTAAGTACGTTTTCAAACAATTGGACAATTTTAATACACCCTCTGCAAGGGTATAAATAAAGGTTCAGATTTTTTCTCCTAACTCAAAAAAAGTTTAAAAAGGTTGACGAATTTTGATGCATGAATTTCAGAGTCAATCCCAGTTGTAATGGCGAATGTTTATTTATAACTTTTTTTCATATTAAAAAAAAATTCGCAGTTTGCTCCAAAAGATTTTCATAAATTAATGCTTAAGGCGAGTTTTTAAATTCATTACATCAAAATAGAATATCTGAAGACATGTGTATGTGCAATTTATGTTGCCCACATTACGACCAAATAGGTAAATCAATCGATTCTTATCGTCGAATGTTCTACAAATTGGGCTACACACATATCATATGTTGTTGGCATCCTGATTGTTGGGATCATTCAGCAATTGTTGAAGCATTGCGTTGAGCTCCTCCTTCAGATTTTGTCCCGGCAACTCATTTCTAGTTATTACCTCTTGCAGTAGCAATATCAAGCGATGACGCACGAGGGTTAGTTTCTCCATTTGCGATTTCAATAATTGATTTACATGCAATTGCTCGTCCAGATTTCCTTGTCCCTGCTGAATCTGCGATGTGAGCTCTGCAGTTAGCAATTCTGCATCCTCATTTTCCTTCTGCAACTTCATAAGTTGGTTAAGCTGCTCAAGATATGCGTCTTCTTCGTTATTCATTGTTGGTTTGTTATCCATAGCTGGGAGGAGTAATGTTATTTAATATTGGGTTGTGTGGTCGTTACGTACAGTTGTACTTACTGTCTTCAATTGAAATAGTTGGTTAACAAATAAGAACGCAAATATAGTTTCGTTCGCCTTCGCAAAAAAAAAAGTTAAAAAAAGTGTTACCAGCCCAGGAATATGAAAAAATTGCCAAATTTGTTTAACTTTTTACTAGTTCCAAATGGAAGACCTTTGAAACTGCGAAATAGTCAAGATAGCGATGATGGAACGGTGAAGTGCGGAACGCACTAGAGCTAGGTTTTTATACATAGTATATTAAGTTTGTCATCAATTATCATCTGCGACCTTATAAAGTCTATGGGCATTTCTCAAATATCGAATGCGACATTCGTACGCATTCAAAGTGAAGAAAAACATATGCCAAAACATTATTTAATTTTGACAAAATGCGAAACTTTTAGCTCTTGATTAGCTCTATAATTGGTGCTTAAGTTGAATTTGGGCAATTGTTCATTTTCAAGATAATCTGCCGTGTTCTACAAACCTCTAAAAACCCAAAAGCAACCCAACCGATGTGTTCATGAAATCTCTAGTGATTTTGGGGTCAGTTGTTTGTGAAAACAACCAATCCAAATGTCGGTGTTCTGCAAATGTCGGAGATTTCGTTTTTCGGAGTTGCATGCAAAACAGCTGACTGGTAGTTTTTGCGTTGGGGCTGCCACGACAGGGTTGTAGACTTCAAAATAATTTAAATTAATGTAGGATTAAATTTTATTTGGTAGTTTCTAAGCCAAATGCTGCATGTGGTTGTGGTATGAACTGAGTTCCAAACTATAAATTATTCTTAAGCCTTTAATGCCCAATTTGATCGGGTAAAGAATTAAATAAACGCTGACCCGCCAAAAAATTATTTTGTATTGACAACCCTGTGGCTTACAAGTGAGTGGAGTGCACAAATATAAATTTAAAAATGCCCGTGGCTGCATTAATTGTTTTGATATTGCTGGGAGAAGGCCGTTGGCGAGGGAGACATAATCGTAACAAGAGTTTCAGAAATGATGCAATCCACTTTTAATTTCTGATGAAGCGTAAGCTACTTTTCTGCCACGATATCCGACTGCTTTTTTCATATGGCATTACTGCCTCTTACTCCGGAGTTCTATGTTTCCCCCACAAAAACATCATACAATTTTTAAAGATCAAAATAAATGTAAAAAGAGTACTTAAAAATTTCACCGCTGACAACTTGTCTTCCATTTCGTAGTTTGAAATTGTCGCCGATATAATTTATCGATAGGTTTGATTCGATACTTCATTGAGATAACCCTTTAAATCATATTTTAATAAATTGCTAATTTATCCACATAATCTTGTGAAATTTATACTTCATTTAAGAGAACAAACTTTTAATTTTGAAAAGAAAATTAAAACTCCGAAAATGTTATTGTCATAATTGGAATAAGTTGGCAGGTTTGCTCATTACTGCTTTTTGCTGTTCTCTGATATTGGCATTGTTTTGGTGGACAATATTCTGAAATTCATTTTTATTACTTAAAACATATCAATTCTTTAATAATATTAATGCAATTCGATCAGTTAAGCATTCAAGATTTGTTCCTCATTATTATATTTGACTCAAATCTTTTTATTAGCAAAACATAGACCAAATGTCGCCACAATATTCGAAACATTTGAAAACAATCAAAGGAGGTTTCACGAACACCGACAATTGCTTTTGGGTTACTTTTGGGTTGTTAGAGGTTTGTAGAACACGGCCGAATGTTAACGAAATGGAATTGCAAAATATGCATAATTAGTTCAATAATGTCAAAAATTCCGAACCAACGATTCCCAGAATAGGGACTGGGACGTAGGACTTTCATTATTAACTGAATTATTTGGGCAGACATTTAATGATGTTCATATTGTGACCTAATTGCATATGTTGCGGAATTCATATCGGATGAAATTATAGAGCTGCTCTCAGAGGTGTCGGATTGTGGCACCAACATTTCTGGAAGCGATGGCAGGTCACCAGCAAAAACTCCAACCCTGACCACCAAGCGTAGTTTATTGGCATATCGAGTGAGCGGCTGGAGATGCAAACGGATCAGCGTAATATGTTACGTGAGGTAACAGCGAGCCTAGCTTTCTACCACTTCTATCTTATTGGATTGTTGTATATATAACACTATCAAACCATTCATAATTCGATATAACAAATCAAACAATAGCAGAAATTATCTCATCAACACCAGAAGAGTTTTAGATTGGTCTGACTGCTACCAGTGCTCATTTGAGACAAGAGTCCAACTTTCATTGTTGACACTGTTTAGGACATTCAGGATATTATGCAATATACAGCAGTGGAATGCCGTTAATTAAGAAGGTTGATTGATCCATCCTTCTTAAATATAAAATAATTACCTGTGAAGGAATTGTATGTATAAAAGTCACATTTTATTACCACTAGAAAACATCTAAGCGCTTCTTGGTATGTGCAGATTCAGCAGCTCCTCTTCAATCTCTGCAACTAATCTGCTTTAAGCTGCCGAATTAAATGTTGGTGTTTTTGTGCAACAAATAGAATGACCACTAATTGTTCTTCAAACTTCATTTTATCATTTTCTTTTAGCAATTTGTATAAGCTATTAGATGTGCTCGATCATATCACACATATTTTTAACACGGCTCTTACCACGTCAGCATACCCATACATTTGGAAAATCGGCAAAGTATTTCCTATACCCAAAACAAATAACCAGTTTAGACCTATAACAATTCTCCCTTTTCTCTCTAAAGCGTTTGAGCACATTATGGCTAAGCAGATGAAAATGTTTTTTGATAGCAACTGTCTTCTGAGCCAGCTGCAATCTGGTTTCCGAAGAACCATGGTTGCATAACAGCCATTACAAATATAGTTGAAGATGTTCGCAAAAAAGTAGGTAATATTATTGGCGTTATTAGATTTTAGCAAAGCATTTGATACTGTCGACTATAATATTCTTTGTACTAAATTGAGTGAGCTGTATAATTTTTCTACCTCAGCCATAAAACTTATCAATTCATATTTAACTGGTCTACAGCAATCCGTTGTTGTGGGTAACCGCTCATCCGAAATGGTTTCAACTACACGTGGTGCCCCCAAGGCTCTGTCCTTGGTTCATTTTTGTTCTCTGTTTATATCAATGATCTTCCTGATAACCTGACCAATTGTGCAGTCCATATGTACGCTGATGACGTACAACTACACATATGTAAGCCGACTGATAAATATATTTAACAATAACCTATCCGCGATATGTGACTGGGCTAAAGCAAACGCGTTGAGCTTAAATGCCTCTAAGTCCAAATGTCTAGTAGTTTACAAGAAATCTGTACACTTAAGTCAGTTGCCTAACCTAACTGTTAATGACTCAGTTATTGAATACGTTAATAAAGCTAGTAAACTACATATGTTTAGTCCTTAATGGTACGCTTTCATAGAGTACCCATACAGCAAATGCAACTGGGAAGTTATATAGTTCTCTTAGGCAGCTGTCGTTATCTCAGAAGTTTATTCCTGAAAATCTAAGAATGCTTGTGGCAAAAGCGTGTCTGACTCCAACCTTATTCTACGGTATCGGAATCTTCGGCAGCTGTGACTCGCGTAGTATGCAAAGACGTAATGTAGCGTTCAATTCGATAGCGAGATACATCTTTAACCGAAGACGTTTTGACCATATATCTATATTTGCACACAAAAATTTTTAATTCTACTCTTGAATCATGGATAAAACTAAAAATTCTCATCTTCCTTTCACAAAATTATTTTTACGTGTCAGCCGAAATATCTTTTTGATAAATTAAAATTTGCATCATCCACGGGAAATTAAAATTTAATAACGCCGAGGATTAAAAAGAAAATCATTTTTATATTTGCTTCCTAAAAGACATTCGAACCGCAACGCAATTTAAAACTCAGCTAACTCAATATTTTATACGACAAAACAGATAAAATAACATAATAGATTTTATATAATAAAAAATAAAAACTATATACATCTAAAATAGAAATTAAAATTTGTAACTTTTTTTTAAAAATGCCTATATGTATACGTAGCTAGTAAGTTAGGGTACACTTATTATATATGTTACAACTTTTATACTGTTTGACTAATGCTAATTTATAAGATTCTGTCTTATTGTATTGGGAAAATAATAAATCTAAAATCTAAAAAAAAAAAGAATTCCTTGAGTTTCGCTAAGATGTGCTCAGTGTGATTAGCCTATTAGGCTCTCCTAGGAGGGGTGACGACATAATTTCGACGACATAATTTCGACAGAAAAAACGACACAACTTCGAGCGAAATAATGTCGTTTTGTTGTGTCGGAATAATGTCATAACGACATAATTTCGATTCCAAATTAACTGGGCGAAATTCTGTCGCAGGAATTACACTGCTCGCCACTTGAATAGGACACCTCTAAAGTCGATTTTCTATAGTTAATTGCTGCTAAACCAAGCCATCTAGGAAAATAATTTTTGTTTTCTTATAAAGTTTATTTAAATGTAGTAATAGACGAAAATTACAAAATTATTCAAAAGTTGTAAGTATACAAAAAACATTGTTAACCAATAAGTAACAAATTTTGAAGTCTTCATTTTGCACCACTTGAATAGGACACTTTATCTAAAAACCATTTAAGAATATTTCAATCCTTTTCAAATAACAATATTACTTAAATAAGAAATTACTAACATGTTTTTAAACCAAAAAAAGTTTTTAATAGTGTGGAAGGGATGCATACAACTTTCCCAAATAATTCAACGATATCGAGCCCCATGCTAATTTGATAGCTGCAATTAGTTCGGGAACGCTCGAATATTGCTGACCTGATCCATATACTTCACTTGTTAGCCATCCCCACACATTCTCAATGATATTCAAGTCCGGTGAATAGGGTGGAATAAGGTGGCCAGTTTGATAACTCCACGTTTTGGCTCGCTATACACGATTTAACAATCCGGGCCGTATGTATAGGGGCATTATCATGTTGATAAATCCATTTTAGATTTGCAAAAAGAGTTTGGAAGTGTGGAAAGGCCTCTTTCAATATACCATTATAACACAACGCATTCATGGTGGTTGGAATAAATTTAAGCTCACAGGTGCCATAATAGGAAATGGCCCCCCATACCATAATACCTCCAGCACTGCTGTGCAACTTATCAAGATGGTGTGGTTCTTTTCGAAGATCATGAAAATAGTAGCTGTGGCCATCGGGGCCCTCCAAATTAAACTTTTTTTCGTCCGAAAAGACAACACGTTGCCACTCCGAAGTCCAGGTGACATGTGCGCGCGCGAAATCAAGGCTTTGTAACTTCCGAGCCGGGTTAAGAGGTGGCTTCTTCTTGATTTTTAGTCTCTTCAGGTGTGTAGCATTATTAATAACACGACGCATGGTTGTCAAACTTGCTTTAACGTTGCATTTTTCCCTTATCTTGGCCAAAGAGTCGTGCGAATTGGAAGCTTCTGTTAATATAAATCGCTTGTCCGCGATGGTAAGCACACTGTGGGTGCGGCCCTTCATGTTTTTCTAGCCTCATTATTTAAAAAATTTGTTATGGCGTGACGGCTCCTGTCGACTTTTTTTTTGCTATTTTGGCAATAGAAAGGCCAGAATCCTTGTAAGCTTGGATTTTTCCTTTCTCCAACTCAGATAATGAAGTGCCACGCCCCATTTTAATTTTCTTTAATTTTATATACACTTCAATTAAAGCAAAAAGTTTAAGTAAACCAAAATTTGTGTGCACGTGTCAACGATACCGACCAAATAAAATGCATGTTCTATTCAAGTGGCGCAAAAATTCCATTGAATTTTTGCGAATGCTCACATAAAGTTCAAACAACTTTATAACGGTTCTATTCCAAAACTTGGAATATACCAGAAAGAGCGAAGAATGCTTGCACAAAGATAATATGCAAAAAATACCGTTATTCTACCATTTCGTTTTCGAGTTACGAGCAGTTTTAAAGAGAGCATACAGGGTGTCCTATTCAAGTGGCGAGCAGTGTGTGTCGCTATGCCACCTAGGATTCTCTTCAATGCATTGAATTGTGCTCACATTTGGTGCGGGTTCAAGAGCAATCAAAATTTTAACCAAGTTGTAGATTTACAGAAGACAGCTGGACTGGATTACTGCTTGATCCGAGCGGAGCGTGCACCATTTGAAAATTCCCTTAATGGGTCGGTAATAGTTTATAATTCTTACCCACGCCCTACAAATTTGGTTGGGTCCCGTGTGACTGAAAATTCGATTTAATTCTTTTTCTCGCTTCAATCTGTAGTATATTCCACTACTTGTACTTGGCCACTCCTGACGAAGTGGCGGCGGGTTCAGCTTGTAGAATTATAATGGTTTACAACGTATTATTATTATTATAATTATTTCACCTAGTGCTACAAGTTTTGTTAACTTATCTTACTGCACTAGTCACACAAATTAATTATCATTATTGATTATTGATTTATAATTAAAATTTTACACATTAAATTGTATACATTGAAAAATATGTTGGATTGTTATTTTTAGTACTTAATATATTTTAATTAAATACTTATCTATTTATCTATTTGTTTGTCTAGAGTTTAGACGGCTCTCTGAAAATGTGTTTTGAGGTCTTTACTAAATGTGTGTGCTCCATTGATAGTTTTAAGGCTGTGTGGAAATTGGTTCCAAAGGCCAACAGCGTTTATAAAAAAGTGTTTGTCGGAACAAGCCAGTCTGTTTCTCACGCAGACAAGATTGCTGGTTCTTCTGGATAAGGCTTAACATGTTTAACAAGTAGTCTGGATTTTGTCTGTAGATTTTTTTGTGGATGAATAAAAGAACTCTATAACTAATCAAAGCGTTTAGGCTGAGTTCATTTATTTTAAATGCAGAGCTTGTGACGTGATCCCTTCTTTGTAGCTCATAAATATATTTTGCAATGCTATTAAAGGCTACATTTAATTTGTGTTGGCTACCAGCATCACAATTACCAAAAATTTCTATACCGTAAAAAACTACAGGAACAACGAAAGACTTCGCAATCAGGAGTCGTATGTTTAAAGGTAAACAATTCTGGGTTAGCGATAGTTGCCTAAGCAGTGCGTAAGTCTTCCCAACTGCCTTATTTATATGATCCTGTCAGGATAGAGTTTTGTTGAAGGTTATTCCAAGGTTCTCAGCCTTTTTAACATACAGTATAAATGCTCCATCTATTTCTAATTTAGCTAAGTCCATTTTTCTTGGCCCATTCACTAACATTAAACAGATCATTGCTACACTGGTCAATTTGACTCAATGGACAAACATACATTTGTACATCATCTGCATCACACTTTGACAACACACTGGGAAGATCGTTAACATACACTGTAAACAGAAGAGGCCCTAAAACTGATCCCTATGGGACTCCACGTGTAATAGGGAGAAACTCTGACATGTTTGCATTTGATACGACTACTTGATTTCTATAGTTTCGGTATGAACGCATTAGTTATATAGCCGTTTGGGAGAAGTTGTATAGATTTCTTAACTTAGTTAGTAGTATTTCGTGATTTACGGTGTCAAATGCCTTACTGTAGTCAAGAAGTGTTAGTAAAGTTAGGTCGCTTGTGTTCAAGTTTCTGCGGCTGTCTTGAACTATTTGAATGATTGCTGTAGTACAGCTCCTATCTTTCCGAAATCCAGACTGGTTGTTGTTGAGGAGTTTATTAGTGGCTAGGATGCTGGTTATTTGTGTTGCAATTAGCAGCTCAAAGACCTTATAAAGGTAAGGGAGTATAGAGATAGGCCTAAACCAGAGTCCGGCACGTCTCAGTCTCCAGTGTATTGAACAGGGCTCTGCGGCAGCGACGTCGACACACCGACAGTATACGAGCTTATACTGCTCTCATTTGCAACAACAAAGATGTGCTAAATGACCGCGCTCTCGCGTAGCTAAACACACACACGCAACGCCAGAATGTGCATGTGTGTTTTGCCGGCCCCTGGCCTAAACTCATCATTACCCTTAGGGACTGGTATTATTTTTGCAGTTTTCCATTCGGTTGGGAATGTTAAAGTGGTGATTGCTGTGTTAAAAATGTACGTTAAGTGGCTTATGATTTTTGGTAGAAGAATTTTTATAAATTTGGGGCTTAGGAAATCAAGGCCCACAGCATCTGACTTAATTTGAATCTAGAACCTCACATGGACTAGCACAAACAAATTCAAAACAGTTTGAACAATTATTAAACAAAGAAGCGGACAGATACGTGTTACATGTAATCTCAGGTATGTTTAGTCGAGTGAATGTAAGATTAAGAAGCATTTTTAATAACTTTTCAGCGTTGACTTGTACTTACAGCCCTCTGAAACTTGATGGAATAAAAGGACCTTTTCGATTTGATAATCAGGTTATTCACTTCTCTTTAGGGGGTTTTAAAAATTGAGTACAGACTGGATATGTTGTAGCGTTTCCATTTGTCCTAGGCCTTATCACGCTTTTCAGTAGCTCTTCTAACTTCAGTGTTAAACCAAGGTTATCAGCTACTTTAGGAGTTTTGGTTTTGACAGGTACAAAAGTATTGTATAAATTACAATACGATTACAGTTTTTGAATCGAGCTCTAAGTACAGTTGCTGCCTATTAAACACTTTGTTGTGAAAATTGGTTTTAAATAAGTTCAAACACATTACGAGAAGTGCACCAACTGGCACTTTTCCTACCAAACTTTACATTCTCCCTCCCCCCCACAAGTTTTTCCCTTAGGCTAAGGGTTGCGGCGCAATGCTAAATCCGTTTGAATTTATGGCGTGTCATTGTTTTGGCATGAAATTAAGTGAGTTCGTCGTCGTCGAAGAAGAAGGTGATGGCGGTAAGGGGGGAGGGCGACATGTAGTTAAACATGCACAGACATGCATGCAAATGATTGCAAGCCCGGGCACATGTTAATGAAATTCAATAAGTGAAGCCTACTTTCGGGCGATGTCTGCTCATAATGGCCCGCCACCTCCCCTCCCATTTTGTCACCCACAAACATGGCAAATAATTTATAAAATTCATAAGCGCCTTTAATTTATGAGAAGACCTTCTAGGCCTCCATCCCCTCCCTTTTCTAGCGCTCCAAGCGCTTCTGTGTAATTTTAATTAATGCGACTGCCGCATGCTAAACGTGCGCGAAAAGCGGGCAAAAGGAAGAGCTGAACAAAAATCACTGACTGACAAAGAAAAGTTCAGAGACAATATACCAAAAAAAAACAGACAAAAATAAGTAGAAGAAAATACAAAAAAGTTTTGCATTTGAAAGGCTGTGAAAGGCAGCGCATTTAGCGCTTCTCGCTTGACAATATTTCTGGCTTTAACTCCAAGTGGCATGGAATGACGACACCGCACAGACAGCAGCGGGAGCAAAGTTAGCTTTACGTATGATTAATGCCAACGACAATGGCCACAAAAAGCTGCCAAAAGTTGCCAAACTTTTTTGCTTAGCTTGTTTTGATTGCGTCTCGCAGACTGCGTTTGTATGAGAATTTGTGTTGCCTTTAACTGCCTTTAACGGCATATTAATCAGGCACTCCAACTCTGGCTGACTTTTGGCTAAGAGTGTGGAGTGTGGGGCGGTATGTTTGGTGTGGAACTTTGCCAGAAGTAAAAGAAACTAGAAACAGCAAAGAGGCGGCTGCGGTGGCGACGACGGCGGATTGCTGGCCAAATGCTGACAAGTGGGTTGGCGGAGATGCTGTTCTCATAGATTGGCTACAAGAAAGCACAGTTGTGGCTTATACGTGGGCCACTACTTGCATATATTTTAAACCTTGGCAAATTGAAGAGTGACCAGGTTCAATCGGCCACTTTTAAGAAAAGGTTTGACATTCATTAACACAATTTTACTCAGAACATTTCGTTATACGATCACTCCGTCAGCTGTGGGCACGCCTTTGCTTCCATTACAGCTGGCGTCACTCAGACGCACTCGCTTCGAAGTGTGTTACAACAACAAAGACCATGCGAATCGGCGCACGGCGCCAGCAAGGCGCACACACAGACGGCGCAACAGGTGCAGTGTGCGCGATTGATACTTCCTGTTCAGAGTTTTCATACTCTGTACCTCTGGGTCAACAACAGCAAAGATTTTTGTGCCTGGGTCAGGAAGCTAATAGGGTCTCTTGCGCAAAAACCTATCCAGGCAAAAGCATTTGAACTTGGAGAGCACTTTAAATCTGTGCTTTTTGTAGAAAACCCGAACAACCAAATTGCCTATGCTTTGCCGTTAATGCAAGATGAAACGCTGGTTGCTGAAATTACCGTTGCTAAGGTGTACCTCGCCATCAAGGCTGCAAAACAAAGCCCCAGGGGTCGACCGTACTCCGGTAGAATTCTTCAAAAATGCCTTCCCATTGTGCATTGAGATGTTAACTAACGCTTATAATAATGTCTTTTCGTCTAACAACACTCCCAGCTGTTCCCAATTCACAAAAAAGGAGATCTAACAGCTGAGAACTATAGAGGAATATTGTGTCTTAATGCAACCATGAAACTAGTCACCTCTATTCACATCTTGCTTGTAACAGCAAATAGTGTCCTCAGCGAATTTCAATTTGGTTTCCGCCGAGGGTACTCCACAGTCGATAGCGTATTCGTGCTCTCAGGAATTACCCAATCCTACCTAGACATGAAAAGAAAGCTCTATATCTGCTTTATCCATGTTAAGGCAGCGTCGTAGCTTATATCTAACACTAAGATATTTACTAAGCTACTCTCTATGCCAGACTCTATGAAGATAATCTCTTTTCTGTATTTGACGGATGTGAGCTCTCGAACTGGATCCCAAACAACACCGGCATAAAGCAAGAATGCCTCCTCAGACCACTCCTGTTTTCCTTATACATCGACGACATATAGTCATATATATATTTATCATATACAAACTTTAAAAAGCAAGAAAATGGGTCTAACTGAGAAAAACTTTTTAGTTTTCAATGTTACCGTCCTCAAACTCGTCCATTATTAATATTAAATGCTTTCTAACTGATTTGAAAACTTTGGTCAAAATCGGATGACTATAGCTTATAGCTGCCATAGGACAGATCGGTCGGAAAATGGGTCTTAGTGAGAAAAACTTTTTTGTTTTCAAGTAAATCGTTCTTAAGGTCGGTGATTCTTAATATTAAAAGCTTTAAAAGCAATTTGAAAAGTTGATCGACAGCGGTTGACTATATCTTATGGTTGCCATAGGACCGATCGGTCGAAAATGGTTCTTAGTAAGAAAGTTTTTTTGTTTAGTTTTGTTAGCGTCCTTAAACTCACTGATTACGAATTCTATATGCTTTCAAATATATTCGCAAAATTTGGTCTAAATCAGATGACTATATCTCAAGGCTGCCATAGGACCGATCGGTCGGAAAATGAGTGTTAGTGAGAAAAACTTTTTTGTTTTAAATTTTATCTTTCTTAAACTCGGCGTTTGTTAATTTGATATGTTTTCAAAAAGATTCTCGAAATTTGGTCGAAATCAGATGTTTATCTGTTGGAAAATGAGTTTTAGTTAGAAAAATTTCTGAGTTTTATGCAAGCGTTCTTAAACTCTGACATTTCAAAAACAGCATTTGCAAGGGTATAAAAACTTCGGCACAGACGAAGTTAGCTTGGCCTTCTCGTTTTTTTTTTTTACTCTTCTGGGACTTGAACACGGTACCTCGAAAGACTGAAACACACACAGGCGACGGGCAGCTTATCGAGCTCAGCTGTCTGCCGCAAGGTAAAAGACGCGACGAAATCACACTTATAAATAAACGCAGTTGCCTTTCGTACGCATCGCACAACAACAAACTGCGCATGCGCTCTCACTCTCTGCGAGAGCGAGTCCAACGCTGTTCTCTCAACGACCAACTGCGCATGCGCCCTCACTCTCTGCGAGAGCGACTCCAACGCTGTTCTCTCAAAGTTAAGTTGCCCTCACCCCCCTTGCCAATAAAAAACCAAAATGAGAACGTTTAGAACGAATTTATCTCGATTCCAAGAGCGAAATTCTTGAAAATTCAAGAACGACTAATTTTTTTTTCAAGAGCGTTCGTACTCAAATTATTCGTTCTAGTTATACCCGTTACTCGTAGAGTAAAAGGGTATACTAAAGTCGTGCAAATGTATGTAACAGGCAGAAGGAATCATTTCCGACCATATAAAGTATATATATTCTTGATCAGCATCAACAGCCGAGTCGATATAGCCATGTCCGTCTGTCCGTCTGTCCGTCTGTCTGTATAAACACCTAGATCTCAGAGACTAGAAGAGCTAGAGCAACCAATTTTGAAATGTAGACTCCTATTGTCTGCACGCAGATCAAGTTTATTTCAAATTTTTAACACGCCCACCCCCGCCCCCACAATAAAAAATGTTGAATAACTCCCACAATTTTTGAGGTATTGATCTTAAATTTAAAACGTAGATTTATATTCGCAACATCTATAAGCCCTTTCTTTCATCAAGATCGGATGATAAATAGCCGAGTTAAAAAAATGTTGCATACTTTCCGGCTGCCCCATCTCAGGCATACAGGAAGGCTATTAAACATTTGTTTTCATGAGTGACGGGTATATCGAAGTCGGTTAGAGCCGACTTTAACTGACGCTCTCGTTTTTTCTTAGTGTACTGTCAGCTGCGGAGTTTTCAAATAAGCGTGCAGAAGACGAAGGTACTGGTAATTAAAGACTGCCGTGGTCGAACGCTTAGAGCCGGTAAGTGGTTTTTAAATGACGCCGAACTGGAGACAGTAACCAGGCACCAAATTTCGCCTGTTTGAAGCTGCGGTTACTATGGGGATGAACCCAGTATGAAGAAGTTGAGCGACTTTAACGGATGTTCATTAAACGTATCTTCAAACCACCAAATACGACTCCAAATTACACCATCCACTTGGAAACCGGCCTGCCAACTCTCCACATATACTGTCTTCAAACTCACTTCAAATACATTCGTAAGATTTTTGATATGCACAGCGAAAGACTTCCCAGAATTGTAGCAGACATGATGTTAGCTAGCAAAAGCACATCAATTTGGGTTCCGAGCAAAATACGGGACCATTGACCAAGTCAACCGTTTAACTTCAGATATTCGGCCGATGACATGGGCTTCGGTCTCTTTGATTAGGCAGCGTCTGCCCGCCTCTAAACTGAATGTACTAGCCGGTCTCTTTAACGTTTGCCAATCGCAGTTAATGTATTCAACATGGTAAATCTTCGCTTAAGAAAATCGTAGAATTGTTTGGCACCATTTATTTTAAAGCTAATAAATAGTACTATACGATATTATCAAAGATAGTTAAATCAAAAGTATATGTTCTTCATAAATCGCCCCTAAAATGGGTCAAAATTGGCACTTTATGCAACTTTAAGCTCACATTGCTATTACCAAACACATAAAAATCATATAGAATCACCACCAGCCCTTCAATATACTGGAAAAGTCTAAGTTTTTTGCATTTTGTAATTTAATTAAATATGTCAAAGTTTTGTATTTGACAATCGTTCTATGTAACCAAATGTTTTTTGTGTACCTGGTAAGAAATGTCGCTTGAAAAACTTTTTAAATTCCAAACTGCTAACTTGCCCTGTCAGAGATTGCTGTTTACAACTGAAACAAGTTGTCCCGTTGCCTAGAATTTCTTAAATTTATAATATTTCGTGTTACTCTCAGCAACCGAGAGCAAGTGGCAGACACACAACAACACACAGTTACAAGCAGGCTATTAAAATTTTAATGAAAATGATGTCCGCTGGGACGGGTTACAACGTTCTCGCATTGCCCATGATGATGACTCATGCACAAGGACCAGTAGAGGGCATGGCAGGGCATGGGAGGGCACACAGGAGGGAGCCTGCCTGGCATAAAGAAACACAGTAACTGTGGTGCGTGGCCAGGCGTTGTGCGTGCAACTGCCATATCAATATCAAAATAAAGTTTAGGGGATACACTCAGACTCACACACACACAAGCAGGTGTATTAACACTGACGTCGTCTGCCAGTTTAGTTCCTTTTGGACAGGGCACGCAATGGCAAAATTATTTACACAACACATTATTAAAATGCCAACCGTATCAAAGAAATGTACCTAAAATGTAAGCATCTTATGCCATTTATTGCTATTGAACTTGTAAACCAAAGTTCATCTCTTACTATTGGGAAATGCAAACATGATAGCAACAGCTCGGTCACTTGTTGCAAGTCAAGCTTCAAGAGGCTTTTTCCAAATCTGTAAAAAAACATAATGAACCAGTTGTGCGACTATTGCTGTGGAGCAAACGGTGTCTGCAACAGGAGACTCATAACAATGGACATTAAATCAAGTAAAAGCGCTGAAGTCTAGTGCAATGACTCCAAATATTATATATACGACACGTACCTTTTTTATGAATTTATTGAATCTTCTCTTAATGAGACTAACAATCATAGAACTTTTTAGTGGGCTCTAGGTCAATAAGTTATGATTTTCATCATAACATTTCTAAAGACACACACAACACCACAAAGATGGCTGGTTGATCGTATAGCTATTTCACAAACTAACACAGTTTGATCATCAGCGATCTTTTGCCCAACTTCAATGAGTTTGCAGAAGCTACCTCATGCCAGAACTGCTAAGATCGCTTGGGTATCCCAAGTCAGACTTGTAGCAAAAATTCCTCCAACTGTAGCAAAACGATAAGTCATAGAAACTTTCTATGTGTGCGTGCGTGACCCGTGACTAACAATAATTTTTCAAATCTTAATTTAAAAAGAAAACTATTATACAACCATTCCCTATTGGAGGTAGTTTATGTTCTGCGGCCCTTTAATTCAGTCGCTGGGTTGGTAGGTCTTTCCTTCGGAGGCGAGAATGCGTTGCATGCAGGGTGAGAGATTGTGCAAGTTTATTAGGATGGCCTAGAAGCTTCTCAGAATATTTGCGTTTTAGTTGCCATATTTCAGTTTCGACCAATGAGATTCCTTGGTCGTTGTGGATACACTCGATGCGAATGAACCATGGTGCTTCAGTGAGTGTTCTAAGAATTCTTGATTGTGTTCTTTGAAGGATGTCCACCCTGCTCGAACAGGCATTTCCCCATGCCAAGGTTTAAGGCTGTTGGCCTTAAGCTTAATTTGAAGTATTTTCGAATCTATGTGTTTGCGCCAAGTGAGCCTTCTGTCGTGGTGTACACCAAGGTAAACAACATCGTTTGATTGTGGTATCATAGTTGCGTTTAGGGATATCTGGGGACAGGTGCTTCTGTTGAGTGGAAGCGTCACGTGTTTACACTTTTGCTCGTTAATTTTTATGCGCTAGTTGGCCAGCCACTTCTAAAGTCTTGGTTCGCGAGCCGGACCATGACCCGAACCTGAACCCGAACCGGACCGCTTTATCGAAAAATGAAGTTCGGTTCCCCAACTTAATTAATTTATTCAACAATACATCCAGGGAAATATTGGAAATCTCTTGTGATTTTACTATAAACGATTGCATTTCTAATTAAGCGTGAATGTTTTTTGATGTAAAGTGACAAGATAAAGTATGATGATGAATCATCATCTATCATCATTGATGATGAAAGATTATACGGAAAGAAACCGTTTGACCTTATGCAGCGGTGTCACAGAAATCTCTAGAGATTTCATTTTCGGTTGATTTGCAAATCGCCCGAAAAGTTCGCCGGTGTCACAGAACTTCAAGAGATTTCATTTTTCTTATTTGAAAATCTAGTTAGATCAGAAGCTGTTCCAATTGAAGTATCATCTCTAAAAACAGGGCTGCATCTCTCTCAAAAAAATGTCCCTTTTTTTAGTTACGGGGTAATTGGATGTTCAAGTGATATTTATTGATTGTGTTATATGTTTTATGATGCATTTTTAAATTATAATTCAAATTTATATATTATATATTCATTTCATATACTCCAAAAATAAAATGCGAAATTTAAAAATGTGTTATGAAGTGTTACTTGCCAGCCCTTAGTCAGCTGGCTTTTACATAGATGGCAACCAAGCTGCAGATGGCGCCACTTGAGGTGGCTGCTTTTGACAAATACGGAAGACTTTGGTTGGATTTGCGAATAATTATTAAAACGCAAATTGCAATATTTAAACTAATTAAATAATTGATTCATTTGATGCAACATATCCAGAAAAATAATGTTGTTTACATTTCCAAAACTAATTTTACTTGTCAAAATTGTTTGGGTGGTGAATTTTGCTAAATCTGACAAAACACAAGAGATTTGAAACCAATCAAAAGAGATTTCTGTGACACCACGAATTGGTTTTGGGTTGGAATTTGGTTGGAAGAGATTTCTGTGACACCGCTGATGATGAATCAACTTGGCTTTGAACGGACGGTATAGATCGCAAATACGACCAAGTGATTTATATTACGCTTGGTTCTCACACCGAGCAATTGTTCTAAAATCTTCAGCAAATCATTGTTTATTACTATCTAAGTGCCCCGACAAACATTCTTCTACTATGCGTTCAGTACCAGTATTGCCTGCAGTATTCTCAAACCCGAGATTTCATATTTTGCTTACAAAAACCAGTTGCAAAGCAACTGACTCAACGTCTGATTGTGAAGAAGAGAAGCTTATGAAAGCAATACAAAATACCAAATATAAAAGCTGTGAATGATGTTATAGACTTCTTTGGAAATTGTCAAAGAGCACATACATTACATTACATATCGACATCGACAAATGTTTTAAAATTTTATAAAGGTTATAAAAACGAACACACAAACAAGAAAGAAACTCGGTCAAGCCCGACTATAACATACTCTGCACCCTTAATGTCGCAGCTCGAATTTGGTCACGAGTCAAACGGCCAGTTAACACACAACGCAGTGCGCTCTCTAAGTCTCTCTCTCTCTCTCTCTCTCTCCACTAAGATTGCTTCTGCTGAACGCAATGCTTAGGTTATGGGTGGGGTGGGTGGGGTGTGTTAACTGACCGTTTTTTGCTCATAACTTGAGTATCGCTCATCCGATCTTTATCATTCCTTCAGCAAATCGATAAATAATTTTGAGTACTAGATATCTCTAGAAAGTACGAACCATCTATCATAAAAACTGTAGGAGATATGACGATTTTTCCAAATTGCGGGGGCGCGAGGGTGCGTGGCAAAAATTGAAAATAAACTTGATCTGCCTGCAAGTATAAGAAATATATGTCCCGTACATGTCAAACCTCTATCTCTTACCATCTCTGAGATCTCTTCGTTCATACGGACGGACGGACAGACGGACAGACAGAAAGACAGACAGACAGACAGACAGACAGACAGACGGACAGACGGACATGGCTATATCGACTCGGCTGTTGATGCTGATTAAGAATATATATACTTTATAGGGTCGGAAATGATTCCTTCTCCCTGTTACATACTTTTGCACAAACTTAATATACTCTATGTACCTTCGGTACAGAGTATAAAAATATTGCCTTTACTATACTAGCTGTTCCAGCAACTCGGGTATCAGTTGAACGAGCATTTTCAACACTATAGTTTGTTTTTTTTCTGATTTAAGAGCTAGTATAGATGAACATCTCCTGGAAGATCTAATGCTTAAACTAAGCAGTTCCTAAAAATTGTTAATGTCAGCTAATGTATTTGATAATTAAAATAACACTAGTTTACAGCCAAAAAGACCCATTACAACTGAAACTATTTTTGAGTGTAGTTTGGATTGGCGATCTCAAAAGCGATTTCAAAAATTTTTGCATGGCTCCGTTTTTTAAATATGCATTTTTTTCATTTTTTCGGTTGGTGCAATTACATTTTAGGTCATATCTCACTTTATAATAGATAGATCCAAGCAAGATATGAATCGAAAGGTAATTGAATGGTCAATAATCGAACAAAACACAGTTTTCAAAATGATTGAGTAGTTTCTATACAATTATAAAAAATATTTCAAAAAATTCGTTTTTTTGCTCGAAAACGCAATATATTTCGTTTCCAATCACCTAGGAAAAATATTTAAAAATTCAAAAAAACTATTTTTATTTTTTCTACTTAAGAACCGCACTTCTCCGAAGAAAATAAGATATCGATGAACAAAATCTATAAGTAAATACAGGAGCTGTGAGCAATTGAGTGCAGCAAAAAGTGGTGTTTTTGAGATTTTTTAAAAATATTCTGTTCTGGAATGTTTTTTCTGATGTGGCTATTCGCTCACTTCTAATATTGACCAAAAAACAAAAAATATAGAAGAACAAAAATTACTAAACACTTAAAATACTCAAATTTTACTATTAGTTCCTTCACTTAAATTGATCCAGATACAATATTTATTCATAGATTTTCTTCATCAATGCCTTATTATCTTTGTAAAAGTGCGAATTTTAAGTCAAAAGAATAAAAATATTTTTGTTTTGATTTTTTTATATTTTTCCTAGGCGATTAAAAATAAAATTTCTTGCATTTTCGTCAAAAAATCGGTTTTTTGAGAAATATTTTTGGTAATTGTATTCAAAATTCTAAACCGATTTGAAAACAATATTTTACTTTATTATTGACAATTTAATTACCTTTCGATTCATATCTTGCTTGACACCATCTGACGATTATGAATTGAGATATGGCATAAAATGCAAGTGCACCTACCGAAAAAATGGGAAAAATTCATATTTAAAAAACGTTGCCATGAAAAAATTTTTGAAATCCATTTTTGAGATCACCAATCCAAACTACACTTAAAAATAGTTTCAGTAGAAATGGGTCATTTAATTTTTTTTTTTTTTGTAAACTAGTGTAATTTAAGTATTGAATATTGTGATTAAGTATATGAATAGAGAGGAATATAAATTTCATTATCTACGTAGAATTAATAAATCGAAAGTCAAACTATTCTTTTTTGTTCAAGCGAACCAAGTTTCGAACCAAAACCTTGGGTTCAGGGGTACCAGGAAGCGGTCCGCGAACCGAACCTTGGACTTAACAATGGGTTCGAACCCCCGGACCGAGCCTTCTGCAGAATTTTAGGGATTTGCCTTGTGCCTTGCCTTAGCCTTGTGGTTGAATGGAGTTGGTTTGTGCTCATTATTCAGAAATTTTCTGTCTAATTTTGAGTTTATTTTTTTTTTCTTCTTAGAAAAAGACGTAAGATTCTACGTTAGTTTTCTAAAAACAATTAGGGTATTCAGTTTGTTGCGCACATAGACACTTGGGCCGTTCTCGATTTATTGTTGTCGACTTTTGCAGATTAGACCACCAGATCAGCTTGATTCAGCAATGTACGAATTGTTGGATGACTTTATGGAAGATGTTGACTGCATATATTCTTGCAGTCAAGGACACATCTGTAACATGCCAAAACTAATGGCTGAATAACTTCCTTTCTTGATTGAAAGAGAAACGTTTTAACTTATGTTAAGAGTGTCTGAGAAGTAATTTGAAATATTGCTTAATTTGATTATGTATATGGGGTTTAGTGACCTGTTTTTGATTTTAGTCAAAGTTACATCTGGCGAGCTCGAGGTCTATGGTTGAGTATAATTCTTTATAACCAACACAAATCAACAGATATTAATTACAACATTTTGGAATAGCAATTGTCCGTACAACGATCGCTGTTTCGAGAATAACCAAATTCTCTCATCAGCGGTCTTGTTTTGCTGTTCACACTTCAACAAATCATCATTGGCGGAGTTTTTTTGAGGGTGGTGGGTACCGAGCCTGACTCTTCACGTTATCCAGCAGATAGGAAGCCAGGATCGCGCTCGTTTCGACACGTTGAACCGGTCAGCAACTTTACTTAACTACTTTTGCCGCATTAGGTCCTCTAGGACTCTATCTAGAACTTCTTGCTTTTTAGAATAGTATATTGCACAAAAAAAAAATATTCCTCAATGGGCCTCGAATGAACCTTTGGCTGAGATGTTATTTGCATGTCAAAAGATACAACAAAAAACGAGATTCCTCAATGGACCGCGATTTATAATGATTTTTCGTGAAGATATGAATTGGGAGTCATCCATGGTTCATTTGAAGTTTGCACTTTCTCCATACAATGTGGATATACATATTATATGTTTGATCACACATTCTTTTCAAAATAAGTTTGGACACAAGTGACCGATTTGTTCTAGTCAGGGTCTGGGTAGAGCAAGCTGTTCACAATTTGTTCAGAGTAAAGAATAGTACTGAGGGCAAGAATTTTCCTTTCGTCACAGTGTTTTATATAATTAGAAACACCTTGGCTTTACTTTGACGCTCATGTGCTCTTATAAAGTGTTTCTTTTTGCCCAAGTGCCTCTGTGCACAGCAAAGTGAATACCCTAAATGTATACCTTCTCCATATTTTTAAGAAAACTATTTTCTGAAAATCTTTCCTGTTTTTAAGAAATTGCAATATGA
>JBAMBO010002360.1:0-41706 GCA_037044535.1 Lordiphosa magnipectinata | reverse complement strand
CAAGCCCTGGAGAAGACCTATGAGAGAAATATCAAAACCCACCAGATTTGATTATAAAATCAGCCTTTGACACACCGATAAAGGCTCAAGGTTCTTTGAAGCCCTGTCTACCTTTGCTCTACCAGCAAAGTACGTTCGACTTTGCATTATGACGTTGAGAAGCACTCGCTCCGTCTGAAAATAGGAAAAGAACCTCTCCTAGAACCATTTTGATACCAAGAGAGGTCTTAGTGGGGACACCCTATCGTGTGACTTCTTTAATCTGCTGATGGAGTATATACTGCGCCTGTGCCCAAATGCCAACAGATCGGGCTCATTTCTTTATAAGGATCTAATGCTACTCGCATATGCTGATGATATTGACATTATCGGCAAAAACGAACGGGCGGTAAGCAGGGCGTTTTCAGAGATTGAGAAGCAGTCTAAACTGATGGGCTTAGCGGTAAAAAAAAAAAAAAAAAAAAATACCTAATATCATGGACAAGAGTCTAATGCGTCTTGGAACAATTATTACTATGGGGGAGTACAACTTTGAGGTTGAGAGGATTTTGTTCCTACCTCGGCAATGGTTACCGGCGACAACAACATTATCCTGGAGATCCGAAGAAGAATTACTCTTGGAAACCGATGCTACTACAAAAAAAAAAAAAAACTTACAGGGAGTTCAACAAAAAAAAAAAAAAAAAAAAAAAAAAAAAAACAAAAAAAAAAAAAAAAAAAAAAAAATGGTGCAAAAAAAAAAAAAAAAAAAAAGACTGATGAGGAGGCATTCTGCGTTTTCGAGCGAAAAATCCTTCCAATGACCTTTAAAAGTTGGCGATGGATACCTAAAAAAAAAAAAAAAAAAAAAAAAAAAAGGAAGTCTATAAAGGACATCAGTCTACTCAAGCGCAAAAAAAAAAAAAAAAAAAGCGCTTGGTTAGGACATGTAATCCGAATGGATGAAGAAGCTCCAGTAAAAAAGAACGTACAAAGCGAAGGCGGCTGACTTTGGAGGACAAGGCAGGAGGGGTCGCCCACCCAAAAAAAAAAAAAAAAAAAAAAAAAAAGGAAAAAAAAAAAAAAAAAAAAAAAGTGAACAACTGGAAAAAAAAAAAAAAAAAAAAAAAAAAAAAATTCATTGCAGAGGCCAAGACCGTCAAGTGATTTTTAGGGCCAATAAAGAAGAAGAAGAAGATTATTAAAAAAAAAAAAAAAAAAAAAAAAAAAAAAAATATTAATCGTTTCGTGTACCATATAGAACTAAGCGATTTAGTAACAATACAAGAGAATAACTGGCTGTCAAACTTCATAGTTGACGCTGCTTTGACAGCTATTCTTTTTGATCAAAATGATCCAAGACTGGAAAGTCTTCCCTGTCATCTTGATCAATTTACCTTCCAAAATGGGAATTAATTAAAACTGCTTTGGAAAGTTCTTCTAGCATTTTGATTGTTCCTCATTGTTACAAAAAACATTTTTACATCTTATTCATAGATAAAATAAAATTAGAATTTATGTTCTTAGATCCAATAGGCAAGTCAAAGACTGCTCAAAGGTTTATTAAGTATTAAAAGAAGCTTTTGGACCGCATTAGTACGATGAATTACAGATGCGTAACCAAAACTCACGACCTTCAAGACGATTCATAAAAAAAAAGCAGTTTGCAAAATGCCACATTAATGACATGCCTCTCGTAAATTTGCAGTCTGCTAGTTTATTTAGAAGAGGCATGTTTAAGAAACTAATCAATTATGGCGATTCCCTGTTAGTATATGTATGTCATCTTGTTTGCAAATATGTAGGTCACGAATCCAGACTGCCTATGCAATAACTGTGGACGATCTCTTTGTATTCAATGCACTACAAATGAATACAGAGTGGGGTGGTAATACCCTTACCTGTAAACTTTGCGAAGGAGTATATATGAAATCATTATTTCATAACATTCAACTGGGCAAAGCATCATATCCAGCAGACTTAATGGGAAATAAAGCTATGTTGAGCAAATGCGTGAGCCAGTCTTGCATCACGGAAGGTAGTTTACATAGGAAACATGTTCAGGTGAGACGGAAACTGATATCTGTGTGCTGTAAGCTACCGGAAACAGTCGTTTCGACGGCTTCTTGATATTGAATCCTTAAAACTTTGATACCTTAAAACC
The DNA here is from genome assembly GCA_037044535.1 of Lordiphosa magnipectinata. NCBI lineage: Eukaryota > Metazoa > Arthropoda > Insecta > Diptera > Drosophilidae > Lordiphosa > Lordiphosa magnipectinata. The sequence goes on along the minus strand of JBAMBO010002360.1, from coordinate 39,563 downwards.
AATGAAACAGTCTGCCAGCAGCGCTCCAAGCAACGAACCAATCGGAATGTGCACTTATGACTTTATGCTTCTGCTAAGTAATACGTGGAATAGGCCTATTGGGGATACGGATACCCATGAACTCTACCTCAATGGTGGTGTGGAAATGAGATCATAACAATTATATAAGTAGTAGCAGGTAGCCGGTTGTTTTTGCTACGCCCCCTTTAGAATTTAAAACACAACACTAAGAAGTAAAAATTACCTGGCAATTGCCATCTATTCAATCATCATGATATTCTCCACTCAATAAAACTTTTTTTAAAATTTCTCGATTTTTTTACTTATAGAAGGATCTACACCTTCTATTTAAAAAAAAAAAAAAAAAAATCTAATCATCAAGCGCTTTAGTAAATACACTTAAATTAATTTTGCAAATTTTGCGGTTTTTTACTATTTTAATAAAAGTTATATAACATATGTTCAACTCAAGGTTATCAACTATCTGTGTGCCAAACAGAAAAATTATATTATATATATATATTAGCTGTACGGGCTTTAATTTAAATATAAGGTTTAAAAATGGAAGATTTTAATTTCATATGATGTTAAATTATTAAAATGATTCACATATACCATCTCGCATTTTTAATATAGCAAGATTTTCGAATATTTCGTGACCTATTATGTTTCTATATCGGTGTAGGTATTTGGCCTCTACTGCTAAAAACTCCTTCGATAGGGGCAGAGCTAGGCAGCTCTTTGTCAGCTTTGTCAGCTTGTCATGCTGATCAAGAATATGTATACTTTATGGAGTTGAAGATGCTTCCTTCTATGCGCTATAAACATGTGGACAATTGTTATATAAAAAAAGAAAATTTTAAATAAGACAATTTATTATTTCATATATATGTAGTTAGACATAATAGTTTATGTTTATTTACTTATTTAGTGTAGATTATAGATATAGTTTAATCTCCAGCTCCACCAGCTCCTGCTCCATCAGCACCAACAACTCCTGCTCCACCAGCAACAGCTCCAACACCGACAGCTCCTGCTCCATCAGCACCAGTTCCACCTGCACCAGCTCCATCTCCAACACCAACAGCTCCTGCTGTTGCACCAGCTCCTGCTGTTGCACCAACTCCACCTATACGGGAAGCAACAGCTCCACCAGCTCTAGCTGCGCTATAAGAAGCTCTAGCTTTAGCTGTAGCTACAACTCTTGCAGCTGCAGCCCTAGCAGCTTCAGCTCTTCCAGCAGATCCAGCAGCTCCAGCTTGAGAAGCAGCCGCACTAGGGTGATCCGCAGCTATTCTAGCTGGTCCGTGACCCCTGTTCCCACGTCGTCGAGTTGGACCCGCTTTTGGCTGCTGCTCCTGCTTTTTCGCATTCTCCCCTGAGCCAGGTTGGCCAAAAAAAAAATTCAGCACAACCGACTGTAAAAAAATTGTATTAATAATTATTAATAACTATTCTTTTAGATAGCTTGCCATAAAATAACAATTTTAATATATAAATAAATGTTTATTTGCTCACCGATTTTGTAATATTCACTTTTCCGCTCATTTTGGTCTCGCCTCTTTTTCTTCTTCCGTTTTGTTTTGGTTTAGTGTGAATAAAAGGAAAATAACATAGGGAAACTTCAACATTAATTTTTAAATTTTAAGGAAAACTGTGGGGGCAAATTGGCTGAGAAAATTAGGGAAAATAGCTGACATTATTACCTATCAGGGGACATATCGTGCAAAAAAAAAAAAAAAAAAAATCTAGGCCTATGATCTATGACTTCAGTGTCCTTTTAAACTACAAAACAACTTAAAGACTACAAAATGTTCCCTAACTCCTTATGACCGACAAAACAACTTATGACCTACAAATATGTCCCTAGCTAAAAATGTGATACTTCACACAACCCCCACACAACTACCATGGATTCGGTAGCCTGTTCCGGATCTTCGTTTTCGCTGACATCCAAAAAATCGGCCGAACGGACCGTTGGGATGACCCATGTCCCGTCGGCAATGGTTGTCGAATTTCTCTGTGGTGGCGTCCCACCCCCCGGGTGCCCTTCCTCAACACCTTGTGCTCCCGGGGACAAGCCTAACACTTCCGCGTCAGGTATTTCCCAAGCTGTGGGGTTGTCCAGACGTCCAGACTCCTGGTCGTCCGGCATAGGGACTGTTGCTTCCGGTGAAAAAAGTTCCTCATTGCCCGTTGGGAAATCTAAAAAAAAAAAGCTCCACCATGCCCCATAATACGGGGGCGGAGTCGTCCCGGCCTCAGTGGAATCTGACGGCATGTATGGCGGTGGTGGTGTCTCACCCCCCGGGTACCCTTCCTCAACACCTTGTGCTCCCGGGCTCAAAGCTACCAGCGGATTTGCCACGTTTGGGTGCTCCCAGGCGTCCATTCCCTGAAATCCTCCCTGGTCTACTTCCCACTACGACCCATACGACGGTGGTGGTGTAGGCGTTCTTAGGTCCATGTCTCCATCTGGAGCCGACTCGAATATGTCGGTACTTGGGGGCGATACTCGGATTGGTTACCGTGGAACGGCCATCCTCGATGTCCTGAGCGCTTCTTTGGACGGCACGCACCCCGTTCGTGAACGTCCATCTGGGGCGACCTCAGAATCGTCCGTGTCCGGGTCGGGGTCCCTCTGAGGACGGCATATACCCACTGGAGAGAAGGGATCGTCTAGGACACTTTAGTCGGGAATCTCAAATAGCCAGAGATCCGGTGGGCAGTTGGGATTGGAGTAGTCGTCGAGAATTTGACGCTGGGGGTGGAGCCTGGTCGTCATGTCCTGGAGGGCCTGACAAATGGAAACCTACTACTCCTATCCTGTGCTGAACCTGTCTATGGTGCGGTGATCAATAGTTAGCTTAATACTATTTCTTACGCTAGGTGATGACTCCGAACAGCCAGGCAAAAAAAAAAAAAAAAAAGGGGCGGGGACGTTGTTGTGGCGCACCACCCTCAAGTGGCCCCCTCTGTCTCGGTTGGCGATGCTTTGCTGTTCGGTGGTGGTTACTTCTGTTGGGCTCCCTTCTCGCCTTTGGGAGCACTGATCGGCTCTGGGATGGGGGATGACTCTGGATCGTGCTCTTCTGTGTGTAGGCAAGTTTCGACCTGGTCATCGCTCTGTGCTTCTTGTTGGAAGGCCTTTAGGTCGGCCACATTGGCCGTCCGGCGTTGGCGACCACCAATCAACTGCAATCGGGCTGTATTGGGAGAAATAAATTTTATTAGCTTGTATGGCCCGTCGTATTTAGGCGCGAACTTAGCGGCAAGGGCATTCGAGGCTTTGGACAAGTGATGCTGCTTCAGTAGAACCAATGACCCAAGCTCTGGTCGCCACTCTCTGCGTCTCAGTTTGTAATGGCGACATTGCTCCTGCGCTGCTCTTTGTGCGTTCTACAGTACCACAGTGAATTCGTCTCTTAGTTACTGTGCTCGCTCTGCATCGGGGCTCTGGAATGTTCTTGCAGGGTCCTGGTGTTACTTCTTTTAGAGACGCTCGCCTGGGAGGGTTTCCTAAATGGGTTTCGCTGCCTTGCCGTCGCCGCGTCAGCCAACGGTTCCAGTGTTGGGCGTGTGTATGTACTTTGAGCTGTTGTCCCCTGGAAAATCTGAGGGTTTGGTCTTTGGGATCGCCTTGGTTTCTTCTGGGATTTCTTCTCGGTCTTCGGTCTTCTCTGTTACTTCTCTGTTGCTTTCTTGTTCTCTGTTGACTCCTTGTTCCAGTTGACTCCTTGTTCTCTGTTGGCTCCTTGTTCCCAGCTGACTCCTCGTTTCCAGTTGACTCCTTGTTCTCCGTTGACTCCTCGTTCTCTGTTGCTTCCTCGTTCTCTGATGACTCGTTGTTCTCTGTTGACTCGTTGTTCTCTGTTGACTCCTCGATCTCTGTGGCTCTGGTTTCTTGTTGGGGCTCGGCATCTATCGGTTGGTGGTTCTGAGATCCTTTGGCTTGTAAGGGCTGGGACGTATAACGAAGGGACGTATCATCTGAGCTCTGGATTCCGGCGCTGATCTGGCGCACTTGCTCTTCAAAGGTCAAAGGCACGGATGGCAAGGTTCGAGTTGCCGCCAAAAGAACTAAATCTGGATTGTTCAAACGTGCCATTCATCGTTTAGCGCCTCTTCCTACAAGTCAATAGTTCTATTGTATTCTGTATTTTAAAAACTAACTTGAATTTGAAGCCCTGCGGCCATTCAACGCGGCCGATGTCTCTTAGTTGCTCTCTTGTTTGATCTGTGTATTGTAAGGAAGTTTTTCAGCTGAGGTAGGACTCAGTCCTGTCCAAGGTCACTTACAAGAAAATTTATAGAAGTGCCTTGGGAAGGGAAAAATTCTTATAATTTTGGAAAAAACTTGTATATTTGGTGCTTCTTTTGGTACCCACCACGCTGACGGCGACCCAGTTCAGCGTAGAGGATCCCTTAGCAGTTGAGAGGTCAACCCTAAAAAAATGCCGGCGACCCAGCACAGTTTGGCCAAACTTAACCTCACACCCGCTTGAGACAAACACGCTGCACTTACGACACTGGTGTACAATACGTCACTTTGCCGGCAGCCCAGCGCAAAATGACGCCTTGCCCACGTGTTTCGATCCAAGTCGGTTAAACCACCACACCTCCGGCGACCCAGCAAGGCGTGCTAATTTGACCAACCATGGTACAGTTAAGTCGGAGAGACTAGATAGCAAAGGGGCACGAATTTAATTTCTTACACACATGTTTATTTCTCTGTTTAAAGTTTTCTTTCACAAATTTTCAAGGGCTGAAAAAAAAAAAAAAGGTTTCCCTAACCGCACCATTGTTGTTCCCTACCTCCTATCTAAGCTAAGCCTGGTTTATCCGCTGGTTTGGGTTTCACTCGCTGTGGTTCCTCTGATTCCGCTGGTTCGTTGATCGATGGCTTTTGCTCCTTGCTGGTGGTCAAAACACAGAAGATTCTTGGGCGGTTGGACTCGACGCGTTGGTACTACGGCGGGGGCGTAGCACTGTGTAAGTCCGGCTGGTGAATTAAACCAAGAGCACGTCCGTCGGTCATCGCGGGGAAAACTTGACTGTCCTCTGGCGTTTGCCAAACGTTGGCCGTGACCTAATTCTGCACTCACCGCTGCTCCAGAATTCTGCAGCTTTGTGGCCGCCGCTGCATGCCACTCGCTCTAACGCATGGCTGAGGCTGATGTCAGAGTGCGCGCGAGAAGCGATGCGACGCGAGAAGCGATAATATTTCTTGCTATAAGCAATGCAAGAAGATGGCATAGTGAAAGCTTTGAGCGAAGCGAGAAAAAAAAAAAAAAAAAAAAAAAAAAAAAAAGTTTACAATGTTTTAATAATACAAAATTATGCCAGTAGTAAGAGCATGCAACTCAGAGAGCGCGAGCTTTATTTTCTGTTATTATTGTGAGCGCAATTCCTTGAGAGCAGTGAGTTGCATTGTTCTATTTTAGTTATTAGTGTGGGCGTGATGGATTCAGACGAAGAATATTTTGCTTCAAGAGCAACGGTTAATTTTATTACCAAAAAAAAAGTGTCCAGTGTCCACCCACTCAACCGAAATCGAAATGAAAAAGGAGAGTTTCATAATTTATATAATGATTTGCGAAAACATCCAGAAAAGTTTTCCAAGTATTTGCGGATGTCAATTTCGACGTTTGATTATATATTACAAAAAATTAGCAGTAGATTGGAGAAACGTTGGTCAAATTTTGTTATCCATTCTATATTGCCATGTCAAAAATTAATAATAACCTTGAGGTAAGATTTTTAACTGATAAATATATGTTAATTATATACATATGAGAAACTTAATAGATATCCATATTCAAATTATTAATGTTATTAGATTTAAATTTATATACTTAAATTATAATATTATTAAGTTGATGAAGCATCTGACTTATTGTCAATGGAAAAATTATAAACGGTTTTTTGAATTTCCATTCTGCATAATAATTTGTTCGTTGAATTCATTTTGCGCATATATGGTAAAAGGCTATCAAAAAAAGCTTCGTCGTCATCTAAAAAAAAAAAAAAAAAAAAAAAAAAAAAAAGAAAAAAAAAAAAACAATAATTTTTGTTTCTCAATAGCCAACAATTCGTTAGAAGCACTAAGCTTTATCTGTTTTTTTTTCCGGTTGATAGTTAACCTCATCTTTAGACAGCTCACAAATTTCTTCAGATATAGTTTCATCTACAGATGCTTCATTTATTGAGTCTTCTGAAGTGAATCTGGAAGAAGAAGCTTCCAAAGAAATTTGTGAATCGTGGTTTGATAACAAAGTAGCTAAATTTCCGACTGATTTACGTGGTCTCATTTGGGCTTTCAAAAAAAGCAGAGACTTGAAATGAGGCCAAGTTGTATAGTTGCCATAATTCTCCTCCGAAACTCCACAATCTCCAGATTTTGCAACTGGAATTTTTTTCCACTCATTTCGAAATTGGTCACGGATGTTTTTCCATTTCTTCTTTAAGCAGTCCTCTAAAATAAAAATTGTATAAATTAATTACACCTATGTAAAAATATTCCGTAATTACAGATTTTTAGCTACTGGAGCATCTTTTTCATCATTGGCCTATTCATTCAAAATTGGAAGGACTAATGTGTCAGTTGTCGTAAAAGAAACTGTAATAGCTCTTTGGAAGGAGCTACAACCACTGCATATGCCACAGCCCACCAAGCAAATAATTAGACAGACGGCAGACAAATTTTGGAGACTTTGGAACTTTCCCAATTGTGCTGGGGCTATTGATGGAAAGCACATTCGCGTTAGGTGTCCACCACATTCCGGGTCTATGTGTTACAATTATAAAAAATACTTTTCAATAGTACTTCAAGGGGTGGCAGATGTCAAATGCAAATGTTAGTTGCAATGAGAAGTTGGAGGCTATGGCAAGCAAAGTGATGGTGGAGCGTTTAATGCATCACAACTGTATAATCAACTAAAAGCTCGACAGTTCATTCCGCCGGATTCCTGTTTGCCTGGAACAAATATTAAGATGCGCTATGTTTTTGTTGGTGATGAGGCTTATCCACTTTCGGAAACCCTTTTAAGGCCATATTCGAGAAGAGACATACATAAATGCTCATAACGAGTACTTTAACAGTCGACTTTCCAGAGCTCGAAGATGCATTGAGTGTGCCTTTGGAATAATAACATCTAAATGGCGCCTCCTCTGGAAGCCTATTGGGACAAATCCCGATTTTGTTGATGTAATTGTGAAGAGTATATGCATTTTGCATAATACAATCATTGACCTTGAAGGGGCTTATGATATGAATCTTGAATCAGAACATTTTCACACCAACAATGAAAATAATAATTACGCCGCAACATTTAATCATATTAATTTACGAACAGACCAAATAGTTAGAGACGCTTTTCGTGACTTTGTATGTACACACACACAAAATAATTAAAAATATGTAATCACAAACAATATAAAAACATTTACACATATTAGTTAATCTATACTTACTTGGTGTTTCCATTACTTGTTCAATTGCAGTCCAATTTTTTTCAGCTAAAACTCGGTTGTGATAATCTTTGCTTTTTTGATCCCATAGCACAGGGCGTACAAAAATTTCGGAAATTAAATTTTCAACGTTGAAATTCATATTAAGCAGAATATGACTTCTTTGTCCGACGTTCACTTCAAAATAATTGCGAATGCAGTAAATACGCAAAGTTTAATAAAAACAAACTGTGATTTAACAAATATGCATGACTTGAAAATAAACGGTTTTTAAAGCTCGCTCTCAATCTGAGAGGTAACAATGCAACAACAACATAATAAGAATGCAAAAAAAATTACTTGCGATCTGAGCGAGTTCAAGCGAGAAAGCAGGTTGCAAACTGCTTTCTCGCATCGCTATCGCATGCACTCGCATATCGCTCCGCCCTCACTCTGACACCTTTTGAGCGATTGCATTAAAAAAAGGTTGCAGTGGTTTATCGCGCGTTCTCGCCCAATATTATCGCATCGCTTCTCGCGCGCACTCTGACATCAGCCTAACGGTGCTTGAAAATTCGCCATGAGATTGTCTTTATTGCCATTGTAAAGCGTGTCGAGCTAATAGCAAGAGATCATCTCCCTTCATCACTCTCTTTCTTGGACTGCTCTAATTGTGTTCGTTTCATTTGCGCGCCCTTAAGAGAAGTGGCTATCTTAAGCAATAAATATATAAGCATAATATTTTGTGCAATGGGTAGCTGCTGCGCTGAAAGTTGTAATTACAATAGAAAGATAACCTCGCGTCAGTCTTTTGCGTATTGTTGGTTGAGCCCTAACGTCGCCCATACTAACTGTATTCCGATTGGATCATATGGGGGTCGGATTGCGGACCTTCTTAAAGACGGAATTGGCCTCACCTGGACTTGCTGGAAATGCATGGGCATTGCAGCGAATATGCGAATATTTATGCGGCAAACTGATTTGGAGTTCCAATCCGTCTATGGTGTCGTTCGGGATCTCCAAACTAAGTTTGTAACTATAGGGCGGTATCCACGGGTCGCCAAAAAATTTCTTGTGAAAAAGTTGATATTCCGCATATTCATAACAGAGTCTGCTAAGCCTATGTTAATAACACGATAACACAATTTACTCTGTCGATAAACGTTTTAAAGAAACCTTGCGCTGCTCTGGCGCTGTTAAATATGCCCGCGAACTTATAAACAACAACAACACCTTGCAGGATTATGAATATAACATATTAAATATGCTATTTTAATATATTTTTTTTTATTAAATGAAATCAATAATAAATTAATTGTTATCATTATGACAGTTCGATGTAGTCCCGAGCAGCGGCACTTAACGAACACCTCGCACTTGGCTGCCATGGCAAAGGTTTCGTTCATCTTGATTGGAAAGTAATTCGCGCATTTCTGGCGATTTGCCTCCGTAAAGTTGGTCAGGTCATGATGATCTTCTGGATGTACTGCTGTAGCATGTGTGACTTGGCGGCTCCGCTGAACTCGAAAATGGTAATGGGCAGCGGTCCCTGGGTGGTCACATAGCACTTGGTCACGTAGTCGGGGCCCTGTCAGGGAAACGTTAAGAAATGGAATTGATTTATAAAGTTGAAGTTTGGTTCGCCCATTTCTTACCTTGATAAAATTGGCATTGACGTAGGGCACATCCTCATTGCCCGATCCGCTTTTGCTCGGTCACCTTCAGGGGGTCAATTGAGGCTGCACTATCCGCTATACTACAGCTTGATAGGATACCAGCAGTTCGCTGTCCACTGAACTGGGAGCGGGCATTTGGCTCATTTTCAATTTGGCAATTCAATTTCAAATTAGAATAAAAACCTATTTTGTTCACGTCACGGCAAAAAAGAGGCGTTAACAGCACTTAAAGCACTTAACAGCGCTTGAACAAAACGTAGTGGCAGACGTAATACGTATAAGTATTTTTCGCGATTGGTGGAAACCGAATTTGAAACGGCCACACACAAAAATTCCTTAGCCGTTTTTTTTATATAGAGTTTTTCATTTCGCGGCCATTTTCGTAGCCATGGACAGTGCCCTTAATACTCATTGCTCCATGCTTCTATGTTAGTTTTTCTATGCATTTACCATAAAATGTTTTACATCGTGAAGTGTGGACAATATTATGTCCTGCCAAGTGGCAAAAAAAAAAAACAAACGGCAATACTTGCCTTGCCAATTTTCCATCTGGCAGATTTGAAGCAGAAATAATTGATCAAGGAGAAGGTAATCATTACTAATTTATTACATATGTGCATACATGTACCAATTAAAATAAAATAAAATTATTTTTTTTTTTCGGAAAAAAAAATATTACTGTCAAAATGTGATCAACTTAATTCAGGTGAGTGAAAAATGATGTACATATGTACATACTTGTCATTTAAAAGTGTCGTTTATGTACATCCAAATGTATGTGCGGACATATCATCGTATATGCATGTCCATACATACATATACAACGCGCGCTTTCTTTGAAACAGTTATGCACGTACTGTTACGACGTATCGGTATGTATGTGCAGACACATCAGCGCGTCGTATATGTATGTACGCACATCTATCCGCACATAAATATTATATAATCACAACGCGCGCTTTTTTGGACACAGTTATACTATATGTATATGTACGTAACAGTTATGCAAAAAAACCATAAACAGGCAACCGAAAAAATCCAGTCGGCGACCTATTGGCATACATATGTATGTAACCTCTTTCAAGAAAATACATACATGCATACAAGCCAAGTAAAAGTGCGCGCCCAAATAAATTTTAATTTATTAAATCTGTTTAGTGCAGTTTGTGCATAATTGTTATGTGCGTACATATATATGTATGTAACTGTTTCCAAGAAAGCGACACATCAGCGCGCGTTTGCATGTGTGTAATGTATGTACACACATGTGTCCGCACTTAAATACATATACAACTCGCGCTTTTTTGGACACAGTTACATACAGTATGTACGTAACAGTTCGCAGCAAAACCCAAAGCGCTCTAAGAGCGCTATTAGAGCGCTCAAAAGGAGCAGTGAAGCGCTCAACTCTCCTTGTAACTAGTGCTATTTTTAACATTGCCATGTCATTGGATGTCAGCGCTACACTCTCACTGCGAAAAAAGCGCTTTAAAGCGCTCCGCTCGCAATGTTAAAAGAACTCTAGAAAGCGCTACACTGTCACTGCGAATAAAGCGCTTTAAAGCGATCTGATCCCACTGAAGAAAGAGCTCTAGGAAGCGCTACACAGCCCTATGCTCCCATAGTAAAAAGAGCTCTAAAAAGCGCTCCAAAAGAACATTTTTTATACAAAATTAAAATAAAATTTTCAATTCATTTCAATTTATTTATAACATATTTATAAGTTTTATTATTACACTCAGAGAAAAAATAGAGAATTTCGCTCTTGAATCAAGAGCATTCGTTCTCAAAAGTACGGTGGGAGTGAAAATTCTTGATCCAAGAGCGAAATTCTTGATTCAAGAGTGAATTTTCGATCCCGACATTCTTGATCCAAGTATGAATAATTATTGATTCAAGAGTTTCAGTACTTGATCCAAGAACGAATAGTTCTCAAAATAAAAAAATTAAAAATAATATTTGGGGTGGTGGGTGGGAGAGACACGACCGACCCGACCTGACCGACGTCGTGGTGGTCCGCGTCTCGTCCCCCTCCCCCGGTCCCACGCACCATTATCAAATCAACCACACCAACACCCCAACCACCACCACCCACCAAACTTTGTTTTAAACAGTGATTGATTTTGAGATAACCGCAGAGATTTTTTTTTTTTTTTTACTCTTCTGGGACTTGAACACGGTACCTCGAAAGACTGAAACACACACAGGCGACGGGCAGCTTAACGAGGTCAGCTAACTTCCCTAAGCTAGACGACGCGACGAAATCACACTTATAAATAAACGCTTTCGTACGCATCGCACAACAACAAACTGCGCATGCGCTCTCAGTCTCTGCGCTCTCATTCTCTCAACCAAGGCGTATTTAATAAGGTGGCAGAAGCGTCGACGTCGCCCTCTTTGCTGTTGCCTTACGGTTTCGAAAAATTCATATGTGTGTCTGTATACATGTGTATGCGAGAACAAATTTCTTTGAGTTTATTACTCTCTTGCTCTCGCTCTCTTTCTCTCATTTTTCGTAAGGCAACGCGACGTCGACGCTGCTGCCACCTTATTTAATACGCCTTGCTCTCAACGACCAACTGCGCATGCGCCCTCACTCTCTGAGAGAGCGACTCCAACGCTACTGTAAGTTTAAGACTACAGACATTTTTTATTAAGATGGGGAAACTTAATAACCAAGTCTTCTTCTTCAAGTTAAGGAACATTTTTTTTTTCAAATCTTAAATCAAAACAGGTCACTAAAACCCATACAATTATATTTCGAACATCTTTTATAGTCAGAATTTGGATTTGCTGGATTTGATGCGTCTGAGGACAAAAGTATTTTTTTTGTTGATAGGAATTCCTATAAATTTTGTTTTTCATAGAACGGAAGCCCTTCGCCATTTCCTTCGCATAGTCCTCTCGATTTAAATGGACCCCACTTACAGCATCTGTGAAAACCAGTTTATGAAAAAATGACTTCTTTATCGGGTGTGTCCCAGAAATCTCTAGAGATTTTCGTATAAACTTTAGCATTTCAAATTAAAGCTGTTTGACTGTATATGCGAAGGGGAACAAATATGCACGGCTACTAGAATAGATGACTGAAGTTAAGCGATTTGAAACCGCCTGCTCAAAGTCAAGAAGATTTAATGCGTACATTTGTTCTTGCATATGATCTAGTAGCCGGTCGTACTCTTGTCACTTGACAAATAACGTAGTTCAAATTTAGTTCGAAGTGTATTCCTTTATACAAATACAATATCCGAGAAGAATTGCAGTGATTTGATGGGAAACTTATTTTGTCGGCCATCCCAGTTAATGCTAAGCAATGTTTCATCGGTGAAAAAGTAGTACAAATACAGAGTACGAATATAAGCTACCTGAAATGAAACAAAGAAAATTATTAAAGCTTTTTGTAGTTACAATCGTATAATTTAATTGGCATACCAGGCTTTCTTTTGAGTGGCGTAGCAAATAGTTATCGGCATTTTTTACGTCTTCTAGGTATTGGAACGGTAGAAAATTTAGATCCACACGGCTGGGGCATACTTTCTCCACCAATTTATCTAGTACATCATTAACAATCATCATTAACATTTTCAAAATTTCTCCAGTGCTGTTTTCTGTAACATAAATAAAATAAAATAAATAAATAATATTCGAGAAAATAAGACTATATAAAGCATAATTTCATTTTCTTACCCATAATACTACATTTTTGTTTTAAAACTTAATTTTCCAATCGCAGCTTCTCCAATTCCTCCCCATCTCTTTGGCTTTTCGCACCAAAATTTTGGTTCATATTAAGCATTATGAGTGGTGCAGCAAAGGAAAAACGACACCTCCAGTTTGAAAGGGGAAAAAGGCAAACTTATATAAAAGATTTTGAACCGAAAAAATACTGTCAGTTTCACTCAAGTCACTAACAAATGCTATTCCCAATGACGTGATAGACTCTAGTGGTTCAGAAAAAAAGAAAAAAACATATAACAAAAGAAAATGAATCTATAAATTAGTACTGAGATATTTTTTGAACAAAACTGGTCCTATGTACAAAATCATAAGTCGAAACTCAGTGGCTTTCCAGCGACTTAGCTCGTTAAAAGACCGGGGCTTTCTTTGAAATTCTATCCAGGTCTAATTTATTTGCTTTTGATAATTTGGTTTCAACATGTTTATTATTCCAAATACTCGCTAAGATCTTTTTAACCACACCCAGATCTATGAGATGCATTACATCTAGGGGAAACTGAGATACCATTTGAACATCAATTTCCTCCAATATATGTTGCGAATTCAGAAAATTTGTTAAATGATATTTTTGATCCTTGCGGCTTCGAAAATCTTCGTCGGTTCTTAATACCGCCACCGTTGTTTCATAAGTTAACCTATTATTTTTTTTCACGGCTAACTGTGTACATTTGGGGCATCCCTTTGAGCAGGTATGTCCAACTGTTCCACAAACAAAAGGCCTTGCAGGAGCATCGCAAACAAAAACTCTTAATTTCAATCCAATTTTGCAACCATTTATAACAATACCATTTGTTCATATACTTTTCATTTCAGCTACAAAATCGAATAAAAAATCATTAATATTCTCTGGCTTGGAGTGACCAACGTATGCACCTATAAGAAATGGTTTCACATTTTTGCAATCTACGACAGAGCCTAATATGGGCCATAAGGTTGTAGCGGAGCTTTTAAATAAAGGCAGCCCATCGATGCCCACATCAAGTTCAAAAAATCTTGTATTATCCGGCAATCTTAGTTTTAAACTTTTCACCATGCCTTTTTCCACTCCATAGTGAAAGTATGTTCCTGGCTGAACCGCTCTTGTGCTAATGGCACACTAAGAAAAAACTAGAACGAATAATTTGAGTACGAACGCTCTTGGAAAAAAAATTAGTCGCTCTTGAATTTTCTAGAATTTCGCTCTTGGAATCGAGATAAATTCGTTCTAAACGTTCTCAATTTTGTTTTTTATAGGCAAGGGGGGTGAGGGCAACTTAACTTTGAGAGAGTAGCGTTGGAGTCGCTCTCGCAGAGAGTGAGGGCGCATGCGCAGTTGGTCGTTGAGAGAATGAGAGCGCAGAGAGTGAGAGCGCATGCGCAGTTTGTTGTTGTGAGACGAAAGGCAACTGCGTTTATTTATAAGTGTGATTTCGTCGCGTCGTCTAGCTTAGGGAAGTTAGCTGAGCTCGTAAAGCTGCCCGTCGCCTGTGTATGTTTCAGTCTTTCAAGGTACCGTGTTCAAGTCCCAGAAAGTAGCAAAAAAAAAAAAAATCTATGTGGGGTTATCTCAAAATCAATCACAGTTTAAAACAAAGTTTGGTGGGTGGTGGTTGGGGTTGGTTTGGTTGATAATGGTGAGTGGGGAGGGAGACGGACAACGTCGGTCGGGTCGGGTCGGAAGTGTCTCTACCACACCCCCCCCCCCCCCCCCCCCCCCACAAATATTCTTTCGAATTTTTTTATTTTGAGAATTATTCGTTCTTGGATCAAGTACTGAAACTCTTGAATCAATAATTATTCATACTTGGATCAAGAGCTGAAACTCTTGAATCAGGAATGTCGGGATCAAAAATTCACTCTTGAATCAAGAATTTCGCTCTTGGATCAAGAATTTTCACTTGATTCAAGAGCGAAATTCTCTGTTTTTTCTCTGAGTGCAGGCAAATCAAAAAACGAGGTGGTGGATAACGGAACTTTCAATCCGGCTTTGTTCAAATTTTTAATAAGCTATCGCTAGCGTTTCGTCTAATCTTGAAGTGCACCATCCAGTCTTTCACAGCATTAATTTAATCTAAAGACTGAATGGCTTCGATCACGCTTTCTTCAATTTCTGTGGTGTCATCAAAGAGAGATGCACTGGGTAAATCTGCTTCAACTTCTGCCATTGGATTCCCTTGGCTATTCGCACTTTCACCTTTTCGTACTTCTTGAGCCACAAGCCTCTTAAAATGCCGCTTGCTGTAGCCAAGAAATTTGTGCGTCAATCTTATGATTTTACTCAATTAATACGTTAAGCCCGAGCCAAAACACTTTACTTTTTATTAATAAAATTTATAGCAAAAATATTATTTTTGCAACGCAGCAACGACCGAAAGAACAAACTGAACGTGTAAAGCAAACGCAACAATTAGCGATCTGACATTTCCCTTTGACACTTGACTTCGTCGCGACGGCGCACAGTGGGAAATTTCGTACATTTAGGTGGAATAAATTCAAATTAGAAATTTTTGACATATAATAAAACAAAGACATATATTTTGACTTTAATTTTTAATTCAAAATTTAATTTTTATTCAAAAAATTTAATTTAATAAATATTTTTATTTAGTTTTTAATTTTTTAGTACCACTAGAACGTTTTTTGATGTAGTTTGTAGTGCTGAAATCGACAGTCAATTTCACATACACGCACACATAAATTAAAAAAAAAATCACAACAGCAGTCACAAGTTCTAGTCCACGAAACATTAAAAAGTGAAATATTTTCCACTACATAATTCTGTTTAACTAAAACACATATTAAACGAACTCACAAAAACTTTTTAACACTTATACATACCTTTTAACTTTAATTGAAAACAAAAACAGGGATGTAGTGCCTATTTATTTTTTTTTTTAAATTCGCACCATTTCAAATTTGAAATAATTCCAGTTAAATTTACCAAAACTCCCACTTTGCGGCGCGTGCCGTAGAAAGCAGAACAAAATAAAGAAGAAAAAATGCAAGCTGGCGGCGCTAGCATACGCATACTGCTCATAGGAGAAGTGTTGTGAAATAACTGCTTTCGTAGATCAGTATTTACAAGGAGAGTTGAGCGCTTCAATTGAGCGCTTTTGTAGTGCTCGCAGTGGAGCGCTTCGAAAAAATTTGCTGGGTTAAGGGCGGTATCCACGGGTCGCCAAAAAATTTCTTGTGAAAAAGTTGATATTCCGCAGATTCTTAACAGAGTCTGCTAAGCCTATTTTAGCAACACGATAACACAATTTACTCTGTCGATAAACGTTTCAAAGAAACCTTGCGCTGCTCTGGCGCTGTTAAATATGCCCGGGAACTTATAAACAACAACACCTTGCAGGATTATGAATATAACATATTTAATGTGCTATTTTAATATATTTTTATTATTAAATGAAATTAATAATAAATTAATTGTTATCATTATGACAGTTCGATGTAGTCCCGAGCAGCGGCACTTAACGAATACCTCGTACTTGGCTGCCACGGCAAAGATTTCGTTCCTCTTGATTGGAAAGTAATTCGCGCATTTCTGGCGATTTGCCTCCGTAAAGTTGGTCAGGTCATGATGATCTTCTGGATGTACTGCTATAGCATGTGTGACTTGGCGGCTCCGCTGAACTCGAAAATGGTAATGGGCAGCGGTCCCTGGGTGGTCACATAGCACTTGGCCACGTAGTCGGGGCCCTGTCAGGGAAACGTTAGGAAATGGAATTGATTTATAAAGTTGATGTTTGGTTCGCCCATTTCGTACCTTGATAAAATTGGCATTGATGTAGGGCACATCCTCATTGCCCGATCCGCTTTTGCTCGGTCACCTTCAGGGCGTCAGTTGAGGCTGCACTATCCGCTATACTACCGCTTGATAGGAGGCCAGCAGTTCGGTGTCCACTGAACTGGGAGCGGGCATTTGGTTTGTGGCCGTTTTACTGTCGCGATCATTGAGCACCGGCGGCTGTTCAATGATTTTCCTTTTGGTCTGGCAGCTGTGATCGAAGACATAGTTGAGGCGAATCAAATCGAACTGATTGAGGGGTCTGGAGTGTGAAGTGTTTGAATGCTGGCCAAATAGATTTTAAGCTCCTCGCTGTTGGTTTGTGGTGCTCCGGTCCGCTGGTGTTCTCTGGCGGGTTTCCGAGTGTTTCTTATCCGCCAAGTCCCGCACCTCGCTCCTCACTTTCATGGCGTTTATTAAATTCAGCTTGCCCGCCGTAAAAAGTGCCATTAGGCGACGCTTTCTGCAGGAATCTTTTTTAGATGCGCTCATTTTCAATTTGGCCATTCAATTTCGCTGCAGAAATTAGAATAAAAACCTATTTTGTTCACGTCACGGCAAAAAAAGGCGTTAACAGCACTTAAAGCACTTAACAGCTCTTGAACAAAACGTAATGGCAGACGTAATACTTATAAGCATTTTTCGCGATTGGAAGAAACCGAGTTTAAACGGCCACACATAAAAATTCCTTAGCAGTTTTTTTTATATAGAGTTTTTCATTTCGCGGCCGTTTTCGTAGCCATGGACAGCGCCCTTAAATAAAAATATTTATTAAATTAATTTTTTTGAATAAAAATTAAATTTTTAATTAAAAATTAAAGTCAAAATATATGTCTTTGTTTTATTATATGTCAAAAATTTCTAATTTGAATTTATTCCACCTAAATGTACGAAATTTCCCACTGTGCGCCGTCGCGACGAAGTCAAGTGTCAAAGGGAAATGTCAGATCGCTAATTGTTGCGTTTGCTTTACACGTTCAGTTTGTTCTTTCGGTCGTTGCTGCGTTGCAAAAATAATATTTTTGCTATAAATTTTATTAATAAAAAGTAAAGTGTTTTGGCTCGGGCTTAACGTATTAATTGAGTAAAATCATAAGATTGACGCACAAATTTCTTGGCTACAGCAAGCGGCATTTTAAGAGGCTTGTGGCTCAAGAAGTACGAAAAGGTGAAAGTGCGAATAGCCAAGGGAATCCAATGGCAGAAGTTGAAGCAGATTTACCCAGTGCATCTCTCTTTGATGACACCACAGAAATTGAAGAAAGCGTGATCGAAGCCACTCAGTCTTTCGATTAAATTAATGCTGTGAAAGACTGGATGGTGCACTTCAAGATTAGACGAAACGCTAGCGATAGCTTATTAAAAGTTTGAACAAAGCCGGATTGAAAGTTCCGTTATCCACCACCTCGTTTTTTGATTTGCCTGCACTCAGAGAAAAAACAGAGAATTTCGCTCTTGAATCAAGTGAAAATTCTTGATCCAAGAGCGAAATTCTTGATTCAAGAGTGAATTTTTGATCCCGACATTCCTGATTCAAGAGTTTCAGCTCTTGATCCAAGTATGAATAATTATTGATTCAAGAACGAATAATTCTCAAAATAAAAAAATTCGAAAGAATATTTGTGGGGTGGTGGGGGGGGGGGGGGGGGGGGTTTGGTAGAGACACTTCCGACCCGACCCGACCGACGTTGTCCGTCTCCCTCCCCCCTCCCCACTCACCATTATCAACCAAACCAACCCCAACCACCACCCACCAAACTTTGTTTTTAACTGTGATTGATTTTGAGATAACCCCACATAGATTTTTTTTTTTTTGCTACTTTCTGGGACTTGAACACGGTACCTTGAAAGACTGAAACATACACAGGCGACGGGCAGCTTTACGAGCTCAGCTAACTTCCCTAAGCTAGACGACGCGACGAAATCACACTTATAAATAAACGCAGTTGCCTTTCGTCGCACAACAACAAACTGCGCATGCGCTCTCACTCTCTGCGCTCTCATTCTCTCAACGACCAACTGCGCATGCGCCCTCACTCTCTGCGAGAGCGACTCCAACGCTACTCTCTCAAAGTTAAGTTGCCCTCACCCCCCTTGCCTATAAAAAACAAAATTGAGAACGTTTAGAACGAATTTATCTCGATTCCAAGAGCGAAATTCTTGAAAATTCAAGAGCGACTAATTTTTTTTCCAAGAGCGTTCGTACTCAAATTATTCGTTCTAGTTTTTTCTTAGTGTGCCATTAGCACAAGAACGGTTCAGCCAGGAACATACTTTCACTATGGAGTGGAAAAAGGCATGGTGAAAAGTTTAAAACTAAGATTGCCGGATAATACAAGATTTTTTGAACTTGATGTGGGCATCGATGGGCTGCCTTTATTTAAAAGCTCCGCTACAACCTTATGGCCCATATTAGGCTCTGTCGTAGATTGCAAAAATGTGAAACCATTTCTTATAGGTGCATACGTTGGTCACTCCAAGCCAGAGAATATTAATGATTTTTTATTCGATTTTGTAGCTGAAATGAAAAGTATATGAACAAATGGTATTGTTATAAATGGTTGCAAAATTGGATTGAAATTAAGAGTTTTTGTTTGCGATGCTCCTGCAAGGCCTTTTGTTTGTGGAACAGTTGGACATACCTGCTCAAAGGGATGCCCCAAATGTACACAGTTAGCCGTGAAAAAAAATAATAGGTTAACTTATGAAACAACGGTGGCGGTATTAAGAACCGACGAAGATTTTCGAAGCCGCAAGGATCAAAAATATCATTTAACAAATTTTCTGAATTCGCAACATATATTGGAGGAAATTGATGTTCAAATGGTATCTCAGTTTCCCCTAGATGTAATGCATCTCATAGATCTGGGTGTGGTTAAAAAGATCTTAGCGAGTATTTGGAATAATAAACATGTTGAAACCAAATTATCAAAAGCAAATAAATTAGACCTGGATAGAATTTCAAAGAAAGCCCCGGTCTTTTAACGAGCTAAGTCGCTGGAAAGCCACTGAGTTTCGACTTATGATTTTGTACATAGGACCAGTTTTGTTCAAAAAATATCTCAGTACTAATTTATAGATTCATTTTCTTTTGTTATATGTTTTTTTCTTTTTTTCTGAACCACTAGAGTCTATCACGTCATTGGGAATAGCATTTGTTAGTGACTTGAGTGAAACTGACAGTATTTTTTCGGTTCAAAATCTTTTATATAAGTTTGCCTTTTTCCCCTTTCAAACTGGAGGTGTCGTTTTTCCTTTGCTGCACCACTCATAATGCTTAATATGAACCAAAATTTTGGTGCGAAAAGCCAAAGAGATGGGGAGGAATTGGAGAAGCTGCGATTGGAAAATTAAGTTTTAAAACAAAAATGTAGTATTATGGGTAAGAAAATGAAATTATGCTTTATATAGTCTTATTTTCTCGAATATTATTTATTTATTTTATTTTATTTATGTTACAGAAAACAGCACTGGAGAAATTTTGAAAATGTTAATGATGATTGTTAATGATGTACTAGATAAATTGGTGGAGAAAGTATGCCCCAGCCGTGTGGATCTAAATTTTCTACCGTTCCAATACCTAGAAGACGTAAAAAATGCCGATAACTATTTGCTACGCCACTCAAAAGAAAGCCTGGTATGCCAATTAAATTATACGATTGTAACTACAAAAAGCTTTAATAATTTTCTTTGTTTCATTTCAGGTAGCTTATATTCGTACTCTGTATTCGTACTACTTTTTCACCGATGAAACATTGCTTAGCATTAACTGGGATGGCCGACAAAATAAGTTTCCCATCAAATCACTGCAATTCTTCTCGGATATTGTATTTGGTGAGCACATAACCATTTAATACAGGGGTATCCTGGAAATCTCTAGCGATTTTCGTATAAAGGAATACACTTCGAACTAAATTTGAACTACGTTATTTGTCAAGTGACAAGAGTACGACCGGCTACTAGATCATATGCAAGAACAAATGTACGCATTAAATCTTCTTGACTTTGAGCAGGCGGTTTCAAATCGCTTAACTTCAGTCATCTATTCTAGTAGCCGTGCATATTTGTTCCCCTTCGCATATACAGTCAAACAGCTTTAATTTGAAATGCTAAAGTTTATACGAAAATCTCTAGAGATTTCTGGGACACACCCGATAAAGAAGTCATTTTTTCATAAACTGGTTTTCACAGATGCTGTAAGTGGGGTCCATTTAAATCGAGAGGACTATGCGAAGGAAATGGCGAAGGGCTTCCGTTCTATGAAAAACAAAATTTATAGGAATTCCTATCAACAAAAAAAATACTTTTGTCCTCAGACGCATCAAATCCAGCAAATCCAAATTCTGACTATAAAAGATGTTCGAAATATAATTGTATGGGTTTTAGTGACCTGTTTTGATTTAAGATTTGAAAAAAAAAAATGTTCCTTAACTTGAAGAAGAAGACTTGGTTATTAAGTTTCCCCATCTTAATAAAAAATGTCTGTAGTCTTAAACTTACAGTAGCGTTGGAGTCGCTCTCTCAGAGAGTGAGGGCGCATGCGCAGTTGGTCGTTGAGAGCAAGGCGTATTAAATAAGGTGGCAGCAGCGTCGACGTCGCGTTGCCTTACGAAAAATGAGAGAAAGAGAGCGAGAGCAAGAGAGTAATAAACTCAAAGAAATTTGTTCTCGCATACACATGTATACAGACACACATATGAATTTTTCGAAACCGTAAGGCAACAGCAAAGAGGGCGACGTCGACGCTTCTGCCACCTTATTAAATACGCCTTGGTTGAGAGAATGAGAGCGCAGAGACTGAGAGCGCATGCGCAGTTTGTTGTTGTGCGATGCGTACGAAAGCGTTTATTTATAAGTGTGATTTCGTCGCGTCTTCTGGCTTAAGGAAGTTAGCTGACCTCGTTAAGCTGCCCGTCGCCTGTGTGTGTTTCAGTCTTTCGAGGTACCGTGTTCAAGTCCCAGAAGAGTAAAAAAAAAAAAAATCTCTGCGGTTATCTCAAAATCAATCACTGTTTAAAACAAAGTTTGGTGGGTGGTGGTGGTTGGGGTGTTGGTGTGGTTGATTTGATAATGGTGCGTGGGACCGGGGGAGGGGGACGAGACGCGGACCACCACGACGTCGGTCAGGTCGGGTCGGTCGTGTCTCTCCCACCCACCACCCCAAATATTATTTTTAATTTTTTTATTTTGAGAACTATTCGTTCTTGGATCAAGTACTGAAACTCTTGAATCAATAATTATTCATACTTGGATCAAGAATGTCGGGATCGAAAATTCACTCTTGAATCAAGAATTTCGCTCTTGGATCAAGAATTTTCACTCTCACCGTACTTTTGAGAACGAATGCTCTTGATTCAAGAGCGAAATTCATCTATTTTTTCTCTGAGTGTAATAATAAAACTTATAAATATGTTATAAATAAATTGAAATGAATTGAAAATTTTATTTTAATTTTGTATAAAAAATGTTCTTTTGGAGCGCTTTTTAGAGCTCTTTTTACTATGGGAGCATAGGGCTGTGTAGCGCTTCCTAGAGCTCTTTCTTCAGTGGGATCGCTTTCTAGAGTTCTTTTTACATTGCGAGCGGAGCGCTTTAAAGCGCTTTTTTCGCAGTGAGAGTGTAGCGCTGACATCCAATGACATGGCAATGTTAAAAATAGCACTAGTTACAAGGAGAGTTGAGCGCTTCACTGCTCCTTTTGAGCGCTCTAATAGCGCTCTTAGAGCGCTTTGGGTTTTGCTGCGAACTGTTACGTACATACTGTATGTAACTGTGTCCAAAAAAGCGCGAGTTGTATACCCTTCAGTTCTAGAATTCACTACTCGTAAAATTCACTAGTCTTTCGCGCATCAGAGTTGACGTCGACGTCGGCAGCGCTCAATTCTGTGTATATTTGTTGTTGCAACTTTACCCACAAAAAACCCAAAAAATAAGGCGACGCCTCGCGCTGCTCTCACAGGCAAAGACAAAATTTTTGCCAACGCCAAACGAAGAAGATTGCATACCCTTTAAATTTGTGCAAGCACTAAAACTATATTTTAGGTATATGTGTTAGAATTTTAAAATAAGAGGCTTGGACAGGTCGTTTCTGGCATAGCCTAATGATGGAATTTTTTCAATATTTTCCCAAAAGCAATCAATTATTTATGGATCATAAATAAATATATTCATATACTTGATATAGTCGGATATGCCTTTGCATTAAGTAGGTAAAAGTAACCGAAGGTCAAAAAAAGATTAACAGCGCATCAATTGTTGCTTTTGTCTTTTGCGTTTCCGTACCCGTCGTCACTTGCGTAGAAAAATCTAAGTTGCATTTGTGTTTTTACTGGCAGGGCGAGACGTTTAACTTGTCAATTTGTTTAATTTTGTTGTGGCCGAAATGATCGTATGTGCTTTAATTGTCTGCAGACTAGTTGCTGTGATGTGGATTGCTTCTTTTATGTAGTTTTTTTCATTCAATTCTATTATTAGTTTTCTATATTTAATAGTTATTTGTAAATTATGTTTATTATTTAATATATTGATAAATAAAATGAGTGAATAAAACAAATATAAAATGTTGCGTGCTTACGAATCGGGGAAAAAGTCCTTGGTTTATTATTTTATGAAATTCATGAATCGAATTATAATCAATCTAGTATGAATTCATCGGTGAATTTTGCAACAATTTCATCGAAAATCTAATATGAATTTAAAGGTGAAAGCATTGATGAATTCTGATACAAATTCATCGATGATTCATCTGTGACTTCTTTGCAAAAGTCATGCAGGAATCATGGGTGAACCATAAATGAATTTATTGGTGAATTCATTAATGAATTTTGCAAAGAAATCATGCGTGAATCATCGATGAATCTATATAGTGATTCATCGGTATTTCCCTATGAACAGTCATGCATGACCGCCTAGGACATGCCCATGTTAAATTGACCACTTTTTTGTATAGGAGCTCACCGATGATTCATCGATACCCTAGGCCAATTCATCGGTGAATCATTGGTGATTCATAGGTGACGCGAACTGAAGGGTATGTATTTAAGTGCGGACACATGTGTGTACATACATTACACACATGCAAATGCGCGCTGATGTGTCGCTTTCTTGGAAACAGTTACATACATATATATGTACGCACATAACAATTATGCACAAACTGCACTAAACAGATTTAGGCCCAATTTCTCAATGTCCGGTTAGTCAAACTTACCGGCAGGTTAGCCGAATTTGCGTGTGCCATGCTGTGTTTGGCGAGAACCGAGCGGCAAAGTTAACCGCTACCTCACGATGGGGTCAAATTTTAACCTGCCGGCAAGTTGCGATAGAATTATCGATATTTTTATCGATCGACAAACAGCTGTGTTCAAAATTTGTATTGTTTACTTTGTCAATTGCCAAAACAAAATCTTTATAAATAAACTAATTTCTTACATCCACGCAATGGAAATAGAAGATTCAAGCGGTAAAAGCAGGCAAACTCACTGCCCGCCGTCTACAAAATCGAAGGGCCCACCTGGTCAATGGCACCACCAATTGCCTCATGCGATGTGGTATACCGATAGTGATCTAACCGCTGATACGTGTGCACCATAATGAAAATATTATCCACACGCACGGCCAGCACCAGGAACGGTATTACCACAATGGTCAACATGGTGGTGGTTATACCCACATAACCCAAGACGGAGCAACTTTGTTCAACGATTCAGGTTCTCAGCATGTCAAATAATTTTTGCTAGGATTAGCGCAAATATCTTCGCTAAGTAACAGGTAGAACCTTAACTTCAGTTGTGATTCAATTTATTATGATTTCGATTGTTAACAGGAAGCGTGGATTGTTGTCAGAGAGCAAACTTATGGTGGCGCTGCGCTCTTATGCAAGCGGCTTCTTCCTTATCAATGCGGGCGACTTCTGTTGAGTCCGACTTCCTTCGGCAAACCGCGCAGTTAATCAAAATTCCCACGCTATTACTGGCCACCACAAACAGATACTGACTGATTGATTTTTGCTAAAATTTTAGAAGTCAATTAAATATTTTTAAAGCTTACATATCATAAATAAAAACGTACCATCCATATCAACCACATTTTCCAATCCTGTGGCTGAGCTTGGGATCATGACACGAATTTTTTGGGAACAGGCAAGATTCCAGCGGTGCTGGGAATGCCGCCACAGTTCAGAAGTCTCCCGCTTCTTAATTGCGAATTATTTTCGCGATCGTACTAATTCCGTAAGTCTTTCCAAGGGCGATAAACTCCGGGATGGCGGCAAACTGATCTCCAAGCCCAGGCCTTCTACTTCCAGGTATCCGCATCCCTCTTTTTGTTCTCCAAAATGCATTTGTTTGACTCAAAAAGTCTACAAGCAAATGTTCCTCAGCCGCAGAAAAGTTCTTCGCTCTTAGTCTTTTCGGTGTTTCACATTGATTCATCATCGCAAGCAATTTTATTTAATTATTTTGCCAAATAATTACCAGCGACAACAATAGCATTAAAAAAAGCCAAAACAAACAGCTGTTTCGTCGACAATGTCAGGTCACACTTTTGCAGCGATAGCAATTAATCGTTATCGAGTGAACCTGCCGGTAAGTCTCGTTGAGAAAACCAAAAGACTTAACCTCTGGTAATTCCGGCCGGCAAATTTGACCGGCCGGTACCTAACCGCAACTTTTGAGAAATTGGGCCTTAATAAATTAAAATTTATTTGGGCGCGCACTTTTACTTGGCTTGTATGCATGTATGTATTTTCTTGGAAGAGGTTACATACATATGTATGCCAATAGGTCGCCGACTGGATTTTTTCGGTTGCCTGTTTATGGTTTTTTTGCATAACTGTTACGTACATATACATATAGTATAACTGTGTCCAAAAAAGCGCGCGTTGTGATTATATAATATTTATGTGCGGACAGATGTGCGTACATACATATACGACGCGCTGATGTGTCTGCATATACATACCGATACGTCGTAACAGTACGTGCATAACTGTTTCAAAGAAAGCGCGCGTTGTATATGTATGTATGGACATGCATATACGATGATATGTCCGCACATACATTTGGATGTACATAAACGACACTTTTAAATGACAAGTATGTACATATGTACATCATTTTTCACTCACCTGAATTAAGTTGATCACATTTTGACAGTAATATTTTTTTTTCTGAAAAAAAAAAAAATAGTTTTATTGGTACATGTATGCACATATGTAATAAATTAGTAATGATTACCTTCTCCTTGATCAATTATTTCTGCTTCAAATGCCAGATGGAAAATTGGCAAGGCAAGTATTGCCGTTTGTTTTTTTTTTTTGCCACTTGGCAGGACATAATATTGTCCACACTTCACGATGTAAAACATTTAATGGTAAATGCATAGAAAAACTAACATAGAAGCATGGAGCAATGAGTATTAAGGGCACTGTCCATGGCTACGAAAACGGCCGCGAAATGAAAAACTCTATATAAAAAAAAACGGCTAAGGAATTTTTGTGTGTGGCCGTTTCAAATTCGGTTTCCACCAATCGCGAAAAATACTTATACGTATTACGTCTGCCACTACGGTTTGTTCAAGCGCTGTTAAGTGCTTTAAGTGCTGTTAACGCCTCTTTTTTGCCGTGACGTGAACAAAATAGGTTTTTATTCTAATTTCAAAATTGAATTGCCAAATTGAAAATGAGCCAAATGCCCGCTCCCAGTTCAGTGGACAGCGAACTGCTGGTCTCCTATCAAGCTGTAGTATAGCGGATAGTGCAGCCTCAATTGACCCCCTGAAGGTGACCGAGCAAAAGCGGATCGGGCAATGAGGATGTGCCCTACGTCAATGCCAATTTTATCAAGGTAAGAAATGGGCGAACCAAACTTCAACTTTATAAATCAATTCCATTTCTTAACGTTTCCCTGACAGGGCCCCGACTACGTGACCAAGTGCTATGTGACCACCCAGGGACCGCTGCCCATTACCATTTTCGAGTTCAGCGGAGCCGCCAAGTCAGACATGCTACAGCAGTACATCCAGAAGATCATCATGACCTGACCAACTTTACGGAGGCAAATCGCCAGAAATGCGCGAATTACTTTCCAATCAAGATGAACGAAACCTTTGCCATGGCAGCCAAGTGCAAGGTGTTCGTTAAGTGCCGCTGCTCGGGACTACATCGAACTGTCATAATGATAACAATTATTTTTTATTGATTTCATTTAATAAAAAAAATATATTAAAATAGCACATTTAATATGTTATATTCATAATCCTGCAAGGTGTTGTTGTTGCTTATAAGTTCGCGGGCATATTTAACAGCGCCAGAGCAGCGCAAGGTTTCTTTAAAACGTTTATCGACAGAGTAAATTGTGTTATCGTGTTATTAACATAGGCTTAGCAGACTCTGTTATGAATATGCGGAATATCAACTTTTTCACAAGAAATTTTTTGGCGACCCGTGGATACCGCCCTATAGTTACAAACTTAGTTTGGAGATCCCGAACGACACCATAGACGGATTGGAACTCCAAATCAGTTTGCCGCATAAATATTCGCATATTCGCTGCAATGCCCATGCATTTCCAGCAAGTCCAGGTGTGGCCAATTCCGTCTTTAAGAAGGTCCGCAATCCGACCCCCATATGATCCAAACGGAATACAGTTAGTATGGGCGACGTTAAGGCTCAACCAACAATACGCAAAAGACTGACGCGAGGTTATCTTTCTATTGTAATTACAACTTTCAGCGCAGCAGCTACCCATTGCACAAAATATTATGCTTATATATTTATTGCTTAAGATAGCCACTTCTCTTAAGGGCGCGCAAATGAAACGAACACAATTAGAGCAGTCCAAGAAAGAGAGTGATGAAGGGAGATGATCTCTTGCTATTAGCTCGACACGCTTTACAATGGCAATAAAGACAATCTCACGGCGAATTTTCAAGCACCGTTAGGCTGATGTCAGAGTGCGCGCGAGAAGCGATGCGATAATATTGGGCGAGAACGCGCGATAAACCACTGCAACCTTTTTTTAATGCAATCGCTCAAAAGGTGTCAGAGTGAGGGCGGAGCGATATGCGAGTGCATGCGATAGCGATGCGAGAAAGCAGTTTGCAACCTGCTTTCTCGCTTGAACTCACTCAGATCGCAAGTAATTTTTTTTGCATTCTTATTATGTTGTTGTTGCATTGTTACCTCTCAGATTGAGAGCGAGCTTTAAAAACCGTTTATTTTCAAGTCATGCATATTTGTTAAATCACAGTTTGTTTTTATTAAACTTTGCGTATTTACTGCATTCGCAATTATTTTGAAGTGAACGTCGGACAAAGAAGTCATATTCTGCTTAATATGAATTTCAACGTTGAAAATTTAATTTCCGAAATTTTTGTACGTGCTATGGGATCAAAAAAGCAAAGATTATCACAACCGAGTTTTAGCTGAAAAAAATTGGACTGCAATTGAACAAGTAATGGAAACACCAAGTAAGTATAGATTAACTAATACGTGTAAATGTTTTTATATTGTTTGTGATTACATATTTTTAATTATTTTGTGTGTGTGTACATACAAAGTCACGAAAAGCGTCTCTAACTATTTGGTCTGTTCGTAAATTAATATGATTAAATGTTGCGGCGTAATTATTATTTTCATTGTTGGTGTGAAAATATTCTGATTCAAGATTCATATCATAAGCCCCTTCAAGGTCAATGATTGTATTATGCAAAATGCATATACTCTTCACAATTACATCAACAAAATCGGGATTTGTCTCAATAGGCTTCCAGAGGAGGCGCCATTTAGATGTTATTATTCCAAAGGCACACTCAATGCATCTTCGAGCTCTGGAAAGTCGACTGTTAAAGTACTCGTTATGAGCATTTATGTATGTCTCTTCTCGAATATGGCCTTAAAAGGGTTTCCGAAAGTGGATAAGCCTCATCACCAACAAAAACATAGCGCATCTTAATATTTGTTCCAGGCAAACAGGAATCCGGCGGAATGAACTGTCGAGCTTTTAGTTGATTATACAGTTGTGATGCATTAAATGTTCCACCATCACTTTGCTTGCCATAGCCTCCAACTTCTATTGCAATAAATTTGCATTTGACATCTGCCACCCCTTGAAGTACTATTGAAAAGTATTTTTTATAATTGTAAAACATAGACCCGGAATGTGGTGGACACCTAACGCGAATGTGCTTTCCATCAATAGCTCCAGCACAATTGGGAAAGTTCCAAAGTCTCCAAAATTTGTCTGCCGTCTGTCTAATTATTTGCTTGGTGGGCTGTGGCATATGCAGTGGTTGTAGCTCCTCCCAGAGAGCTATTACAGTTTCTTTTACGACAACTGACACAGTAGTCCTTCCAATTTTGAATGAATAGGCCAATGATGAAAAAGATGCTCCAGTAGCTAAAAATCTGTAATTACGGAATATTTTTACATAGGTGTAATTAATTTATTCAATTTTTATTTTAGAGGACTGCTTTAAGAAGAATAGGAAAAACATCCGTGACCAATTTCGAAATGAGTGGAAAAAAATTCCACTTGCAAAATCTGGAGATTGTGGAGTTTCGGAGGAGAATTATGGCAACTATACAACTTGGCCTCATTTCAAGTCTCTGCTTTTTTTGAAAGCCCAAATGAGACCACATAAATCAGTCGGAAATTTAGCTACTTTGTTATCAAACCACGATTCACAAATTTCTTTGGAAGCTTCTGCTTCCAGATTCACTTCAGAAGACTCATTACATGAAGCATCTGTAGATGAAACTATATCTGAAGAAATTTGTGAGCTGTCTGAAGATGAGGTTAACTATCAACCGAAAAAAAAACAGATAAAGCTTAGTGCTTCTAACGAATTGTTGGCTATTGAGAAACAAAAATTATTGTTTCTCTATGTTGCTAGAAAAGAAAACAAATATGCAAAAAGTGAGAGATGACGACGAAGCTTTTTTTGATAGCCTTTTATCATATATACGCAAAATGAATTCAACGAACAAATTATTATGCAGAATGGAAATTCAAAAAACCGTTTATAATTTTTCCATTGACAATAAGTCAGATGCTTCATCAACTTAATAATATTATAATTTAAGTATATAAATTTAAATCTAATAACATTAATAATTTGAATATGGATAGCTATTAAGTTTCTCATATGTATATAATTAACATATATTTATCAGTTAAAAATCTTACCTCAAGGTTATTATTAATTTTTGACACGGCAATATGGGATGGATAACAAAATTTGACCAACGTTTCTCCAATCTACTGCTAATTTTTTGTAATATATAATCAAACGTCGAAATTGACATCCGCAAATACTTGGAAAACTTTTCTGGATGTTTTCGCAAATCATTATATAAATTATGAAACTCTCCTTTTTTCATTTCGATTTCGGTTGAGTGGGTGGACGGACACTTTTTTTTTGGTAATAAAATTAACCGTTGCTCTTGAAGCAAAATATTCTTCGTCTGAATCCATCACGTCCACACTAATAACTAAAATAGAACAATGCAACTCGCTGCTCTCAAGGAATTGCGCTCACAATAATAACAGAAAATAAAGCTCGCGCTCTCTGAGTTGCATGCTCTCACTACTGGCATAATTTTGTATTATTAAATCATTGTAAATTCTGACAGCAAATTAAAGTTGATCAATGCAACTCGCTTCGCTCAAAGCTTTCACTATGCCATCTTCTCGCATTGCTTATAGCAAGAAAAATTATCGCTTCTCGCGTAGCATCGCTTCTCGCGCTCACTCTGACATCAGCCTCAGCCATGCGTTAGAGCGAGTGGCATGCAGCGGCGGCCACAAAGCTGCAGAATTCTGGAGCAGCGGTGAGTGCAGAATTAGGTCACGGCCAACGTTTGGCAAACGCCAGAGGACAGTCAAGTTTTCCCCGCGATGACCGACGGACGTGCTCTTGGTTTAATTCACCAGCCGGATTTACACAGTGCTACGCCCCCGCCGTAGTACCAACGCGTCGAGTCCAACCGCCCAAGAATCTCCTGTGTTTTGACCACCAGCAAGGAGGAAAAGCCATCGATCAACGAACCAGCGGAATCAGAGGAACCACAGCGAGTGAAACCCAAACCAGCGGGTAAACCAGGCTTAGCTTAGATGGGAGGTAGGGAACAACAATGGTGCGGTTAGGGAAACCTCCCTTTTTGTGACCAGCCCTTGAAAATTTGTGAAAGAAAACTTTAAACAGAGAAATAAACATGTGTGTAAGAAATTAAATTCGTGCCCCTTTGCTATCTAGTCTCTCCGACTTAACTGTACCATGGTTGGTCAAATTAGCACGCCTTGCTGGGTCGCCGGAGGTGTGGTGGTTTAACCGACTTGGATCGAAACACGTGGGCAAGGCGTCATTTTGCGCTGGGCTGCCGGCAAAGTGACGTGTTGTACACCAGTGTCGTAAGTGCAGCGTGTTTGTCTCAAGCGGGTGTGAGGTTAAGTTTGGCCAAACTGTGCTGGGTCGCCGGCAGGTGGCTACGGTTGACCTCTCAACTGCTAAGGGATCCTCTACGCTGAACTGGGTCGCCGTCAGCGTGGTGGGTACCAAAAGAAGCACCAAATATACAAGTTTTTTCTAAAATTATAAGAATTTTTCCCTTCCCAAGGCACTTCTATAAATTTTCTTGTAAGTGACCTTGGACAGGACTGAGTCCTACCTCAGCTGAAAAACTTCCTTACAATACACAGATCAAACAAGAGAGCAACTAAAAGACATCGGCCGCGTTGAATGGCCGCAGGGCTTCAAATTCAAGTTAGTTTTTAAAATACAGAATACAATAGAACTATTGACTTGTAGGAAGAGGCGCTAAACGATGAATGGCACGTTTGAACAATCCAGATTTAGTTCTTTTGGCGGCAACTCGAACCTTGCCATCCGTGCCTTTGACCTTTGAAGAGCAAGTGCGCCAGATCAGCGCCGGAATCCAGAGCTCAGATGATACGTCCCTTCGTTATACGTCCCAGCCCTTACAAGCCAAAGGATCTCAGAACCACCAACCGATAGATGCCGAGCCCCAACAAGAAACCAGAGCCACAGAGATCGAGGAGTCAACAGAGAACAACGAGTCAACAGAGAACAACGAGTCATCAGAGAACGAGGAAGCAACAGAGAACGAGGAGTTAACAGAGAACAAGGAGTCAACTGGAAACGAGGAGTCAGCTGGGAACAAGGAGCCAACAGAGAACAAGGAGTCAACTGGAACAAGGAGTCAACAGAGAACAAGAAAGCAACAGAGAAGTAACAGAGAAGACCGAAGACCGAGAAGAAATCCCAGAAGAAACCAAGGCGATCCCAAAGACCAAACCCTCAGATTTTCCAGGGGACAACAGCTCAAAGTACATACACACGCCCAACACTGGAACCGTTGGCTGACGCGGCGACGGCAAGGCAGCGAAACCCATTTAGGAAACCCTCCCCGGCGAGCGTCTCTAAAAGAAGTAACACCAGGACCCTGCAAGAACATTCCAGAGCCCCGATGCAGAGCGAGCACAGTAACTAAGAGACGAATTCACTGTGGTACTGTAGAACGCACAAAGAGCAGCGCAGGAGCAATGTCGCCATTACAAACTGAGACGCAGAGAGTGGCGACCAGAGCTTGGGTCATTGGTTCTACTGAAGCAGCATCACTTGTCCAAAGCCTCGAATGCCCTTGCCGCTAAGTTCGCGCCTAAATACGACGGGCCATACAAGCTAATAAAATTTATTTCTCCCAATACAGCCCGATTGCAGTTGATTGGTGGTCGCCAACGCCGGACGGCCAATGTGGCCGACCTAAAGGCCTTCCAACAAGAAGCACAGAGCGATGACCAGGTCGAAACTTGCCTACACACAGAAGAGCACGATCCAGAGTCATCCCCCATCCCAGAGCCGATCAGTGCTCCCAAAGGCGAGAAGGGAGCCCAACAGAAGTAACCACCACCGAACAGCAAAGCATCGCCATCAGAGTCAGAGGGGGCCACTTGAGGGTGGTGCGCCACAACAACGTCCCCGCCCCCGTAAGGGGAAACTCCCGGCCTGGCTGTTCGGAGTCATCACCTAGCGTAAGAAATAGTATTAAGCTAACTATTGATCACCGCACCATAGACAGGTTCAGCACAGGATAGGAGTAGTAGGTTTCCATTTGTCAGGCCCTCCAGGACATGACGACCAGGCTCCACCCCCAGCGTCAAATTCTCGACGACTACTCCAATCCCAACTGCCCACCGGATCTCTGGCTCTTTGAGATTCCCGACTAAAGTGTCCTAGACGATCCCTTCTCTCCAGTGGGTATATGCCGTCCTCAGAGGGACCCCGACCCGGACACGGACGATTCTGAGGTCGCCCCAGATGGACGTTCACGAACGGGGTGCGTGCCGTCCAAAGAAGCGCTCAGGACATCGAGGATGGCCGTTCCACGGTAACCAATCCGAGTATCCCCCCCAAGTACCGACATATTCGAGTCGGCTCCAGATGGAGACATGGACCTAAGAACGCCTACACCACCACCGTCGTATGGGTCGTAGTGGGAAGTAGACCAGGGAGGATTTCAGGGAATGGACGACTGGGAGCACCAAAACGTGGCAAATCCGCTGGTAGCTTTGAGCCCGGGAGCACAAGGTGTTGAGGAAGGGTACCCGGGGGGTGAGACACCACCACCGCCATACATGCCGTCAGATTCCACTGAGGCCGGGACGACTCCGCCCCCGTATTATGGGGCATGGTGGAGCGGAAACCCAGCAGATTTCCCAACGGGCAATGAGGAACAGCCGACACCGGAAGCAACAGTCCCTATGCCGGACGACCAGGAGTCTGGACGTCTGGACAACCCCACAGCTTGGGAAATACCTGACGCGGAAGTGTTAGGCTTGTCCCCGGGAGCACAAGGTGTTGAGGAAGGGCACCCGGGGGGTGGGACGCCACCACAGAGAAATTCGACAACCATTGCCGACGGGACATGGGTCATCCCAACGGTCCGTTCGACCGATTTTTTGGATGTCAGCGAAAACGAAGATCCGGAACAGGCTACCGAATCCATGGTAGTTGTGTGGGGGTTGTGTGAAGTATCACATTTTTAGCTAGGGACATATTTGTAGGTCATAAGTTGTTTTGTCGGTCATAAGGAGTTAGGGAACATTTTGTAGTCTTTAAGTTGTTTTGTAGTTTAAAAGGACACTGAAGTCATAGATCATAGGCCTAGAGCTAGTTCACGAGGTGATCAGCACGATATGTCCCCTGATAGGTAATAATGTCAGCTATTTTCCCTAATTTTCTCAGCCAATTTGTCCCCACAGTTTTCCTTAAAATTTAAAAATTAATGTTGAAGTTTCCCTATGTTATTTTCCGAAAATTCACACTAAACCAAAACAAAACGGAGAAGAAAAAGAGGCGAGACCAAAATGAGCGGAAAAGTGAATATTACAAAATCGGTGAGCAAATAAACATTTATTTATGTATTAAAATTGTTATTTTATGGCAAGCTATCTAAAAGAATAGTTATTAATAATTATTAATACAATTTTTTTACAGTCGGTTGTGCTGAATTTTTTTTTTGGCCAACCTGGCTCAGGGGAGAATGCGGAAGAGCAGGAGCAGCAGCCAAAAGCGGGTCCAACTCGACGACGTGGGAACAGGGGTCGCGGACCAGCTAGAATAGCTGCGGATCAACATAGTGCGGCTGCTTCTCATGCTGGAGCTGCTGCTGGAGCAGCTAGAGCTGCTGGATCTGCTGGAAGAGCTGAAGCTGCTAGGGCTGCAGCTGCAAGAGTTGTAGCTACAGCTAAAGCTAGAGCTTCTTCTAGCGCAGCTAGAGCTGGTGGAGCTGTTGCTTCCCGTATAGGTGGAGTTGGTGCAACAGCAGGAGCTGGTGCAACAGCAGGAGCTGTTGGTGTTGGAGATGGAGCTGGTGCAGGTGGAACTGGTGCTGATGGAGCAGGAGCTGTCGGTGTTGGAGCTGTTGCTGGTGGAGCAGGAGTTGTTGGTGCTGATGGAGCAGGAGCTGGTAGAGCTGGAGATTAAACTATATCTATAATCTACACTAAATAAGTAAATAAACATAAACTATTATGTATAACTACATATATATGAAATAATAAATTGTCTTATTTAAAATTTTCTTTTTTTATATAACAATTGTCCACATGTTTATAGCGCATAGAAGGAAGCATCTTCAACTCCATAAAGTATACATATTCTTGATCAGCATGACAAGCTGACAAAGCTGACAAAGAGCTGCCTAGCTCTGCCCCTATCGAAGGAGTTTTTAGCAGTAGAGGCCAAATACCTACACCGATATAGAAACATAATAGGTCACGAAATATTCGAAAATCTTGCTATATTAAAAATGCGAGATGGTATAAGTGAATCATTTTAATAATTTAACATCATATGAAATTAAAATCTTCCATTTTTAAACCTTATATTTAAATTAAAGCCCGTACAGTTAATATATATATATAATATAATTTTTCTGTTTGGCACACAGATAGTTGATAACCTTGAGTTGAACATATGTTATATAACTTTTATTAAAATAGTAAAAAACCGCAAAATTTGCAAAATTAATTTAAGTGTATTTACTAAAGCGCTTGATGATTAGATGACAATGCAGGAGTTGGTAAATAGAAGGTGTAGATCCTTCTATAAGTAAAAAAATCGAGAAATTTTAAAAAAAGTTTTATTGAGTGGAGAATATCATGAAGATTGAATAGATGGCAGTTGCCAGGTAATTTTTACTTCTTAGTGTTGTGTTTTAAATTCTAAAGGGGGCGTAGCAAAAACAACCGGCTACCTGCTACTACTTATATAAATGTTATGATCTCATTTCCACACCACCATTGAGGTAGAGTTCATGGGTATCCGTATCCCCAATAGGCCTATTCCACGTATTACTTAGCAGAAGCATAAAGTCATAAGTGCACATTCCGATTGGTTCGTTGCTTGGAGCGCTGCTGGCAGACTGTTTCATTGGTTTTAAGGTATCAAAGTTTTAAGGATTCAATATCAAGAAGCCATCGAAACGACTGTTTCCGGTAGCTTACAGCACACAGATGTCAGTTTCCGTCTCACCTGAACATGTTTCCTATGTAAACTACCTTCAGTGATGCAAGACTGGCTCACGCATTTGCTCAACATAGCTTTATTTCCCATTAAGTCTGTGGATATGATGCTTTGCCCAGTTGAATGTT
This sequence comes from Lordiphosa magnipectinata, assembly GCA_037044535.1. Classification (NCBI taxonomy): domain Eukaryota; kingdom Metazoa; phylum Arthropoda; class Insecta; order Diptera; family Drosophilidae; genus Lordiphosa; species Lordiphosa magnipectinata. Next base: position 3,756 of record JBAMBO010002360.1, on the reverse strand, counting down.
ATGAAATAATGATTTCATTGTATACTTGCTTCGCAAAGTTTACAGGTAAGATCGATACAAAGAGATCGTCCACAGTTATTGCATAGCAATCTGGATTCGTGACCTACATATTTGCAACAATGAAGACATACATCTAACAGGGAATCGCCATAATTGATTAGTTTCTTAAACATGCCTCTTCTAAATAAACTAGCAGACTGCAAATTTACGAGAGGCATGTCATTAATGTGGCATTTTGCAAACTGCCGCAATTATATGAATCGTCTTGAAGGTCGTGAGTTTTGGTTACGCATCTGTAATTCATCGTACTAATGCGGTCCAAAAGCTTCTTTTAATACTTAATAAACCTTTGAGCAGTCTTTGACTTGCCTATTGGATCTAAGAACATAAATTCTAATTTTATTTTATCTATGAATAAGATATAAAAATGTTTTTTGTAACAATGAGGAACAATCAAAATGCTAGAAGAACTTTCCAAAGCAGTTTTAATTAATTCCCCATTTTGGAAGGCAAATTGATCAAGCTGACCGGGAAGACTTTCCAGTCTTGGATCATTTTGATCAAAAAGAATAGCTGTCAAAGCAGCGTCAACTATGAAGTTTGACAGCCAGTTATTCTCTTGTATTGTTACTAAATCGCTTAGTTCTATATGGTACACGAAACGATTAATATTTAAACAATGAACATTCTCGAAAAGAGTTTTCTTCTTCTTCTTTATTGGCCCGATGTTGCATCACAACCACTTGACGGTCTTGGCCTCTGCAATGAATGCCCTCCACTCGCTTCTGCATTGTGCGAGCTGGCACCAGTTGTTCACACCAAGGTTGGAAATGTCTTTCCGCACTTGATCATCCCATCTTAGTGGTGGGCAACCCCTCCTGCATTGTCCTCCAAAGTCAGCCGCCTTCGCTTTGTACGTCTTTTTTACTGGAGCTTCTTCATCCATCCGGATTACATGTCCTAACCAACGCAGCCGCTGTTGCTTTATGCGCTTGACTAGACTGATGTCCTTATAGAGCTCATACAGTTCGTGATTCATTCGAATGCGGTATCCATCGCCAACTTTTAAAGGTCCATATATCCTCCGAAGGATTTTTCGCTCGAAAACGCCAATCGCCTCCTCATCCGCTGCTGTCATTGTCCATGCTTTTGCGCCGTATTGCAGGACTGGGATGATGAGCGACTTGTATAGCGCTATTTTTGTTCTTCGAGAAAAGGCTCTGCTCTTGAACTCCCTGCTGAGCCCGTAGTAGCATCGGTTTCCAAGAGTAATTCTTCTTCGGATCTCCAGGATGATGTTGTTGTCGCCGGTAATCATCGTCCCGAGGTAGACAAAATCCTCTACAACCTCAAAGTTGTACTCCCCCATAGTAACAAATTGTCCAAGACGCGTAGACTTCTTGTCCGTGGATACTAGGTATTTTATCTTGTCCTCGTTTACCGCTAAGCCCATCAGTTTAGACTGCTTCTCAATCTCTGAAAACGCCCTGCTTACCGCCCGTTCGTTTTTGCCGATAATGTCAATATCATCGGCGTATGCGAGTAGCATTAGATCTTTATAAAGAAATGAGCCCGATCTGTTGGCATTTGGGCACAGGCGCAGTATATACTCCATCAGTAGATTAAAGAAGTCACACGATAGGGTGTCACCCTGCCTAAGACCTCTCTTGGTATCAAATGGTTCGGAGAGGTTCTTTCCTATTTTGACGGAGCTTCGAGTGCTTCTCTACGTCATCATGCAAAGTCGAACGTACTTTGCTGGTATACCAAAGGTAGACAGGGCTTCAAAGAACCTTGACCTTATCGGTGTGTCAAAGGCTGATTTATAATCAACAAAAAGATGGTTGGTTTTGATATTTCTCTCATAGGTCTTCTCCAGGGCTTGTCGTAATGTGAATATCTGGTCTGTGGTGGATTTACCAGGTCTGAAGCCACACTGATAAGGTCCGATCAGTGTGCTAATAAGCGGCTTTAGACGTTGACAAATAATGCACGACAGAATATTATATGCGATGGGAAGGAGACTGATCCCGCGGTAGTTGGCGCAAACTGCAGGGTCTCCATTTTTAAAAAGTGGGCAAATTACACTTAGACTCCAATCTTCGGGCATGCTCTCGTCGGACCATATTCTGCTGATGAGTTGGTGCATGCACCTTACCAACTCCTCGCCTCCAGCCTTAAACAGTTCAGCTGGCAGGTCATCTGCACCTGCTGATTTGTTGTTCTTAAGCCTTTTTATGGCTACACAGACTTCATGATGGTCCGGTGGGTCTATCTCTATGTTGTCGATTGGTGGCGTCGCTACTACTCCAGAGACGGTATTGTGTTCGTTGTCGCCTCCCAGCAGGTTGGCGAAATAGCTTCTCCATTTGTCTAGCGCCACTTGCAGATCTGTGACCAGATTTCCATTTTCGTCCTTGCATTGTGTGACTCCGGGTTGTCGTCTAATCTTTCGATAGAATTTTCGAGTCTCACCCATGCCGAATAGCATCTCGACTTCCTCACGCATGCGCCTTTCTCGCTCATTCTTTTTCCTTCTGAAAAGGCGCTTCTCCTCTCTCCTTTTCTTCCGGTATTGCTCTTTAACAGCCCGCGCTGCTCCCGACTGCAGAGTTCTCCTGTAGGCAGCGTCTTTCTCTGCAGTATCGTCGCGGCACTCCTCATCATACCAAGACTGCTTTCGAGGGTACTCGGCGTATCCGAGTATCTCCTTGGCAGCCGTACTCATGGAGTGTGATATATGATTCCACTGTTCGCTTACACCAGAAGGGAATGGTGAGTTTTCCCTGAGCAGTTGGGTGAGTTTAGCTGTGTAGGCTACAGAGGTCCGTTGTGATTGCAGCTTATCGACATTTAGCTTTCGACGTGTACTAGTACGTGAGGCATGTGCCACACTGAGCCGCGTGCGCACTTTGGCTGCAACAAGGTGGTGATCCGAGTCTATGTTGGCACCTCGAATCGCACGCACGTCTAGAACACTCGATGAGTGCCTTCCGTCGATCACAACATGATCAATCTGATTTCGCGTTAGTTGATCAGGGGACTTTCAGGTCGCCTTATGGATGTCGCGATGTTTAAACCTGGTACTACTTATGACCATGTTCCTCCCCGCGGCAAAATCTATTAGCCTCTCTCCGTTACCGGAGGTTGTTTCATGAAGGCTAAATCGGCCGACTGTCGAGCCAAAAACTCCTTCTCTCCCAATTTTAGCGTTAAAGTCGCCAAGCACGATCTTTATGTCGTGATCAGGGCAGCGCTCATATCATTATTCCAGGCGCTCATTGAATTCGTCTTTTATCGAAGCGCCCTTGTCTTCCGTTGGGGCGTGTGCACAGATAAGACTAATATTAAAATATTTAGCCTTAAGTCTGAGTGCGGCTAGTCGCATGTCCACTGGTGTGAAACTGATGACAGCGCTACGAAGTCTTGCACTGACTGCAAAGCCGCATCCAAACTCATGCTTGGAAGCATGTCCGCTGTAGTAGATCTCCCAGGGTGCATTGGTTGTTGATGTTCTTTTCACCATGCTCCACTGTCCAATCCATCGCATTTCCTGAAGTGCGGTAACGTCCGATGAATATTTCTCAAGGACATTCACCAACTGAATATCAGCACCTTCTCTGTTGAGGGTGCGAACATTCCAGGTGCATATCCTCAAATCGTGGTCCTTAGAACGTTTGCGTGGGTCGTCGTCAGACGGGGTCCGTATCCGAGGCATTGTTGTCGCAGTTTTCATTGGTGGAGTTTTTTTGACGG
>JBAMBO010002358.1:0-79051 GCA_037044535.1 Lordiphosa magnipectinata | reverse complement strand
CTACGACTGTACGACCTAAATCTGGCCATAACTTGGACTATTTTTATACTAGTTGGCTTCCATAATAGATGTCTTACTCAAATTGTTTGTCAGCTGTAAGGTTCTGTAGTTGATGCACTCAATTTTAAAACAATTTTTTTTCCAAATAAACTTTCTTAGTTATCTTTGTACATCTAATTAGTATAAATTGCAGGCTCAGAATTCACTAATGCAAAAACTGGCTGAAATGTCTTATCAGCAACCCATGAGAGTGAAAAAAGTCGAATTATTTAGCCTGGCGGGACTGGATCTAATTTTTTTTCACGCGCCCATCTCTTCTAAAGCAGGGTTTGTCAAAAAGAGCGAGACAAAAAAGTGAGAATGTGTTGGTGTGCGAAAACAAAGCGACGTAAACCAGCTGTGACTTGCTTCACCGACCGCTGGTCAGAGACTGAAAAGCAGTTTGCTCTCTTGGCACAACCCTCTGCATGCGTCCGGCTCGTGTCAGTGTGAATAGCGAAATATGGCGGGGCTATCACTGTTCCAAAGATACACAGAAAAAGCGCAAACATTCGGTACAATCAGTAAATGTTCTCTAGGCCCTCGATAAGGACCTTAAGAGCTGAGTTGAAGTGACTGTAGTAAAAATATCGTTAAATTTGGTTGTTTTTTCTTTACTAAAAAAATTATTTTTATTTTTAAGATCATTTGCCCTAAAAATGACTTACAAACTGAAGCTGCTCACCTTCCCAGACAGAAACAATTAAAAACGGCAAACAATAAAAAAAAAACATAAGCTACCAAAGAACGTATGGACAATTGGGACACGAACGAGGTAAATAAAATCACAAAACAAATTCTTGATCAATTTTTCAGCCTTCAACATAGAGAGACAGAACATTACTTTGGCGGTGGATTGGTTTTGGGATTTGTGTTTTTTCTTCTTTTTTTCGATCCACAGGCTCACTTAGAGCTCGTCGTGGCCAACGAATTTGTTGATATAGGCCTGCAGTTCTGGCAGGGAGCGGCTGCCCTCGTACTCGGCCTGCCGCTGGCCATTCTTGTAGAGGAAAAGCGTGGGATAGCCTTCGACCTGCTGGTCAATGCAGATCTGTTTGTTCTCCGGTGCGGTGCAGTCGACCTTGGCAATGCGAATACCCGAGCTGGTCACATGCGTCTCTGCGGCCAGCTGCTCCCAGGTGGGCTGCAGTTTCTGGCAGTGACCACACCAGGGGGCATAGAACTTGATGAATGTAATACCCTCGGCCACGGTCTGGTCGAAGTCGTCCTCACCGCTCAGGACTTGAGCCGTCAGCTTCTTGGCCTCTTCGCGCACCTCCTTGGCCTCATTCAAGGTGGCGACAGCACCGGCCTCTTGTCCATCGACTGGCACACCAATCATCTTCTCCACATAGCTCTTGAGCGTGGGCAAGTCCCTGGAGCCCGAATACTTCTCAATTTTCTTGCCATCCTCAATCCACAGGAGAGTGGGATATCCCTTAACCTCAAAGTCCTGGCAGATGGAGCGATATTGGGTGCAATCGATTTTGGAAATCGTGGCCGCAGGCTCCGTAGACAGTTCCTTGGCCAGTTCCTCCCAAGTGGGAGCCAAACGCTGCAAATGACAAGGATAGGCACAAGTGTAAGTGGAGGTCTTTGGCTGGGGATTAGCGAGTGTGCACATATACCTGACAATGACTACACCAGGGAGCAAAGAACTTGACAAAGTGATTGCCACTGGACACATGCTTGGCAAAGGTATCCTCGTCAAGATCCACCACCTTGCCTAGATTGGGATTCTTCTCGGTGTCCGCATCCGCTTGCTGCTTCTGTTCGTTGATATCAACCTCAGAGGGAGTGTTCAGTTCTTGGTTAATGAAGTCAGTAATGGCGGGCATGTCACGGGTGCCCTTGAACTTCACCGACTCCTTCTCTCCGAACTTAAACAGGCGGAGCGTGGGATAACCGGTTACCTGGTGATCGGCACAAAGCGATTGATGTTTGGTACAATCTACTTTGGCAATGATCACCTTGGGATCATCCACGTTCATAATTTCGGCCAGCTGTTCCCACAAGGGCTGCAAGCGCTTGCAGTGGCCGCACCTGAAAAAAATTAAGCACCAAAAAATTAATAAAAGAAGAAATTTGGACTGAAACAAAAGACTTCTTTATTTGCTTGCCATTGTTAAACCACTTGTGTATTTCAAATAAGGTTCAAAACAGCTAAACACACAAGTTTTTGAAATTCCCCAAGAATGGGGCTATGCAAATGAAACTGTTGAAACGAGATCAAGAATAGACCGAGAATACACTTGAATAATTAACACAAGATTTGCTCTTGGATCTGGCAAAGATGGCGAAATCGAAGATGGAAACAGGAACTTATGAAACCCTCACAAATTGTGATTCACAAGCAATGATTTTAAAGAAGTCTTAATTACACTAGTTTACTGCCAAAAAGACCCATTACTACTGGACCTATCTAGTATTTGTGCCATATTTAGCAATTGACATTAGATGCAGTCAGCCAGTTCCAAAATAAATTATTTAAATATGAGACTTAAGCTAAGATCCCACATGCAAATGATTTGACAAATTTTTAAGATGATAATATGGCTATATAGCCATGACTGCAGATTTTACAGGTCTTGAAACTAAAACTATCGTTCCATACGCAAATAAATTGATCAAATATGGACGAAAAGTTCCCCAAATTTTGCCCATTTATCCAAATTTTCATTAAAATTTGGGCAAATTATTTGCTTGTGGGACCTTAGCAATAGGTTTATTTTTCTTTTTTATATACTTTATTTTAAAAATTTTTTATAATGATTTGATGCCTATATTGAAGTGTTTCCTTGAGGTAGTTTGCTAACACCACCCACCGTTCTGAATTTCCTCGAATTTTTCCATGCCTATTAATTGGGTTCACCGGTGTGCTTGCCTCATTTCGTTGAGCACCGGACATACTGCGATAAAATGGAAAGTGTCTACGCTTTCATGTAGGTTATACATGCTGCAATCGGGGCTTACTGCCTTTCTGTATGGCCTCTAATTGAGATTCATTACCTCTATTCTCGCTTTGAATATCACGGATATTGCCTGAGAACCGAGAGTGTCATAGAAATATTTTTGAGCTCCCATGTCATATTTCAAGCTGTTGTATTACACACGGGGTTTACTGCTTCTAGCCTGATCTATAAATCTCTCTCTCTTGCCATTTCAAGAGTTTGGGTGATCCAAAGATATTTGTACGCCGACTTGATGCGAGGCTGTCCCAATTATCAAAAAAAATACAATCTTTGTAAGAAATGCGTTGCCACATTTTTTGGGAGTCTATGCGAGCTAACGCTGCTGAACTGTTTAAGGCTGGAGGCGAGGATTTGGTAAGGTGCATGCACCAACTCATCAGCAGAATATGTTCCGACGAGAGCATGCCCGAGGATTGAAGTCTAAGTGTAATTTGCCCAATTTTTAAAAAAGGAGACCCTGCAGTTTGCACCAACTACCGCGGGATCAGTCTCCTTCCAATCGCATATAAGATTCTGGCGTGCATTATTTGTGAACGTCTAAAGCCGCTTATTATCACACTGATCGGACCTTATCAGTGTGGTTTCAGACCTGGTAAATCCACCACAGACCAGACAAACCCTGAAGAAGACCTATGAGAGAAATATCAAAACCAACCATCTTTTTGTTGATTATAAATCAGCCTTTGACACACCGATAAGGTCAAGGTTCTTTGACGCCCTGTCTACCTTTGGTATACCTGCAAAGTACGTTCGACTTTGCACGATGACGTTGAGAAGCACTCGAAGCTCCGTCAAAATAGGAAAGAACCTCCCCGAACCATTTGATACCAAGAGAGGTTTTAGGCAGGGTGATACCCTGTCGTGTGACTTCTTTAATTTACTGATGGAGTATATACTACGCCAGTGCCCAAATGCCAACAGATAGCGCTCATTTCTTTATAAAGATCTAATGCTACTCGCATACGCCGATGATATTGACATTATCGGCAAAAACGAACGGGCGATAAGCAGGGTGTTTTCAGAGATTGAGAAGCAGTCTAAACTGATGGGCTTAGCGGTAAACGAGGACAAGACGAAGTACCTAGTATCCACGGACAACAAGTCTACGCGTCTTGGACAATTTGTTACTTTGGGGGAGTACAACTTTGAGGTTGTAGAGGATTTTGTCTACCTCGGGACGATGATTACCGGCGACAACAACATCAGCCTGGTGATCCGAAGAAGAATTACTCTTGGAAACCGATGCTACTACGGGCTCAGTAAGGAGTTCAAGAGCGAGCCTTTTCTCGAAGAACATAAATAGCGGTATACAAGTCGCTCATCAGCCCAGTCCTGCAATACGGCGCAGAAGCATGGAAAAATCCTTCGGAGGATCTATGGACATTTTAAAGTTGGCGATGGATACCGCATTCGAATGAATCACGATCTGTATGAGCTCTATAAGGACATCAGTCTAGTCAAGCGCATAAAGCAACAGCGGCTGCGCTGGTTAGGACATGTAATCCGGATGGATGAAGAAGCTCCAGTAAAAAAGACGTACAAAGCGAAGGCGGCTGACTTTGGAGGACAAGGCAGGAGAGGTCGCCCACCACTAAGATGGGATGATCAAGTGCGGAAAGACATTTCCAACCTTGGTGTGAACAACTGGTGCCAGCTCGCACAATGCAGAAGCGAGTGGTGGGCATTTATTGCAGAGGCCAAGACCGCCAAGCGGTGGTGATGCTACATCGGGCCAATAAAGAAGAAAAAGAATGCGAGCTAAGGTTCATGACTTTTCTTCTATAACAAAAATGCATTTCCAACGTCTTTATATAAAGCAGGACGAGGGCAGTTTCTAAGTAAATAACTTAGTGTGGAGTGTTCTTTGGTTATCTAAAAATCCTGTTCAGGAAAGTAGGTACAAGTTTTTCCACGCCCTCTAGCTGCAAATGTCCCCAAATCGGGGCTTTTGTGATGCACTTTTCATCCTTTTTTGCAAAAAAGGCATTCCATGTGATGTTTATCGCTACCTTGAAGTCCTTGCATGACGTGCTTTTCGAAAGTCATGTTCCGCATTAGCAGTACACCCAGTTACTTATATTCCCTAACATTTTCAATAGAACCACTTATGGTTCGCTAGTCGAAGGGCATCCTCTCATATACTTAATCACCATGACCTTTGATTCCATTTTGTACAGTAGTCCTGTACGCAGTTAATCAAGTTTTTCAATTTTTGGCTTTGCATACATGAGGGCTTTTACGACTTCTGCTCCGAATGTCACGCCTCCTGGTAGAAAATTGGTGATGTCATCTACAAAAATTGAAAACAGAAACGTGCTTAAAAGGCAACCTTGTTTGACCCCCAAGCTGGTATTAAAAATTCCGATCTTTGCTTGCCATCCCAAACTGCTGTTTTGTTTTCTGTGTACATAGCCTTTATGGCGTTGAGTATTTTTGTCGATATTCCACAGTTGCTAAGCTTTAGAAACAGAGCTCTTCGATCGATTGTGTCAAAAGCGGCCTTAAAGTCTACGAAGAACATATACATTTTTTCCTTTCTATGCAGATACTCATTCGCTATGGAGGTTACTGTGGACGGTTGAGTATACTTTACGAAAACCTGACTTATACTTGCTTAATATTTGATGTTTATTGGCCCATGTTGTCAGTCTGTTCAGCAGAATAGAAGCGAATGCTTTATGTGTGCTGTTTAGGAAAGAAATTCCTCTATAGCTTGCATCGGTGGGGTCTCCTTTTTTGAAAATTGGGAATATGATATTCGAGAGGAAGTTTGTTGGCGATATTCCTTCATCAAAGATGGTGTTGTGGCTATGGATAGTTGCGCTATGAAAGTGTCTTATGCATTTTTGAGAAACTCCGCTGGTATTCTGTCTATCCCTGGGGCTTTGTTATCCTTAGCGTTTTGTAACGCCTCCAGGATTTCTGATCTGGTAATTTGTGCATTCAATTCTTCATTTATGATCAATGGGATTTCGAAGCTGATTTCCGTTTCACAAGGTACCAGTACCAGAGCTTTGAAATGTGTTGCTAGCAATTGTGGACTTGCATTAATACCTTTGTACTTCTTGTTTTGTTTTCAAATCGGTGAAGTAATTAGAAAACAAAGAAAAATATTAAAAAAATACAAAAATATTATTTTGATTCAATCTGGATGAGTATAGCATAAAGCTGTCATAGGAACGATCGGTCGAAAAAGTAGCTCTAGTGAGAAAACCTTTTTTGTTTTCAATGGTAGCGTCTTTATACTTTCCAGCCATCAATATTCTCTGTTTCAACTCAATTTTGGCAAGTTTGATAAAAATCGGATGGATATATCGTATGGCTGTCATATAACAAACTGGCAGGCTGCCGGGCGAGCCGAAGCCAGCCGCAGAAGTTTTTCGTTTTAAAAAGTATTGCTTGTTGGTCGCTGGAATGGAAAATAATTGCCAAATTAAGCACACAAAGTGCATTTTCCCTAATTCTGTGTTCAATTTACAAATTGTTAGTGAAATTCGATTTGCATTTAAGTCTTTAATTGGTTTACAAAGAATTTATTTGTTTAATGTGTCCAGAATTCGGAAATGCCAGCAAAAACGAAAATGGCAGCCGCCCTCATTTTCGATAGTTTCAGTTGGACTTGTGGTTTCTCTTTTATGTATCTGGTGCAGGGTTCCCCAAGAAGAGAGGACAGAAAATGTGTAAGTTCCTTTTAGGAGTGTTGCTCGGCAATATACTGCAACGGAAGGGATTGTCTTGTAGCGCTGACTGCGACTAACTTTCAGACATTCAGTGAGAAATGACTTCGGCAAGCATTTGGCTCTTATACGTGTGAATTACCGAATGCGTTATGCCCCAGGGGGCTATGCCTGAGGAACTCTCATCTAGTCCCAATCTCGTTTGGACCGGTTGTATGCAAAATGTAAAAAAGAGAGCAATTTCATTCGGAATTGGTTACACGAAATCGAAAACGAAGCGAAATTGCGTTCTATTTACTTTCCCAAAAATTGTGGAATTGAGAAATTGCCTGAATTAAATATCTTTCATCTATTTCATTTTCTTAACTTTTTGTATCAGGTCTTAGTTCAGTTAGTACAGAGTTCAATCGATAACCTGGCATTTGTTACTAGATATTAAACTAAATTTTCCCCTTAACCTTAAATTTAAAAAATTGTTCCAGAGGTCGAATTCGCATATATGTATAAGAAAGAAGCTAATTAGGAAGGAGAATATATGAACTCGTCTGGCTGATCGAGAAAATATATATCCGAATGGACTGGGAATGGACAATAACCTCTACAAGGGTATAACTAGGCAAACAAAGGCATTTCCCCGCTTGATGACTAAATGGTTAAATAGAAGTACACAAAGGCCGATGGCTATGAAGATGTTGAATACAATGACATGCCTGATAAGACTGATCAAAATTAGTATTTGTCAATCATTTTGGTGATACCGAGCGGGGTTTCTTGACTTTTTCATAGTGCCGGAACAAAGCCCCTTATCATAATACGTGCCCCTCAATTCTGAGCATTTCTAAGCTAGCAGGCGTCTGATGGTGGTCTATTTTCCCGCTCGCCGAGATTATGCGTTCAGTCATACAGGCAAATTTATGATACTACGTGTACATGCATACACACATATCAAAGTACATACATACATATGCTTGCATGTATGTCGGTCTATGTGTAGTGGTTAATCGTGTGCGTGGCTTAATGCGTCGACTTAACCAAATTTTAATTCATAATTACCATGGCGCAAAGAACTTCACAAACACATTGCCGGCTCCAATGACCTCGTCAAACTTTTCCGGGTCCAATTCCACGGCAAACTGCTTCTCATCTTCGGCTTTGGCGGCATTGCCAGAGAGTAGGAGCAGCGCACAAGCTGTAAACGGCACTAAAGATCTAACTAACATATTTGTTGAGTGCTATGGCTTTCTTCAAGACTATTCGCTGACTGATTTTAATAAAATAACGACGAATGCCAAATGAATGGCAAGGAGACAAGTTGACTAATTGAGCAAATCACAAATCGATTGAAATGCACTAACGCCAGCTGGCTGTGGCGCTTAACAGCGCACTGTTAAATCTAGTGGACGGTCAGGCTGTGTAGAAAGTGCAGGTCACGAAAAACAAAAAGAACAATTTTACAGGAAAGAAATATTTAAACTATAATTTTTGTTAATTTAAGTGGGGGGAAGTTTGGGAAATATATAGTAACACTTTGCAAATAAAGATAATAGTTAAGGAAATATTTAGTGTCAAAGTAAATATATATAATATATTTTTTTCATTTTCTATTTTTTGAATTTAAAAAATTTTAAATAAAAAGAAACTAATCATTGTTGCCACTTAAAAATATAAGATTACACCAAAGAAAATTCTAAATAGAGCCAAAAAAAAATTTTTAATATCCTATTCATGTTACACTCAGAAAATTATTTTTTTATATTTAAGGAAATCGCTCTAAAATTAAGAAACAAATTTTAGTAAAGAAACTTAAAATGAATATAAAACTAAAATTTAGCGTGAACGCCTTAGAACGGATTTAATAGGTTCGAATTTGGGGCTTTTCACGGTGAGTGGTTTTTTGAGTTTCTAATAAAAGTACATTTTTAGGTAAAACTTTACTGAATTTCAGAATATAATTTTTTAAATACAGAATTTTTTTTTTTTTTTTTAATTTTAGAGCGATTTTAAATACATGGCGATTTTCTTCAATATATAACATATTCCTTAAACACTTCAATATTAAGTAATTTTTTTGGCTTCCAACAAAAAGAAATATACTCTTCTTTTTTGAACATGGCTTAAATTAACTTTAACATGTCCCACTCAAAAATATTATCATCTGAAAGCGATTTACATACTTATATACTTGATGTTTTCAACAGGGCTGCAACCCGGTTTGGAGTTGAACCGCTCCGGAGTTGGAGACTCTGGAATTTTTGGGAAGGCCGAACCGAACCTGAACCGGAGCAGAACAATTTTTTCTTCCCGAACCCAAACCTGAAATTAAGCAAAAAAGTTGAAAATGGTTCGGTTCAAAAAACAGTTGTATTACATTTTTTTTGTTTGCTGCTATAAATGTCAAGTTTGCCATTTTTCTTAGAACAAAAAAAGATGGCAAAGAACCATTTTGCTTTATTGAATAATATTCAAAAGGAACTAATAAATAAAAGCTTTATGAATGGTAAATAAAAAAAATTAATAATTCTTTACCATGTTTATCTTCTGATGAAGATGAAAAGCAGTCTTCAAGCTTTAAAGTTTTGGAAAAACTATGATTGTAAACAACTTAACAATGTCGCATTTGCGGTTTTAGCTGTTCCTTCGAAGCAAGTAGCAGTCTAGCTCACTTTTTCTACTCATATATTTGTTTTATCCACCGATAGAGTCACCAATAATGAAAGATTGCTGGAAGACACACTAATGATTAACTTATACCAAGTGTGTTAACTAAAGGGAGAGAATTTCCCCTACAAGTCGAAGACGATAGACAAGGCTTGGTGACAATAAAACCGGGAGGTTCTTGAAACGGCTGAACAGTTGATCATTCTCCTTTGTGGTGTGTGTGTGTGTCTTGTTTAAAAGTTATAAATAAACATAAATGTAGAATATATAGACTGAACGGTTGGCAGTCAGAAATTAGTCAGCTTTTTGCTCTCACTTACGCTCTCTGAGTACCGTCTCGCTCTAATGTCTGTGATTTTCTATGCGGAAAATAAGAACCAGCTCCAAGTAAAGCTAACGAAGTTTCCATTACTTGTAAAATTGTGGATTTTCGTATAGTCTTGCTACCCATATATTGTTGGACTTTAAGTCCGACGAAAATTTTGTCCATGGGCAATAAGTAAGATTCTAAGTCGCTAACATTAAAGCGACTTAGTTTCAAATTCTTTGAATACGAGTGTAACTACTTTTTTTGGCTTAATATTGTTGACTTCTAGCAAAGACACTACATATATAGATACCGCATCTCATACAAACTTTTTTTTTGGGATCCAATGTCAGCTCCCAAGAACAATCGTTGTTTGTTTCACATGCGTCATCTATAATATCTATAAATCTTTGCTTCTAGGCTCTGAGCTAAGAAAAATAGTGGGGCAGCATCTCACTGCTTAAGCCAAATGCCCAATAACTTTTTCTTAGGACAGCCATATTGTCATGGCTATTCCCAAATTGTGTGGTTTTTCTTCGCAGAATTCTTGGAACTCTTAATTCCGGCGTCCGTTTCGGGCACCATGAAAAAGAGCTAGTGCGCCAACAGGAAAAAAACAGCAGTTTTGGTGCAAAAACACCTAGTGTGGGAATCGAGGTCCTAATCATGACATTAATGTCGTATATACCTGTTTCCGTTTACGATTTCGAACAAATCATGCGGAATAGAAATTGCTAATTGTTTCAGCTTTAAAAAAATCGACTGTTTTATGCAGCTTTTAACTTTTCATTTTTATTTATCTTCATTATACATTTCAGCTGAAATCTTTATTCGTTTCATCGATATCTCAACTCTTTCCAAATCAGATGAATCGAAATCGGAAACGAAAACAGGCCTAATTGTTTATTGAAATTTATGGTCAAACGACCAAGCTATAGACTTTAGAGCTAACTACGCAAAAATTCAAAAGTGATTCAAAATTTCAATTGTTCTTTATTTGACCCTGGTTATGGCAGTATAGAAGCAGATTACTGTTGCTCCAGATTGCGCTTACTGATAAATGTCTTCGAGCACTAGTAACATTCGGATTGTAGCTCTCCATTATGAGTTAGTAAGTGTCTCTTCAAATCGCTTGTTTGGATAAAGGTCTTATAGCAGCGGTAACATGAGAAGGGTCGTTCGACAACATGTGTGCGATGGTGTTGTCCCAGATTGCGCTTATTGATAAAGGTCTTGGTGCAGTGGGAACATTTGAAGGGTCGTTCGCCAGTATGTGTGCGATGGTGTTCCACCAATTCCCGCTTACAAATGAAGGCCTTCGGGCAGTGGGAACATTCGAAGCGTCGCTCGCCAGTATGAGTGAGTAGGTGTTTCCTTAGAGTGCCAATTAGGGCAAAAGACATTAAGCACTCTGTACACTTGTAAGGTCGTTCGCCAGTATGTGTGCGAATATGGACCTCCAGACTGCTCTTATGGCTAGCAATAAAGAAGCAGTAGGAACATGCGAACAGTCGTTCGCCAGTGTGTGTGCGTTGGTGCTGCTCCAGCTTGCTCTTAATGCTAAAAGTCTTCGAGCAGCGGGAACATTTCAAGGGACGCTCGCCCGTATGAATGCGAAGGTGAACTCTCAGCCTGCACTTATACGTAAAAGTCTTTGGACAATGTGAACATTGAAGTGCAGCTTTTCCCAGATTTGATCCCATATTCTCTTCCATATCGCTGATTTCGCTTAAGGTGTCGCTTTGGAAGGTCTCCTCTTGCTCAACCGGCGGCCCGTCAACGCTGGTTTCTGCTTGTAAGTAGGATGTGGTTACATTCTGATCCATCTGCTCGGTAAAGCACTTCAAACTCTGCTCCAATCGCCGCTTGAAATTCAAAGCAATTTTCGCCAATGCCAAGCATGCGGGGCATATGCGTCCAGGTAGATCCTCAGCCGGTATGACCTTTCGGCCAGTCGTTTCCTCTATTATAAACATCAAGTGTTGCCCAGCATCGGAGTCGGTGTATATATTCAGCCAGTTGGTGTCCAAATCAGCACCCGGACTGACCATGCAGACGCAGCATAGCTTGGCCACAGTTAGACCCCTTGTTGTGTGAGCCATTCAACAACAAAGTTTGTGGGTCAATTGCAAATACATATAAGCTTCAATGAATGTGAAATATTTCGAGAAATTGAGACCGTAAGCGTCCTGAGCAAAATTACTGATTCGAACTAGTTCCACTTAAGATTATTTTGGTAATTGACGGGAGCTGGTAGAGGTGAGCACGTGAGTGAATTTTCTTTCACATCACGAACGATTCACGAAATAAGAATCTAGCACCATTCCCTCACGAATCTTGCACGATTTAAATAGGCGTCACGAATGATCACACACGATAATAATGCACATTCTTAAAACTTTATAAAATGATAAGTGCTTTTTATTCCAACTTAAACATTAAAAAACTAAAACACTGAATATATTTCATATTTATACCCTTGTAGAGGGTATATTCAAATTGTGCAGATGTTTGTAACGCATAGAAGGAAGCATCTCCGACCACATAAGTATATAAATAAGTGAGAAAAAATTTTTTGTCTTTAACAAAAACGTCCTTACACCTCGTATTTATAAGTTTTCTAAGCTTTCACATAATTCCCCCAGGTTTTTATGGAAATCGGCCAATAGTATAGTATAGCTGCGATACAAAAGAAAGGTCCGAAAAATGTCAGTAGATAAAATTTTTTTGTTTTCAATGCTATCGCTCCCAAACTTGTTACTTATCTATATTATATGCTATCACAGCTGCAAGGGTACATAAACTTCGGTCGAGCCGAAGTAAGCTTTCCTCTATTTTATACACTTGAAAAGTGTATTATTATTTTGCCCAGAAGTTTGCAACGCATAGAAGGAATCATCTACGACCACATAAAGAATATATATTCTTGATCAGCATGACGAGCAGAGTCTATTGAGCTTTATCCGTCCGTCTGTCTGTCTGTTTCTACGCGAACTAGTCCTTCAGTTTTGAAGCTATCGAGCTGAAATTTGGCACAGAGTCTTCTTTTGGCTGCACGCTGCTAATATGTCGGACCCGCGCGGAACGGATGACTATATCTTATAGCTGCCACAGAAACGATCGGTCGGAAAATGGGTTTTAGTGAGAACCCATTCCTTCTTTTCTTGACGTAATTATATTGAGGCATTCATTCGCAGTTCTTTAAGTCATCGCATCACTCAAACTTAATTAATTTAATTGCACAGCAAAGTTTCTGTCAATTGCAAATGGAATGTTTTCAATGATTTTTATTTTTGTTTGTTTTTATTTTGTTTTAATAAACGATAAAGATTTCAACTAGGCATCAAGAAGTTTTCTAAGAATTCAGAGCCATCTTTCAGAATTTTTTAAGCTATGAACTTGAAATATTTATTCGTAGTTTGGTTATATGGAGTTGGCCATTTTACAGGTTAAGGACCGGTACAAATTCGGTTAACAGCATAATCTTTAAGTTATTTAGGTTGGAAATAGAGAATTAAATATTTTTTTTCATCTCAAAGTCCGCATCGAACCAGTTAAAATTTGTAAATGATTCCCATCTCTAGATGTTGACTTGGCACTCTGGTCACACTGTGTTTTTTTTGTCAAAAACAGCTGTTCGATTTACTGCAACAAAACTTTTGCGTACGCTTTGGTCCCAAATTTTACGTAATTCATATTTGTGCTGCAAAATGTCGCTAATACGCCAAGTGATGTGCCGCAGCGCACCCTCACTGCAGTTGTAAGTGTATGGTGTTGTCCCATTTTAGGGGAAAAAGCATTGTTAATCAGTCTTCTCCATCCTGGACAGTTGCGCCCGTTGGGCATCCACGCAAGACACCGCGCCTCTGGACCTCAACAATGCTTTGGCCCGTCCCGATGAGTTGGAGCAACGCAATAAATTGAGCGGCAAAATCACCGTACCCACGGCCGTCAATCTCAGCCCCATTTCGGGTGTGCCCGAGGAGCACATCAAGGAGCGTCGAGTGCGCATTCACATCCCACCCAAGAATGCCATGCAGAGTGGCACCGACAACATAAACACATGGCAGATTGAGTTTGATAATCGCGAACGCTGGGAGAATCCCCTCATGGGCTGGGCTTCCACGTAAGTGAAAGAAAGGTGAGAATTAGGATTTGGCTCTATATTGACCTTTCTATCTTCCTTGTCAGCGGCGATCCATTGTCTAATCTGAATGTAGAATTCGGTACCAAGGATGAGGCCATCACCTATTGTGAGCGCAATGGTTGGCGCTGGTATGTGGAGGCCGAGGAGAAGCCCAAAAAGGAGCGTGTCAAGAACTATGGCGTAAACTTTTCCTGGAACAAGCGTACGCGTGTGTCCACCAAGTAGGTTGGATCTGGTGGCAGGCTTAAATAGCAAATGTTACATTTAAAAATATATTGTCATGATTAAAACGCTACAAAAATACAATCCCAACTAGCGATATTTCTTGTGACTGCTGCGGTGTCTTGAGCGGGAACGGGAACGGCTGCGCCGCCGTTTATGATAATGCCTGTGCCGCTCCCTTTCCCGGCTGCGACTGCGTGGTCGTTGTCTATCCCGTTCGTGTCTGCGATCCTGTACTGGACTTCGACTGCGTTTTCCTCTCTCTTGCTGCAGTTGCGGCTGCTGAAGTGCCTGCAGTTGCTGCTGCTGAAGTGCCTGCAGTTGCTGCTGCTGAAGTGCCTGCAGTTGCTGCTGCTGAAGTGCCTGCAGTTGCTGCTGCTGAAGTGCCTTCATTTGCAGTTCGACCAGCTGATGTAGTTCCTCGTTGAGTGTGGGCTTACTTTTGCGATGACGACGCTGTTTCTTCTGTTCGCGCTTAGTTACAGCCACCATTTCGGCAAAGGCAGCATTATCCTCAAAGACAGGATGCTGCCGAGTGCTTTTGGCCAGCACATGCTGATAGATAATTAGCTTCTGTTCGGCACTAAATTGCGCCTGCAGATCATCGAGAGAGACTGGAGGAGCAGAGGGCAGAGCGGTTTTGTCCAGTTGCAGCAGTTGTTGTAAGGTATCCCCGTCTACTTGCACACTGTGTTCGGAGTCCTGGAAATTGTCGGGCAAGGCTTGTGTGTGCTCACCCTTAGCTTCCTGCTGGCTACAAGGATGATGTTGCTGTTGAATGAAAGGAATAGTAGGGGAGAAATGGTACAGACAGTTTATGAGACACTGTGATGCTTAACTTGCCTGAAGCACACCTTCCTCGGTCCATTGCAGGCGTTCGAGTATAAATCGTAAGCGCTCTCTACATTGGGTCACATAATGATGCAGTGCGGCCTGAGCTGCGGCGTCCTTACTCCTAGATTGAGACATCTGATTAGTATCAAGACAGTGTGGCCAGATGCAAAAAGTTAATGGCATTTTCAAATTATGCGCCGCTTAATTAGTGTGACCGTTAAAGGCAACAGAATATTGATGACATTACGATATGCGCGCCTCCGTTACGCCTGTTTGAGGATAAAGCTTTCGACTTTTCGCGATTTTAGCAGTTGTCTTTATTTATATGGAATTTTGCACATTTTTTCATTGTAACATACAATTGTATCGAAATTAAAAGACCCGTTTAAAGATATACCTATTGCAATTGTTTTGGTACACGTTTTTATACCCGTTACTCGTAGAGTAAAAGGGTCTACTAAAGTCGTGCAAATGTATGTAACAGGCAGAAGGAATCATTTCCGATCATATAAAGTATATATATTCTTGATCAGCATCAACAGCCGAGTCGATATAGCCATGTCCGTCTGTCCGTCTGTCCGTCCGTCTGTATGAACACCTAGATCTCAGAGACTAGAAGAGCTAGAGCAACCAAATTTGAAATGTAGACTCCTATTGTCTGCACGCAGATCAAGTTTATTTTCAATTTTTGCCACGCCCCCTCACGCCCCCGCAATTTGGAAAAAACGTCATATCTCCTACAGTTTTGATGATAGATGGTTCGTACTTTCTAGAGATATCTAGTTCTTAAAATTATTTATCGATTTGCTGAAGGAATGATAAAGATCGGATGAACGATACTCAAGTTATGAGCAAAAAACGATCAGTTAACACCCACCACCCACCCCACTCATAACCTAAGCATTGCGTTCAGCAGCAATCTTAGTGAGAGAGAGAGAGAGAGAGAGAGAGAGAAACGAGTTAAAAAATGTTGCATACTTTTCGGCTGACCCACCTCAGGCATACAGTAAGGCTATTAAACATTTGTTTCCATGAGTAACGGGTATATCGAAGTCGGTTAGAGCCGACTTTAACTTACGCTCTCGTTTTTGTTATAAAATAAAAACGAATGAATATTTTTCAAAACTTTTTTCTATAACTCGTAGAACAACTTATTTGAAATGGCCGCCTTGTGCCTTCCAGCAACGCCGAAGTCTCTCTGGCCACTCATCGATCGAAGTGCGCACCTCATGCATTGAGAAATTGTCCACTGCTCGGACAAGGGCAAGCTTTAAAGAGTCAATAATTTTTGATATAGCCTCGAGAACGAACCACAGACGGATTCAGGTCTGGGTTTCCTGCAGGCCTATCATCAGTAGAAATGAAGGTCGGTACACGGCTTTTTGGCCATGTTTTTGCCTTGTGAGCTGGACCGGAGTCTTCTTGAAAGGTGCACTGCTTGTTTGCAAATAATGTCGTGTTGAGAGGCTTCACAGCCTTTTCCAAAACGTCGGATCGATACACTGTCGCCGAAGTTTTGACCCCTCTTTCACAAAAACATAGCTTGGTGACCCCTTCATAAGCGACTCCCCACCAAACCATCACATATTATATAATTTTTTAAAAATCCTCCGCTACAATTCTGTGTCTGTACCTCAATGCTGCAGCAATATAAGATCTCTTGCTCCATTTACCAGATCCATGATCATCTCTTTTCCAACAGCAGTTCCTCTGAAGTACAATTGCCTGGTCTCTGCTATAATGGGACAGTCGACAAGAAAGTGTAGTATGTCCTCACGCACCCTCATATTACAAAGCGTATAATTTCCAGACCTTATATGCAGTAATTGGAAAGGTACCCAATTTTCTTACCTAGGTAAGGTACAAGGTAAAAGTCAAAAAATATACCTAGGTAAGGTGAAAGGTATCCGGAATTACCAGTACCTAGGTAAAGGTAAAGGTACAAAATAGGTACTTTTAAATGAAGAAAAATGGTTCATCTATTTTTATTAGTAATAAATATTAACTGTACGGGCTTAAATCCAAAGATAAGGTTTAAAATTGGAACATTTTAATGTCATATGATGTTATATTATTAAAATTTGCTATAATCGGCAAGATAAGTTAAGACTTCCAATTCAATATTAGAATTTTCATAACAATTCTCAGATTCATCCAATTTTACATTACTGGTATCGTAAAAGTTTTCAGAATCCTTTGTATTTGAACACTCATTGACATCAGTTTCCAAATTTTCCGGAATTTTTTTAACAAGCCAATATTTAAAACACTTTACAATTTTGGAATGCACTTCAATTTAAAGCAAAGGTCTTTGCCTCTCCACAGAAAATAGTCTTACATTTGGATACGTCGGTATTTGCTATGAACTTCAGCTAATATAGTAGCAACTATTTCATGTGTGTGAGAAAATCGTACACGCTTATATGCGAGCACGAGAGAATGAACGAGAGAACGATGTAGATTGCTGTCTATATAGAGGCCGGTTACACGAAAGTAACTTTTGTGATTGCAACTCCAGATATCGGCAGTCGTACATATAAAATATATTTTTCTTATACAGCCGTGCTCCTATTTTCAATTGTGTAAAAGTTTTGCGATTTTAAACCGTGTTTATACCCTGTTACCATTAAAAATGGGAAAAAGGGGTCATGATGTTGTGCAAATGTATGTAACAGCCAGAAGGAAGCATCTCCGATCCTATAAAGTATATCCTTGATCAGCTTGTCCGTCTGTCTGTATGAACGCGACGATCTCAGAGACTATAAGGCCACAAGTTTTTGCATGTATGTAGTTGTACACCGTACCCAAATCAAGGCACGGCTGATAGTCCACCTTCCTCTAATCTAGCATGGATCGTATAGTTTTTGAACACGGAATGTTTACCGGACGTCCAGTTAAAGTCATTTACAGGTCCCTGTTACTTTTCTTTTCAATATGGCAAAGCGCGGCAGCATCTCGGCTATAATGTAATCGGAGTAAAACAAATTAAGTACGAAAAGTATCTAGTACCTTACCTATTGACAAGGTAAATGAAAATGAAGACCTAGGTAAGGTAAAAGGTACTCGAATTTCGAAATACCGATACCGACCTACCGGTAAGGTAAAAGGTACACAAAATATGTATCTTGGTATGTACCTAGGTACTTCCAAACACTGCTTAAATGTCGTATGAAATTTAGTGCCAGGATCTCACCACGCGCCATAAAAATGTTTCTAATTTGGTCGAATGTTTTTACATCCGAGAAGTGGTTGAATGTACCGAGCTCGGAATTTAGTTCCCTTCCTAACAGGCGAACCGAGCTGCGCTGCGCCTCCCCTTTAAATTCGTCTCTGTAGCTCTTACCCATCCTAAATACAATTCGGTTTGACCTAAATGCCCATTCCATAGTGTCGTCCAAACGTAAAGGTACGGATAGCTTCTCCGCTAGGTTTTCCCTTTCTTGGAAGTGTAATTTTTCAATCTTTGGGAGTCGGTGATCGGGCTTACGCCTTACCTTTTGCATATACTTGAAATGGATGACGGCTGTATATGGGCATTTTCAAAAAAAGGTCCACCAAGGCCAAAAATATAAAAGTGGTTAAAAACACTATGTTTTATCAAATTTGTATGGGAAAGCAGTCAAATTGAACAAATGTAAACTAATCTCACATTTATTCATAACCCATTTCGATGTATTCGGTTTTACTACCGCGCTAGAGCAATTTTTTTAATTTTAACATTAATATTCTATATATTTTTTGATAATAGTGCCTATAGATTTCTTTTACTTTTGCTATCTAAAATCTTTCTGAGGGTACAAATGGTCAAAAAGAATGCACAGGATAATGGAATAATTCGCATAATAATGGAAAATCACATAAGTATAATGATGGAAAAATTGGTCAGGTTCGACATGTTACTTATCGACAGAAATAAATATTTATTTAAAAAAAGTACAGAAGATTTCCTAATCAAAAAAAAACTATTTGGGATTAGTTATTGTGTCAGGTTTCGCTAAACTTTGTCTTTAAATAGCTGCACCCGAAAACAACTTCTGTTTTGGTCACGTTCGAATCGCTTCCTATTTTGCCATTATTTTGGAATCCGAATTTCACTTGATACACACTTTAGCACTTATTAAAGTGCTTGCTAAGAGCTATATTATGAAGTAAAAACCAAATTGAAAATTAGTTTTATTTTGACTTTTTTCATTTTAAATGTGTACGACGGTCATGTTCAACAGAATTGAAATGCCCATATACGTTAAGAGGCGAAAGCCCAGTTTCCAGTTATATCATTCTGTTTGTTGTATCATGTGGCAGGCGAAACAATCTTTCAAATAAAATACCTTAGTAGGCCTTCCACTTCGAGGTCATAATGGACCTCACCGCTGCACTGAAGAGCTGGTATTTTGTACTAGTAGGCACATCATTCTTGTCAAACAACGTCCTCGAGGTACAATTGATGGCCTCTTTGGAGTCTGCCAGTTTGTTTTTTAGATGCAGATTAAGTCTGGCGGTGTGGTTGAAGTAAACGCATATTTGTAGATTTTAACTATTTTTAGCTCAACGCCATTTAACTGCCACTTTTCATCTCTTGCTAGCCTTCTCCAGTGTTTTTTAAACACAAGAATTTGCGACTTCTCCGTATTTATTGTGAGGTTCCAGAGCATAAGACCATCAAATACGACAACTATATCATCAGCATACAATAAGTCCTTCATTGTATACCTGTCTAACGAAATTCCTTGTGGAAGACAATCAGTGAGATCGTTTAGGTATACGACGAAGAGAAGCGAACTTAGCAAGCAGCCCTGTTTTACTCCCGTTTCGGTGGTCAACGAATGTGACAAGTTAGTGCCATCCCATACTGCTCCTTGGATGTTTTTATAGGGTATCTCCAAGATTTTACTAATTTTTGAAGACATGCCTTGGTTGTGCAGCTTTAATAAAAGGAATATTTTGTATTTGGAGTCGAGTGCAGCTCTGAAATCTACAAAGAACGCGTACTGCTTTCTGCCACTTGAAATGTACCTCTCCGCGATGATCGAAAGCCAATTGACCTTGTCAATGGTGGAGTAACCCTTCCGGAATTCAACCTGAAACTCTGACAGAAGATCCCCCTCGCTTATTCACGAGTTTAGTCTCTTCATCATTTTGAAAAGATGAAATGGGTCACATTTTTAAAAAATTGGAAACAATATAGAGCCTTCTTAAACATTTCCGGTACTGTGTCGAGGTCAAATATATAGTTAAACGATTTCAATAGTTCTTGTAAAAAGCGGGGGGTAGCAAAACGAATGAATTCAGCAGGGATCCTATCAACACAGGGAACTTTGTTCAACTTCAATTTAAGGATTATATTATTAACTTTGGCAATGGTTATCGGTTCATTCATTCTCTTATTATCTATATATGGGAGGGCAAAGTGAAGAGGTTTCCCAGGTAAATTGGCATTTAGAAGATTATGAAAATAGATTCCCAGCTGCAGCGCAGTAACTTTTCCTAGTTTAACAAAACTGCTCCCATTTAGTTTTCTGATATCTACCCAATATGACTTGCTGTCTTTTAGTTCCTCCGAGGAATTGGCCTACCTTGCAATGTAACGACTGCGGGCATTTCTGTTTATAGTCCTTGTTTGCCTGATGGTAACATCGTAAAGACTCAGGAGTGCCTTCGTATCTTTATAAACGTAGCCAGTGGAATGAGTGATCGCTTGCAGCCTCACAGTCTTTGTCTAACCACTCCTGTTTACTTTTTTGCAGTCTGCGATTCATTAGACTATTTAAAATGTAACTCCATAAACAAAATACTGATCTATAAAGCAATCCTGAAGCCGATGGGACTGTGGCCAAAATAAGATGTCTTTCAGTCCAATCTGCTCAGTTGGCCACAAACGGGCGGCGGCAAGATACCTAAATAAGGTGGAAACCAACAGAACACGGCACACAAACGTTCACCCTTATGTACTTATACGTATTTTGTATAAATAATTCCTATTTACATCTTCCAAGCAGTCATGAGGCCTCGGTTTGTGCAGATGCTGCTAAATGCCATGTGGACAAAGTGGTCGGTTTTGTTTTTAGCAAAAACTATTGTATTTTATACAAAAAAAAGGACTTATATACGGGGAAAATTTCATTGATCAGCCTTAAGCAATAATTTGGTTCGCCAATCAACTCCAAAACAGCACCGTAAACGCCATTATCAGGCAGGCGGCACCAACCCAAGGCGACTTGCGTTCTCCTATGCGAGCCAGCTTCCAAAATGTGCCCAACAAGCTGAAAATGTACGGACAAAGTGAAAACGATGGACACGCAGAATCCTTCTCCTTATAACTCTTACCCCGTCTTGTTGCGGTCTATGATGCTGGGGAAGAGCGAACGCAAATAGGCGCAAGTGCAAATCAGCAACAAAATCAGTGACAGCAAACTTTGGAAATTGAAGAGGGCGCTCTGCGGCAACGAGAATTTTAATTAGTTATCGGTGTATTTGTTAATAATCAATTTGTTGGTATACAAACCATTTTTAGTTTCTGTTCACAACAATAACAATCGGCAAATTTCTGTTTAGTGACGTGCCGCCAAGTGTGACCGTATGCTTTTAAAGCCAAAATAATTGTAAAAAATGGGTTGTGGATATCGATTGCAGTAGCGGGAGTGATTTGTGTTCTAGTGATGATAGCAGTGTCGTGTAAAATACGATTTGAACAGATATGTTAACATCGGTAATTCGAAATTCACTATATGAGTCAGTCCCCTTATAAGTAAAAATAGAGGAAATCAGCCGAATTTTATATACCCCATCGTAGTATTTATACAAATAGAGGTTTTAAATGATTTTCATACAGCAATAATACAAAAGTTTCGTGCTCTCTTATTGGGTCTCCTTTAATTTCAAGATTTTGTGCAAAGTTTGGTAAAGATAGTGTTAAAACTAACGGAGGAGATGGCATAGAAACTGACTGACAGAGTGGCATGGCTAAATCAACATATGAACAATTTTAATATATCCTCTGCAAGGGTATACAAATCGCACAATTTGAGCCATTAAAAATAGAGGAAATCGACCGAAGTTTATATGTATACCCTTGCAGTTTGTATAATTAATATAAATGAAGGTTTTAAATTTCCAGAAGGAATATAAACAGAATGTGCATCGGTGTTTGACGCTGAAGCGCATGCAATTTTAAATTCTTGCAAAACCGCACAATCATCCGGAAATCGCCATGTTGTCTTTACGGACAGCCAGTCCACCATCGAAGCTGTAAAAAACCTAAACGCTGAAAACGAAACGATAGCGCAAACTCGAAACCTCATAAAAAAAAGTAGAGGAAAGATTGTTCTTTTCTGGACCCCCAGTCACATGGGCATCACAGGAAATGAGAACACCGACCAGGCAGCCCGATATGCTCTATCGGCACCCCTTGTTACAATCGCACCGCTGAACGACGCATCCCTGAAGCGCAAAATTCACGAACATCTACTTGCACTAAAGATTGAAGACTGGTCCAACTTCAACCACCGGTACCGGAACTTTAATCTTAACTGTACAGGCGTAAAGATACCATCAAACATATTCAAACCCAAATGGTCAGCATACATTAGACTCCGCATAGGGCACACAGCTATGACACATGAGCACCTACTCAAAAGATCCACAGCTCCAACTTGCAGATGCGGAGCAGTTATCACAACCGACCACACTCTCACAGACTGTCAAAACTACAATGATATCAGAGCCCGAATATTTTTAGGCACATCCCCTTCCGATAGCTTAATATTACCCACAACTCAAAACATTAATAGAATTTATACTTTCCTTAAACATTGTAAAATATTAGACAACATATAAACACATTATAGGGTCGAAGGTCTAGCTACTAGTACTCTAAGCACCACTCAAACCTCTTAGATTTAATATTGAATATTATATCTAAATTTGTAAATAAATAAAATAAATAAATTTCCAGAAGTTTATTTTTAGCGCTGAACAATATTATCTGAGTTATTTCCCAAACTCAGCAATAGATGGCGCTAATACTTTGATTTGCTTGCCAATTTGTTATATGCAGTGATTAGAAAGGTACTAATTTTTCTTACCTAGGTAAGGAACAAGGTAAATGACAAAAAAAAGTACCTACCTAAAAGGTAGGTAAAAGGTAACGGTACAAAATATTTACTTTTGTATGTAATACACGCAGTGTTGCCATTTTAGCTATTTAGTTGCTAGATCTAGCAATTTTGATATTGTAAATGCTATTAAATTTTTGAAAATGCTATCAGCTACAAATCTGGCAACTTTAAAATTATTTCGTAGAGCAAAATAACGCCGAATAATTCCGTTTGAAACCGGAGAATTCTATTCTAAAGATTAAAGAATTAGAGCAGAGTCCGGCACCTCCCTATCTGAAGTGTATACAACAGCGCTCTGCGGCAGCGACCTCAACACACCGACAGTATACGAACTTATACTGCTCTCTTTTGTAACAACAAAGATATGCTAAATGAGCGCGCTCTTGCGTGGGTAAACACACACACACGCAACGCCAAAATGAGCATGTGTGTTTTGTCGGCCCCTGAATTAGAGCATTAGCATAAACATTAGAAATAGTTCCAGTTCATGAGTGATTTTAGTATTTTTGACGCCTAATAAATTCAACGTTATGAAAGATGTGTTAAATGTTATGTGTTAAATTCAGGACAGAAGAGCATATAAGGAAAGCCATGTTTTTAGAACCAGCTTGTCCAAACCAGGGCTTATTTTAGTACTTAGTCCACCTGAAGAGTTCTGCTACTGCTGTGGTCCAATGAAAACGTTTTTTTTTTTGTTAAAAGGTGTTTGTTTACCAATTTGCTGTAATTAATTCTGTTGCTTATGGCTGCTGCTATGTGGTTGGGCTATCAGTCCAATGATCCTCCTTGGTAGGGCCAAGAGTTTTTTTTGTAAATACACAGAGTATTCGTTTGTTTGTTATACTCTATACCAGAGATGGGCGCGTCGCAACGTTCCAATGCACACGAGGCAGCGTGTGCATAGGACCTCTGCCGCGGCCGACTGCACAAAATCACACGTACGCTATAAGCATTGAAAGCTATTTATAGAACACGAATGCGGCGCACGCAAATTGTGCTTGTATGCGTGTGAAAAGTGTGACGATATGTGTGCATGCCCATCTCTGCTCTATACCGAAGGTACATAGAGTATACTAAGTATGTACAAAAGTATGTAACAGCCAGAAGGAATCATTTCCGACCTCATAAAGTTTATATATATTCTTGATCAGCATCAACAGCCGAGTCGATATAGCAATGTCCGTCTGTCCGTCCGTCCGTATGAACGAAGAGATCTCAGAGATGGTAAGAGATAGAGGTTTGACATGTATGGAACATATATTTCTTACACTTGCAGGCAGATCAAATTTATTAACGATACACAAGCTATGAGCAAAAAAAAGTTAACCGGCACCCCCCACCCCCCTAGCCATTCACGCCAACCACCGCTGTATTCAAACAAACACAATTTTTGGGGGAGAGAGAGAGAAACTTAGTGATGAGAGTATAATAAAAATATTCCACGATAACCGCGTGACTCCTTGGATGTACTATAATAATATAGTCGGGTGCAAATGAACTGGTACAGAGTATGTTATAGTCGGGCGTGACCGACTTTCTCACTTGTTTTATAATAGGGAAACCGTTTTTTGGTTTTTATTACAAACATTATGGCGTACCGACCATTATTTATATGTATATGGGGTTCAGTGACCTGTTTTGTTTTTAGTCAAAGTTTAACATCTGTCTGGCTCAAGGTCAATGGTTGAGTATAATTCTATATAAACAACACAACATTCTTTTTAGTTTTTAGCTGTTTCTAGTTATTATTTTATTGCAATTTAGTCAATGTTACACAACTGGCTAGCTCAAGGTCTTTTTTGGTTGATTATAAGCCTTTTTATAACCAACACAAACCAACAGATATTAATTACAAGATTTTTGGAATAGCAATTGGGTATGTCCGTACAACGATCGCTGTTTCGAGAATAACCAAATTCTCTCATCAGCGGACTTGTTTTGCTGTTCACACTTCAAACAAAATTTTATCAACTTTGAGGCTTCCTCGAAATTTCAACAAAGGTGTATGGAAAAAAACAGTCAGAAATATTGTTTTATTTTTTCCTTTTAGACTATTTAGGTCAGAATTCCTATTATTTTAATTTTCGATCAAAGTTAAAAAATACATACTTAAATATTAACAATCATTAAGCTCCATATTCGCGTCAACTTCACAAACGCCTATATCTAGGTACATCCGGATACTTTCTACATATTTAATCTTGGTCTTGGCTTAGGTAAGTGTTTTAAAAAAATGCGTAATATTCATATAGATCCTAAATGTATTTTAATTGTAAGCAGAATAGCGCACCAGAGAAGGAACCAGTTTCATTGCAAGTATCGCATCCATCGACGAGTCAAGTTGACACTAGTCCACAAAGCATTCTTGACGAGTTTTTTAATGGGGGAGGTGGGGAGGATGATCCTGAAATCAAATTAGCGATAACCGAAAAAAGCGCATACTCCCCCAATCCAATTGAAATAAGTGAGAATATAATGAAGTACTGGGAACACAAAAGATAAATGTATCCTCGGTTGTATCAATTGGCGAAAGTGCTCCATTGCGTACCAGCAACCCAAGTGTCAGTTGAAAGGGCATTTTCTGCTCTAAAATGGGTTATGTCTGACTTGAGGTGCAACTTGTCTTCAGATTTAATAAAAAAATATTGTTCCTCAAATTGAATAAATAATGCGATAAAAGTAAAGTAAAATTGGCTCAAACAGCACCTCTAGGAGGGCCAGGGCCAAGCTTCTCTCAATCTCTTGGCGTGTGCTCTTATAATTTTTTCGCACAAGAGAAAGGGACCTACAGTTTAACGCCGAATCCGAACGGCAATAGTTAGAGAATTGTTGCTTTTTCATGGCTAGTTACTTCACAGCTGGCGCCAGTAGCTGGTGAAGGTGATCGGGTGTGTAAAAGCTTTTTTCTAACAAAAGAAAAAACTTTTCTATTAGATGGTCCGAGGCGGGATCGAACCCACAACCTCCCGCACCAGCAGCCACACATACAACTGGAACGCCACGCCCGACCACAATAAGCGATAAAAGCATGTTGAAAAATGCATTGCCATTTCATTTTTTGTTTTCAGATACTTTGCACAAATGTGCTGTTAAGGAGTGCAACCCGAACAAGAATTAGGACTGGATCGGTTCGGATTTAAGCCACTGGAGGTGCCAAATAGCGGGGTTTTTCCGGTTCAATGGTTCACGCTATTTAGCTATTTCTCAATTTGCGAAAATTAAATATACGTTAATTATATACCTTATAAGCCTTCTCCAGAATTCAGAGCCATATCTTAGAAATTGTTTAAGCTATTAACTGGAGTTTAAAAGTGGTTGAAGTACAAGATTCCTCCTGAGGGACTCATAAAGTCTTCGGTTAGCGAGCAGTTTTCGGCTGGGTTTGGCTGTTTTAAAAGAACATCGGTTTGGCTCGCTGTTTGGTTTATGAGCACGGACTAGCCGTTTGGTTTATTTTAGTTCGGTTCACAGCCAGTTTGAATCCCTAGTGCTGTCAAACTTTCATACTTACATAAACTCTGGGAGTGAAACACTGAGCATTCAATTTCGCAGGTACAGAGTATGTTTCCGTATGGGCTTGACCGACTTTGTTACTTGCTTGAGTTATGACAGACTTGAAGTAAGTAAGCGATATGTATAATCAGTGGCACTGAATCGATCAAAAATGGTGGTATCCTTAATATTGATCCTTCACATGTGATATATCAATGGAAAGATATTGAAACATAGATATATGACTCCTTTTGTAATGCACCGCTTGGTTTAAAAGATATTCAAAATCAATTTTTATTTTCTATTTTTAAAATAAAAGTTGAAAAATAATTCCTATAAATTTATAAAAATAAATAAAAATAAATCTTATTTTAAATTTTTATAATAAAAATAATTCTTAAAAGTAATTCTTCCCTGATAAATTTACAAAGAATTTTTTGTTAAATGTGTCCAGATTTTGTCAGTGCCAATCAAAACGAAAAAGTGCGCCTCTCTCATTTTCGACTCTTCCAGCTTCGATTGTTTCGCTTGGATTTGTGGTTTCTCTCTTATGTATTGAGTGCCGATCCCGCTTGGACCGGTGGTTTGCAAAAAGTAAAAAGACAGCAATTTCATTCAGAATTGACAACACGAAAACGAAACCGAAGCGCGATTGCGTTCGATTTACTTTTCAAAAAGTAGCGGAATTGAGAACATGCCTGATGTACTAACTTTTGGGGTACAGAGTATGTTATAGTCGACTTTCTTTCTTGTTATATTTGTTGCATTTTTTTTAAGTAAATTTGTTTTAAGTAATTTCGTGAAATGGTTCCCAATTTTGGCATAAAATAGCTTTATTTATTCAAAATCATTTCCGACAGTCGCTTTGACTTTTGTCCAAAATATCGGTCCGCTGGCCCAGTGTGCAGCGACTGAAAAGCTGTTCGCTCTCTTGGCATACTTCGCTGTGTTTTATTGCTTAAGGTCCGTTGCATTTGCATTGAATGCATTTCTGGCAGCCCTTCGCCGGTTCTTGCTTGTCCCCCTTTCTATTGCTGATCAAGCCTACTAAGAGTGAAGACGTCAGCAGGAGGAGCGAATAGCCACTATCCCAGTCGTAAAAACACCAAGAGTAAGAGGAGGAGCCTTCGTCAAACTGACGCGGCCACATGTCGCCATATAGACACTCATAAACGCTGATCCGCTACCATCCTGATATGAGGCATCACATTGACGCCAAAAATTGATGCGCTAGAACAACAACAATTTCGCTTGAATATATACATAAACAATAAGCAACGATTGCAGCTCCAATTCAAGAAGAAAGTTTACAATAAAAATAACTTAAGACCCAATAAGTAAAATAATAAAACAAAAGTGCCTCCCTGACAAATTGTCTGATCATATCGATTCCGCTGTCGCCATGAAATATATACAAAAAATATAACATAAATATGACTGTAGACAGCGGACTTAGCCTATTTGCATAATTTGAACCGCATGTCTGACTTAAGTTCTGATTGCACACATTTTGTTTATATTGAAAAATGATCTAAGTCCGCTAAAAACAATCAATACATATGTATATATTAAAGTGAAAGTATGTTTGTATGTATGTTTGTTCCTTATAGGCGTCTAAACCGCTAAACCGATCTGCACGAAATTTTCACAGTATATTCATGCTGATCAGGAAAAAGTCAAAGGCTATATCTTAAGTCTGTGAACCGGTTCGAAAGTGGTAAAAGTGGTTCACAGCTATATCTCAGAAGTCATTCAAGCTATGCACTTGAAATGTGTTCTGTAGGTTGGTAATATGGAGCTGAACATTTTACTCTTTCAGGACCGATTTTGAACCAGTTCAAAAGTGGCTTAGAGCCATATCTCAGAAGTTATTTTAAATATGAATGTAAAATTTAGACTGTAGGTTGGTATAATGGAGAAGTTATTTAATGTTTGAACTTGAAATTTAGGCTGTACACAGGCTGTAACAATGGAGAAGTTATTTAATGTATAGCTCCATGAGCTCCATTGGATGAAAATCTAAGAATGGATATTATTTATATTCTATTTCTTTTTTATAAAAAATATCCAGTCAAAATGGATATAGAAATCATCCAATGAATCATCAATAAATATTCTTTTTTCTATGGTAATAAGAAGTTGGATATTTTAATGAATTGGGACCGGTATCGAACCGGTTTAAAAGTAGTTCGGAGGTATATCTCAGAACTTAATTTAGCTATGAGCTGAAAACTTGATAGTATTAAGAAGTTAGGTGAACCAGCCGGTTGAATCAGTTAATGAGTGGTTCAAGTCCGCATCTCAAAAATTTTAGCTGTGATATGGAAAATTGGTTTTTAGGTTTACATTG
Source organism: Lordiphosa magnipectinata (assembly GCA_037044535.1). Classification (NCBI taxonomy): domain Eukaryota; kingdom Metazoa; phylum Arthropoda; class Insecta; order Diptera; family Drosophilidae; genus Lordiphosa; species Lordiphosa magnipectinata. The sequence goes on along the minus strand of JBAMBO010002358.1, from coordinate 50,239 downwards.
TGATTGTTAGACATTCAAAATTTCTTAGAAATTATTTAAACTGTGAACTGGAAATGTTAATATCAACTTGTTGTCAGTTCAAACTTGGATATAAACGCTCTCATATGAAACATATCCATTCAATGCAAAGGACCCGGGGAACGCCAGGTATACAGCTAGTTTTGCATAAATTGCTAACTTCGTCTGTGCCGAAGCCTTTAGTTGCCTTGCAAATGCTGTTTTTGAAACGTTAGATTTGAAGAACGCTAGCATTAAAATCAAAAAAATTTCTAACAGAACCCCATTTTCCGACAGATTTTGACAAAACTTTGCGAAATTACTGTATTACTGTTTTCTTGATTTAATACAAAACAATCGAAATTTTTGACTGTGTCAGCCAATTGGTACCCAAAATTGCCATTTTTCGAGTTTTGGTTCCAATTCTACATGCTTAAGGGCTCGTAACTATACAAAGGACCAATCGAATGAAGTTGGTATGTTCCAATTGTTTGTTTATTTAAGTCCAAACTAGGTTTTAGTCCTGCATTGCTTAGTCAAATTCGTTACAGTTTTCAAGACAAAGTTGAAAAATAGTACAAAATGAGGGGAAAACATGATGATTTTAAGACATCTTTGTAATTTTGAGTATAAAGATGTGACTCTTTTGACTTGCGAAATTCCAAATACATAGTTTACGAGATATGGAGTTGCGAATCCCAATCAGAAGCTGAAAACTTCAAAGAGCAATAAAAAGAAAACGGCAGCTAACCAGACCAAACCCAGCGAAGGATTTTGTCTACCATCATAACCTTTCAGAGTTTTTGGGTCTCGACGCTATCAACTTTTTTGAGTTCAAAAATGTGTCACGATGGTACTAGTCAAATAACCAAAATGTCTTTTCTTCCTGTTTCTTTTTAATTTCGTTGTTTTTTAATATGCAGTCCGCGATTTTCTTGTACTCATAGTATTAAACTGTCTTTTTTCTGTCTAAAAATTATAAAATTATTTTATGTTTAGGCATAGACATAGGCATACGCATGGGCATACGCATAGGCGTACGCACAGGCACATGCATAGATAGGCTATTTGACCGCTTTGATTGGCGCCACATGTTAGTCCTCATCAAGCCCTCGAAGGTGATCTTGTGTGATCGATTCTCGAAGGTACCTTCGAGCATTATGAGACATGATGTAAATCAAAGCCTTATGAGTTAACTATATAGGGTATTCACCAGCCCTCGTAAAAGCGTAAATCAAAAGCGTAAACTTCAAAAGTTTGCGACACAACAACAAAACACATAGGAAAAAAATTACCAACTTTTTGCTGGCTAGGTATGTTTAAAATATCAGCGTAAAAGCGTAAAAGTGTAAAGATTTGAAGTGCTATAAAATTATTCAAAGTATCGACTAAAAACACTTGGTATGGAGCCATTTCGAAATTTTTGGCTTCAAAATATGCGGTCAAACCAAAAAAAAAACTCAATTCAATTGTCCGTTAGCTGTATCTGGCCAGTAAATAAATTTACACATTTTCCTCAAAATAGCTCCAAACACTCTCTAACATGACCTAGAAACAGTTGCAGTTTTGCTTATTGATGAATTTTCTTTTGACGACGACAAACCAAAAACTGCAATCGCTAACTCCAGTTACATTCGGGGTCGAAATGAAGTCGACACAAAGCGTGCATCAATTCCACAGCCGGACCTGACACCATGAAAAATTCACATCTTTACAACTTCTTTTTCACCGAATAAGTGGTTCCCAAAACCGAAAATTTCCATTCGCTTTTATTAAATCGTGAAACCGTCAAAGAATGCATCTTTGAGTTTTTGTTGTTGCCTTCAACTTTGTGAATCGTTCGGGTTTCCCTTCAAATTTCTCTTTCTCATAGAACAGTTCCAGAAGACCATCCGTCTGAAAGGAATATTACATGCATGCGGCGTTCGCTGCGCAAAGAATGTATGATTCATGTTCTTTGGAACCCATTTTGGATGGCATGAAAAAGAGCATATTAAAGATGTGACTTTGGAACGGGGCAAAAAAAAACAAGAAAGAAAGTCGGTCAAGCCCGACTGTAACATACTCTGTACCCTTAAAGTCGCAGCTCTCATTTGCTCACGAGTTATACGCGCTCATCTCTAAGTTTCACTCTGCCGTTCAATAGAATGCTGTGGTGATGGGTGGGGGGGTGGCGGGTGTTTACTAGCCTTTTTTGCTCATAACTTGAGTATCGTTCATCCGATCTTTATCATTCCTTCAGCAAATCGATAAATAATTTAGTTTTCAAGGTATCGATCGATCTATCTTCAAAACTGTAGGAGATATGACGTTTTTTCCAAATTGTGGGGGCGGGAGGGGGCGTGGCAAAAATTGAAAATAAACTTGATCTGCCTGCAAGTATAAGAAATATAAGCCCCATACATGTCAAACCTCTATCTCTTACCATCTCTGAGATCTCTTCGTTTATACGGACGGACAGACGGACAGACAGACAGACGGACAGACAGACAGACGGACAGACGGACATGACTATATCGAATCGGCTGTTGATGCTGATCAAGAATATATATACTTTATAGGGTCGGAAACGATTCCTTCTCCCTGTTACATACTTTTGCACAAACTTAATATACTCTATGTACCTTCGGTACAGAGTATAAAAATTAAAAAATGTTTATATTTTTGTTTCAATTGAAGTTGTAAATTTTTTATTCCGTTTTGCTTAATCCAAATCTCAAACAAAAATTAAAAAAAAAAATTTTAAATATTATATAATAATACAATAAGTTTTTAAATTGGCTTTTAAAAGCTATATTTGATTGTTGTTATTGTAATGATCGCTGTGTCCTATTGTTTTTTGCATCTGTAGCCGCTTTGTATACTTTGTTTTTGGTTCTCTGAAACGCCTTTCTGTAATCTTCGAACGAATGTGGAATTTTAAAATTTTCGATAATTTATTTCGTGATGATTTATATACATTTTGAGTCACCATATATTGCTGAGTTGAGTCTGTGAAAACTACTATATTATATTATTATTCATATAATTCACACATCGGTTTAATTTCCAATAAAAGTCTACTTTGATATTTTAACTTTTTAAGGCTCGCAATTGCTGCTGTTGCTGTTGACGCCAACTTCTTAATGCAAGCAAAACTTGTTAGAAAATTAAAGTCAAAGAAAATTAAGGAATACGACGCAAAAATGTTCATTTTGTCCCGTTTGTCCTCTTTATTTTGCCTTCTTTCCCTTGGCTTGCTTCGTTTGTCTTTGCATTCCGCATTTCTCCTTCACTGTAATAGGTGCCAAAAGCACTGCCTACAGAAGGGAACGTCTCATGTTATGGTGACTTTTAGCCTTCTAAACACATGAGGAAAGAATGCAGATACAATTTCAAACAGAATTTTACACTTCTATCATATTAAAAAAATATGTAGTGATTTTTTCCGTGTAACAATCAGTATTAAAAATGGCATTTCTTTGGGAATCACGTTCTGCAAAGTCCGACTGGGTCGGCAATCAACGCGAACCGACTCTTAGTGACACGTAGCATTTGGAGAAAGCGACCATCATTGAAAAATGGCAGCACATTGGTTCGCCAGTTGATTGATTTGGGCGCACAGCGCTTGTTTCCTCGCCGACTGCATGCAATTGCAGTAAGATCCTCCATTACCTCGTCCATCACTTCATCGACAGCATCATGGTCCATACCTAAAGATTTTTTATGTATTCTTATTTCTTCATGCTCGTATTTAGCTTGATTTGTACACCTATCATCAATGCATTCTATTTCATGAAGCGCTAGGTCTATTTTTCGCTTAATCAGTGCTTCTTGTACACTTTCTCTTGGCATTTTTATTTTGATTTACATTTACGTATCAAGATTTGCCTCACAAGTGACAGCAAAACTCACAGCCTATCAAAAACAGCTGATTTTCGCCAAAAATTTCTTAAATTAGGGAAAACAGAAGGGACGCTTAATAGCTGCGTCGTGTTAATTTACACAATTACACAAATCAGAGTAACCTTTTGGAAGTAATAAAACACTTTGTTTGAACTCAACGCCAACTAATAAAATATAGAAAGATAACAGCTTAAATCAGCAGCAGCCTTGGCAAAACATTTTTCCTAGTTCCTTTCCTTACCTAAGTAGCCTTTTGACTTTTGCTTTCGCGCTTTAAGCTGCTTAATTTTCTAGCTAGTTATTTCATTTCCATTTGGGACTTCCACCCGAACAGACCTTTTTATTTCTCGGCTGGTGAATGTTTTGATTTTCTTTATATAATTTATTATGTATTATAAAGAAATTCTATTATTCTTATTGAATCCGTTTTCTTTGTTCTCTTTTTTCGTTGAAAGTTCGACCTCATCATCATCGAAAATGCCACTAATATCGAGGCCACCATTACCGCCCAATGGATCGATAAGTTCCAGGGCATCAACCACCAGATTAAGGCCCAGGGGAATTTCATCATCTAACTGATCTGGCTGCAACAAATTTAGGGACTTCGGGGTGCGCTTCTGAGCTGTCGTCCTCTCTTTAGCTTGTGGCAGAGCTGTAATGTAATAAAAACTTTTTTCGTATTTAATTACTTTTCATTACTAAAACCCAGAGCTATAAACGAATGATTCATTTTTAAATCAATCCTGAGAATTTTCATATTTTGAATTAATACAATTTATTTTTTTAGTAAAAACACAATTTTTCAGATAATGAAAAAACAATTCCTAAAAACCATTTTTTAATAATCGTAATTGCAACTTGAAATTAAAAAAATTAAAAAATTACAAAATTTAATTACTTGAATAATTGTACCTGTAAAGTGTGATTATTGAGTAATTGTTGTTGAAATGTGGAACTATTATGTATTTGCAGGTGAAAATTATGATTTTTTACAAATCAAGTTTGGAAAACAGCAAATTTAATTGTTCGCTGATAAAGGTAATAAAACCAAGCTAATAATATAAATCATTTAATTAATGTCTAGTAAGACATCGGATTTTATGCACTTTTTATACCCTTGTTAGAGGGTATATTAAAATTATCGAGATGTTTGTAACGCATAGAAGGAGCACGTACTCTAAAAAATTGTGCTCAATAAGCCGACCAAAAAAACCGTGGTCTCTTCTGCCATATTTCCACAAAGTGTAGTTGCCTTTTCATACCCTTGCGGAGAGTATATTAAAATTGTCCAGATGTTTGTAACGCATAGAAGGAAGCATCTCCGACCACACAAAGTATATATATTCTTGATCAGCATGACGAGCTGAGTTGGTATATATCCATGTCCGTCTGTCCGTCTGTTTCTATGCGATCTCCTACGTCAGTTTTAAAGCTATCTTAACCAAACTTTGCACGAAGCCTTTTGGTAGAAATACGTTGCACATTTGTCGGAACCGGCCGGATCGAATGACTATAGCATATAGCTGCCATAGGAACTATCGGTCGAAAAGTAGTTTTAGTTAGAAAAACTTTTTTGTGTTTAACGCGAACGTCCCCAATCCTCGTATTTATAAGTTTTGTATGCTTTTACACAATTCCACTAAGTTTAATGATCGGTCAACTATATAGTATAGCTGCCATACAAAATATAGTTTTGAAAAAAGTCTTAGTAGCAAAAACTTTTCAATGCTATCACTCCCAAACTTGTTACTGATCAATATTATATGCTACCACACAATTCTGCCAAGTTTGATCCAAATCAGATGATTATAGCATATAGCTGCCATAGGAACGATCGGTCGAAAATCTAGTTCTATTGAGAAAAACTTTTTTTTTTCAATGGTAGCGGATTTTTACTTTCCAGTTATGAATATTATCGATTTCCACACAATTGTGGGAAGTTTGGTCAAAATCAGATGAATATGTCCTATAGTTGCCATATAACTAACAGGCAAGCAAATGGTGAAAGTAGTGGCTGAGTTTGGGAAATAACTCAGCTAAGAATATTCGACGAAAATTTTTTAAAACCTTAATTTACATAAATTATACGAGCTTCGGCCGAGACTAAGTTAACTTTCCGCTATTTTTATATTTTGAACCAAAGGTACACAGAGTATATTAAGTTAGTGCAAAAATATGTAACAGAGATAAGGAATCGTACCCGACCCTATCAAGTATATATCGCTCACTTACTTCAAGACTGGCATAACTCAAAAAATACGATTTTTGACTTAATGATGCAGAAATATTCGCTGTATCGTGTTCTATATTGTGTAAAATTTTCATATTGATATCTCTTATACTTTTGATGTAATATGAGAATATCTCGCCATATCATTTTTTAGGTTAATTTTCATGTTAATGCAAGAGCGTCATATCTCAGTTGTCCTGCAGTCGATATTGTTCAAAGATCCTTCGGCTTTCAGTTAAAACATCATATTTTCAAATTTTTACAATGAGCATTTTGTTTTGTTAACATTTTACTAGATTAACTCGAAACAAAAGGAACTATTTTCTCATGCTTAAATCTATTGAGAACTTTAAACGCGATTTTCACTAAATCGAATTTTTTGAGTTATGCCAGTGTTGAAGTAAGTGAGCGATATATTCTTGATCAGCATCTACTGCCGAGTCGATATTGCCATGTCCGTCCGACCGTCTGTCCATCTGTCTGCCTGTCTGTCCGCATGAACGAAAAGATCTCAGAGATGGTAAGAGATAGAGGCTTGACGTGTATGCAACATAAGCTTCTTATACTTGCAGACAGATCAAGCTTATTTTAAATTTTAGCCACGCCCCCTCCCGCCCCCGCAATTTCGAAAAAACGTCATATCTTCCACAGTTTTGTAGATAGTTGGTTTGTACTTTCTACGCATGTTTATTTGCCAATTTTCAAATTACGCACTCTTAAAATTGCTGCATGTACATAAAGTGATTTTTTTAAATTCTGTGATCAATTTGGAAATTGTTAGTGAAATTTGATTTGCATTCAAGCCTTTAATAAATTTCAGGGACCGCAAATAAATGTTATGGGCTTTAAAAAAATCAAAGCTAAATAAGTGTTCTAAATATTTTTGGAGACGCCCCATATCCGAAATTTGAGAGACCAATCCAAAAACAGGATAAACATTTATTTTCAATTTTTAAAAATAAAAAATTGAAATATAAATCTTATTTTAATTTAAAAATTGAAAATAAAAACTGATTTTGAATATCTTTTAAACCAAGCGGTAAATTACAGAAGTAGTCGTATATCTATGATCTATGTTTCAATTCTTTTCCATTGATATATATGTATGATATTATATGTCCTTGAAGAATAAATATTAAGGCTACCACAATTCTTTATCGATTCAGTGCCAGAATGAAGCTCTAGTCTCTTCAATTTACTTGGATCCATGAATTCTCAGGGCTTAACTTAAAAATCCTATTCAACTTAAATTTGCCAGAAATCACTTAACACACCTAATGCGACAAATACTTATCCTTAATAAAATGGAAAGTTTTTTCAAAATGCGTAATATTCATATAGATCCAAAATGTATTTTAATTGTAAGCAGAATAGCGCACCAGAGAAGGACCCCGTTTCATTGCAAGTATCGCATCCATCGACGAGTCAAGTTTACACTAGTCCACAAAGCATTCTTAACGAGTTTTTTAATGGGGGAGGTGGGGAGGATGATCCTGAAATCAAATTAGCGATAACCGAAATAAGCGCATACTCCCCCAATCCAATTGAAATAAGTGAGAATATAATGAAGTACTGGGAACACAAAAGATAAATGTATCCTCGATTGTATCAATTGGCGAAAGTGCTCCATTGCGTACCAGCAACCCAAGTGTCAGTTGAAAGGGCATTTCTGCTCTAAAATGGGTTGTCTGACTTGAGGTGCAACTTGTCTTCAGATTGAATAAAAAAATATTGTTTTCATTCATTTTTGGTTTTCAGATACTTTGCACAAATGTGCTGTTAAGGAGTGCAACCCGAACAAGAATTGGGACTGGATCGGTTCGGATTTAAGCCACTGGAGCTGCCGAATAGCGGGGGTTTTCCGGTTCAATGGTTCACGCTATTTAGCTATTTCTCAATTTGCGAAAATTAAATATACGTAAGTTATATACCTTATAAGCCTTCTCCAGAATTCAGAGCCATATCTTAGAAATTGTTTGAGCTATTAACTGGAGTTCAAAAGTGGTTGAAGTACAAGATTCCTCCTGAGGGACTCATAAAGTCTTCGGTTAGCGAGCAGTTTTCGGTTCGGTTTGGCTGTTTTAAAAGAACATCGGTTTGGCTCGCTGTTTGGTTTATGAGCACGGACTAGCCGTTTGGTTTATTTTAGTTCGGTTCACAGCCAGTTTGCATCCCTAGTGCTGTCAAACTTTCATACTTACATAAACTCTGGGAGTGAAACACTGAGCATTCAATTTCGCAGGTACAGAGTATGTTTCCATATGGGCTTGACCGACTTTGTTACTTGCTTGAGTTATGACAGACTTGAAGTAAGTAAGCGATATGTATAATCAGTGGCACTGAATCGATCAAAAATGGTGGTATCCTTAATATTGATCCTTCACATGTGATATATCAATGGAAAGATATTGAAACATAGATATATGACTCCTTTTGTAATGCACCGCTTGGTTTAAAAGATATTCAAAATCAATTTTTATTTTCTATTTTTAAAATAAAAGTTGAAAAATAATTCTTATAAATTTAAAAAAATAAATAAAAATAAATCTTATTTTAAATTTTTATAATAAAAATAATTCTTAAAAGTAATTCTTCCCTGATAAATTTACAAAGAATTTTTTGTCAAATGTGTCCAGATTTTGCCAGTGCCAATCAAAACGAAAAATTGCGCTTCTCTTATTTTCGACTCTTCCAGTTTCGATTGTTTTGCTTGGATTTGTGGTTTCTCTCTTATGTATTGAGTGCCGATCCCGCTTGGACCGGTGGTTTGCAAAAAGTAAAAAGAGAGCAACGAAACCGAAGCGGAATTGCGTTCGATTTACTTTTCAAAAAGAAGCGGAATTGAGAACATGCCTGATATACTAACTTTTGGGGTACAGAGTATGTTATAGTCGACTTTCTTTCTTGTTATATTTGTTTCATTTTTTTTAAGTAAAATCAACTTTGGCATTCAACAAACATTTTGTGAAATGGTTCCAAATTTCGGCATAAAATAGCTTTATTTATTCAAAATCATTTCCGACAGTCGCTTTGACTTTTGTCCAAAATATCGGCCCGCTGGCCCAGTGTGCAGCGACTGAAAAGCTGTTCGCTCTCTTGGCATACATCGCTGTGTTTTATTGCTTAAAGTCCGTTGCATTTGCATTGAATGCATTTCTGGCAGCCCTTTGCCGGTTCTTGCTTGTCCCCCTTTCTATTGCTGATCAAGCCTACTAAGAGTGAAGACGTCAGCAGGAGGAGCGAATAGCCACTATCCCAGTGGTAAAAATACCAAGAGGAAGAGGAGGAGCTTTCATCAAACTAACACGGCCACATGTCGCCATATAGACACTCATAAACGATGAGCCGCTACCATCCTGATATGAGGCATCACATTGACGCCAAAAATTGATGCGCTAGAACAACAAAAATTTCCCTTGAATATACACATAAACAATAAGCAACGATTGCAGCTCCAATTCAAGAAGAAAGTTTACAATAAAAATAACTTAAAACCCAATATGTAAAATAATAAAACAAAAGTGCCTCCCTGGCAAATTGTCTGATCATATCGATTCCGCTGTCGCCATGAAATATATACAAAAAATATAACATAAATATGACTGTAGACAGCGGATTTAGCCTATTTGCATAATTTGAGCCGCATGTCTGACTTAAGTTCTGATTGCACCCATCTTGTCTATATTGGAAAATGATCTAAGTCCGCTAAAAACAATCAATACATATGTATATATTAAAGTGAAAGTATGTTTGTTCCTTATAGGCGTCTAAATCGCTAAACCGATCTGCACGAAATTTTCACATTATCTTCATGCTGATCAGGAAAGAGTCAAAGGCTATATCTCAAGTCTTTGAACCGGTTCGAAAGTGGTAAAAGTGGTTCAGAGCTATGTATATCTCAGAAGTCATTCAAGCTATGCACTTGAAATGTGTTCTGTAGGTTGGTAATATGGAGCTGGACATTTTACTGTTTCAGGACCGATTTTGAACCGGTTTAAAAGTGGCTCAGAGCCATATCTCAGAAGTTATTTTAAATATGAATGTAAAATTTAGACTGTAGGCTGGTATAATGGAGAAGTTATTTAATGTATGAACTTGAAATTTAGGCTGTACACAGAAAGCAAAAGATGCATTAATATCCAATTGTAATAGATATTATTATCGTATCCTTTTTTTTTTTGATAGCTCCATGTGCTCCATTGGATGAAAATCTAAGAATGGATATTATTTATATTCTATTTCTTTTTTATAAAAAACATCCAGTCAAAATGGATATAGAAATCATCCAATGAATCATTAATAAATATTCTTTTTTCTATGGTAATAAGAAGTTGGATATTTTAATGAATTGGAACCGGTATCGAACCGGTTTAAAAGTAGTTCGGAGGTATATCTCAGAACTAAATTTAGCTATGAACTGAAGACTTGATAGTGTTAAGAAGTTAGGTGAACCAGCCGGTTGAATCAGTTAATGAGTGGTTCAAGTCCACATCTCAGAAATTTTGGCTGTGATATGGAAAATTGGTTTTTAGGTTTACATTGTGAGTGTTAGACATTCAAAATTTCTTAGAAATTATTTAAACTATGAACTAGAAATTTGATGTGAGGATTCAAATGTTAATATTAACTTGTTGTCAATTCAAACTTGGATATAAACGCTCTCATATGAAACATATAAATTCAATGCAAAGGACCCGGGGAACGCCAGGTATACAGCTAGTTTTGCATAAATTGCTAACTTCGTCTGTGCCGAAGCTTCTAGTTGCCTTGCAAATGCTGTTTTTGAAACGTTAGATTTGAAGAACGCTAGCATTAAAATCAAAAAAATTTCTAACAGAACCCCATTTTCCGACAGATTTTGACAAAACTTTGCGAAATTACTGTATTACTGTTTTCTTGATTTAATACAAAACAATCGAAATTTTTGACTGTGTCAACCAATTGGTACCCAAAATTGCCATTTTTCGAGTTTTGGTTCCAATTCTACATGCTTAAGGGCTCGTAACTATACAAAGGACCAATCGAATGAAGTTGGTATGTTCCAATTGTTTGTTTATTTAAGTCCAAGCTACGTTTTAGTCCTGCATTGCTTAGTCAAATTCGTTACAGTTTTCAAGACAAAGTTGAAAAATAGTACAAAATGAGGGGAAAACATGATGATTTTAAAACATCTTTGTAATTTTGAGTATAAAGATGTGACTCTTTTGACTTGCGAAATTCCAAATAGTTTACGAGATATGGAGTTGCGAATCCCAATCAGAAGCTGAAAACTTCAAAGAGCATTAAAAAAAAACGGCAGCTAACCAGACCAAACCCAGCGAAGGATTTTGTCTACCATCACAACCTTTCAGAATTTGTGGGTCTCGACGCTATCAACTTTTTTGAGTTCAAAAATGTGTCACAGTGTAACTAGTCAAATAGCCAAAATGTCACTTCTTCCTGTTTCTTTTTAATTTCGTTGTTTTTTAATATGCAATCCGCGGTTTTCTTGTACTCATAGTATTAAACTGTCTTTTTATACTCTGTACCGAAGGTACATAGAGTATATTAAGTTTGTGCAAAAGTATGTAACAGGGAGAAGGAATCATTTCCGACCCTATAAAGTATATATATTCTTGATCAGCATCAACAGCCGAGTCGATATAGCCATGTCCGTCCGTCCGTCCGTCCGTCCGTCCGTCCGTCCGTCCGTCCGTATGAACGAAGAGATCTCAGAGATGGTAAGAGATAGAGGTTTGACATGTATGGGGCATATATTTCTTATACTTGCAGGCAGATCAAGTTTATTTTCAATTTTTGCCACGCCCCCTCCCGCCCCCGCAATTTGGAAAAAACGTCATATCTCCTACAGTTTTGAAGATAGATCGTTCGTACCTTCTAGAGATACCTTGTAAATAAAATTATTTATCGATTTGCTGAAGGAATGATAAAGATCGGATGAACGATACTCAAGTTATGAGCAAAAAACGGCCAATAAACACCCAGCATCACCCCACCCACCACCGCAGCATTCTATTGAACGTCAATCTTAGTGAGAGAGAGAGAGAGAGAGAGAGAGAGTGAAACTTAGAGATGAGCGCGTATAACTCGTGAGCAAATGCGAGCTGAGACGTTAAGGGTACAGAGTATGTTATAGTCGGGCTTGACCGACTTTCTTTCTTGTTTCTGTCTAAAAATTATAAAATTATTTTATGTTTAGGCATAGACAGACACAGGCGTAGATAGGCATTTGAAAGCTTTGATCGGCGCCACATTTTAGTCCTCATGAAGCTCTCCGAATAATTTTTGGTTTATTTCTTGGTCTTCTTTGAATTCACTTTTTTAAATTGTGTGATCGATTCTCGAAGGTACCTTCGAGCATTATGAGCCATGATGTAAATCAAAGCCTTATGAGTTAACTATATAGGGTATTCACCAGCCCTCGTAAAAGCGTAAATCAAAAGCGTAAACTCCAAAAATTTACGACACAACAACAAAACACATAGGAAAAAAATTACCAACTTTTTGCTGGCTAGGTATGTTTAAAATATCAGCGTAAAAGCGTAAAAGTGTAAAGATTTGAAGTGCTATAAAATTATTCAAAAAACACTTGGTATGAAGCCATTTCGCGATTTTTGCCTTCAAAATATGCGGTCAAACCAAAAAAAAATCAAATCAATTGTCCGTTTCCTCAAAATAGCTCCAAACACTCTCTAACATGACCTAGAAATAGTTGCAGTTTTGTTTATTGATGAATTTTCTTTTGACGACTCCAAACCAAAAACTGCAATCGCTAACTCAAGTTCCATTCGGGGTCGAAATGCAGTCGACACAAAGCGTGCATCAATTCCCCAGCCGGACCTGACACCATGAAAAATTTACATCTTTACAACTTCTTTTTCACCGAATAAGTGGTTCCCAAAACCGAAAATTTCCATTCGCTTTTATTAAATCGTCAAACCGTCAAAGTATGCATCTTTGGGTTTTTGTTGTTGCCTTCAACTTTGTGAATCGTTCGGGTTTCCCTTCAAATTTCTCTTTCTCATAGAACAGTTCCAGAAGTCCATCCGTCTGAAAGGAATATTCCATGCATGCGGCGTTCGCTGCGCAAAGAATGTATGATTAACATGTTCTTTTGGAACCCATTTTGGATGGCATGAAAAGACATATTAAAGATGTGACTTTGGAACGGGGCAAAAAAAAAATTTTTTTAAATGTTTATTTTTTAGTTTCAATTGAAGTTGTACATTTTTTATTCCGTTTTGCTTAATCCAAATCTCAAACAAAAATTAAAAAAAAATATGTTAAATATAATAATACAATAAGTTTTTAAATTGGCTTTTAAAAGATATATTTGATTGTTGTTATTGTTATGATCGCTGTTTCCTGTTGTTTTTTTGCATCTGTAGCCGCTTTGTATACTTTGTTTTTGGTTCTCTGAAACGCCTTTCTGTAATCTTCGAACGATTACCCTTCCTTCTTAAGTCACTGTGGAATTTAAAAATTTTCGATAATTTATTTCGTGATGATTTATATACATTTTGAGTCACCATATATTGCTGAGTTGAGTCTCTGAAAACTACTATATTATATTATTATTCATATAATTCACACATCGGTTTAATTTCCAATAAAAGTCTACTTTGATATTTTAACTTTTTAAGGCTCGCAATTGCTGCTGTTGCTGTTGACGCCAACTTCTTAATGCAAGCAAAACTTGTTAGAAAATTAAAGTCAAAGAAAATTAAGGAATACGACGCAAAAATGTTCATTTTGTCCCGTTTGTCCTCTTTATTTTGCCTTCTTTCCCTTGGCTTGCTTCGTTTGTCTTTGCATTCCGCATTTCTCCTTCACTGTAATAGGTGCCAAAAGCACTGCCTACAGAAGGGAAGGTCTCATGTTATGGTGACTTTTAGCCTTCCAAACACATGAGGAAAGAATGTAGATACAATTTCAAACAGAATTTTACACATCTATCATATTAAAAAAATATGTAGTGATTTTTTCCGTGTAACAATCAGTATGAAAAATGACATTTCTTTGGGAATCACGTTCTGCAAAGTCCGACTGGGTCGGCAATCAACGCGAACCGACTCTTAGTGACACGTAGCATTTGGAGAAAGCGACCATCATTGAAAAATGGCAGCACATTTGTTCGCCAGTTGATTGATTTGGGCACACAGAGCTTGTTTCCTCGCCGACTGCATGCAATTGCAGTAAGATCCTCCATTAGCTCGTCCATCACTTCATCGACGGCATCACGGTCCATACCTAAAGATTTTTTATGTATTCTTATTTCTTCATGCTCGTATTTAGCTTGATTTGTACACCTATCATCAATGCATTCTATTTCATGAAGCGCTAGGTCTATTTTTCGCTTAATCAGTGCTTCTTGTCCACTTTCTCTTGGCATTTTTATTTTGATTTACATTTACGTATCAAGATTTGCCTCACAAGTGACATTAAAACTCACAGCCTGTCAAAAACAGCTGATTTTCGCCAAAAATTTCGGAAATTAGGGAAAACAGAAGGGACGCTCAAAAGCTGCTTCGCGTAAATTTACACAATTACGCTTTTACGCGGGCTGGTGAATACTCTAATATTTTAAATCAGAGTAGCCTTTTGGAAGTACTAAAACACTTTGTTTGAACTCAACGCCAACTAATAAAATATAGAAAGATAACAGCTTAAATCAGCAGCAGCCTTGGCATAACATTTTTCCTAGTTCCTTTCCTTACCTAAGTAGCCTTTTGACTTTTGCTTTCGCGCTTTAAGCTGCTTGATTTTCTAGCTAGTTATTTCATTTCCATTTGGGACATCCACCCGAACAGACCTTTTTATTTCTCGGCTGGTGAATGTTTTGATTTTCTTTATATAATTTATTATGTATTATATAGAAATTCTATTATTCTTATTTAATCCGTTTTCTTTGTTCGTGGAAAGTTCGACATCGAAAATGCCACTAATATCGAGGCCGCCATTACCGCCCAGTGGATCGATAAGTTCCAGGGCATCATCCACCAGATTAAGGCCCAGGGGAATTTCATCATCTAACTGATTTGGCTGCAACAAATTCAGGGACTTCGGGGTGCGCTTCTGAGCTGTCGTCCTCTCTTTAGCTTGTGGCAGAGCTGTAATGTAATAAAAACTTTTTTCGTATTTAATTACTTTTCAATACTAAAACCCAGAGCTGTAAACGAATTATTCATTTTTGAATCAATCCTGAGAATTTACATATTTTGAATTAATACAATTTATTTTTTTAGTAAAAACACAATTTTTCAGATAATGAAAAAACAATTCCTAAAAACCATATTTTAATAATCGTAAATGCAACTTGAAATTAAAAAAATTAAAAAACTACAAAATTTAATTACTTGAATAATTGTACCTGTAAAGTTTGATTATTGAGTAATTGTTGTTGAAATGTGGAACTATTATGTATTTGCAGGTGAAAATTATGATTTTTTACAAATCAAGTTTGGAAAACAGCAAATTTAATTGTTCGCTGATAAAGGTAATAAAACAAAGCTAATAATATAAATCATTTAATTAATGTCTAGTAAGACATCGGATTTTATGCACTTTTTATATCCTTGTTAGAGGGTATATTAAAATTATCGAGATGTTTGTAACGCATAGAAGGAGCACGTACTCTAAAAAATTGTGCTCAATAAGCCGACCAAAAAAACCGTGGTCTCTTCTGCCATATTTCCACAAAGTGTAGTTGCCTTTTCATACCCTTGCGGAGAGTATATTAAAATTGTCCAGATGTTTGTAACGCATACGAGCCCCAACCACTATTAATTCGAACAGCATGTTTTTTTTGCAGTGCGCAATGTTCAACACACGATATTTTCAATAGTACTACAGACTACGCATACCAATGAATTTTGTCTAAAAGAGAATTTTATTTTCTTTACGATGACAAAAAAAGTTTTGTTGTATTTCCAACAACAACAACAATATGAGTAATTTATTCAAACGGTAGACTTAAGAGATAAGAAAAAAATTACCACTATTAATTCGAACGCTGCGTAAGCTTACCTTTATCTCAAAAGAAGAACAAAACATAAGCAACCAATGTAACAGAATCACTATCTAGTTATAATCTGCAAATAATATCACAATGCAGAATGCAAAAAATTTGAAAATTACTGCAGATCAGTGAAAGCTTAGCATCGATGGCACGTGGTAAGCCTATTTGCAACGAAATCAGAGTATTGATTAGAGATTATTATAAATCTGGGAAGACAATTACGGAGATAAGCAAGCAATTAAATTTGTCTAAATCGTCGGTGCATGGGGTAATACAAATTTTCAAGAAAACTGGGAACATTGAAAATAATATTGCAAATAGAGGCCGAACATCAGCAATAACACCCCGCGACAAAAGGGAACTGGCCAAAATTGTTAAGGCTGATCGTCGCCAATCTTTAAGAAATTTGGCTTCTGAGTGGTCGCAGAAAATTGGCAAGACTGTCAAGCGAGAATGGACGCGACTGCAGTTAAAAAATATTGGATATGGGTTCTATAAAGTATGTTTTGTTATTACCTATGCATCATACTCAATAACTTATCTTACTCGTAGGCCAAGGAAAATCCCTTGCTTACGCTTCGTCAAAAAAAGAAGCGTTTACAATGGGCTCGGGAAAGGATGTCTTGGACTCAAAGGCAATGGGACACCATCATATTTAGCGATGAAGCTAAATTTGATGTTAGTGTCGGCGATACGTGAAAACGCGTCATCCGTACTAAGGTAGAAACATACCATAAAGACTGCCTTAAAAGGACAGTTAAGTTTCCTGCAAGCACTATGGTATGGGGATGCATGTCTGCCAAGGGATTAGGAAAACTGCATTTCATTAAAGGGACGGTTAATGCTGAAAAATACATTAATATTTTAGAAGAAAGTTTGCTGCCATCAATACCAAAACTGGCAGATTGTGGTGAATTCACTTTTTAGCAGGACGGAGCATCATCGCACACAGCCAAACGAACCAAAAATTGACTGCAATATAAACAAATGGAGGTTTTGGATTGGCGATCAAATAGCCCAGATCTAAGCCCCATAGAAAATATTTGGTGGCTAATGAAAAGAAAGTTTCGAAATGAGCCACAAAGGAACATTTCTGACCTTAAAATTAAGTTGCAAGAGATGTGGGACTCGATTTCTCGAGAACACTGCCAAAATTTGTTAAAACCAATACCAAACCGGGTTAAATGCGTAATACAGGCCAGAGGCGACGTTACACAATCCTAATGTTAATTAAATTGTTGTTTTTAGTATGATAGTAAATCATATTACGCAGCGTTCGAATTAATAGTGGTAATTTTTTTTTTTTATCTCTTAAGTCTACCGTTTGAATAAATTACTCATATTGTTGTTGTTGTTGGAAATACAACAAAACTTTTTTGTAATCGTAAAGAGATTAAAATTCTCTTTTAGACAAAATTCATTGGTATGCGTAATCTGTAGTACTATTGAAAATATCGTGTGTTGAACATTGCGCACTGCAAAAAAAACATGCTGTTCGAATTAATAGTGGTTGGGGCTCGTAGAAGGAAGCATCTCCGACCACACAAAGTATATATATTCTTGATCAGCATGACGAGCTGAGTTGGTATATCCATGTCCGTCTGTCCGTCTGTTTCTATGCGATCTCCTACGTCAGTTTTAAAGCTATCTTAACCAAACTTTGCACGAAGCCTTTTGGTAGAAATACGTTGCATATTTGTCGGAACCGGCCGGATCGAATGACTATAGCATATAGCTGCCATAGGAACTATCGGTCGAAAAGTAGTTTTAGTTAGAAAAACTTATTTGTGTTTAACGCGAACGTCCCCAATCCTCGTATTTATAAGTTTTCTATGCTTTTACACAATTCCACTAAGTTTGATGAAAATCAGTCAACTATATAGTATAGCTGCCATACAAAATATAGTTTCGAAAAAAGTCTTAGTAGGAAAAACTTTTCAATGCTATCGCTCCCAAACTTGTTACTGATCAATATTATATGCTACCACACAATTCTGCCAAGTTTGATCCAAATCGGATGACTATAGCATATAGCTGCCATAGGAACGATCGGTCGAAAATCTAGTTCTATTGAGAAAAACTTTTTTGTTTTCAATGGTAGCGGATTTTTACTTTCCAGCTATGAATATTATCGATTTCCACACAATTGTGGGAAGTTTGGTCAAAATCTGATGAATATGTCCTATAGTTGCCATATAACAAACAGGCAAGCAAATGGCCAAAGTTGTGGCTGAGTTTGGGAAATAACTCAGCTAAGAATATTCGACGAAAATTTTGTAAAACCTTAATTTACATAAATTATACGAGCTTCGGCCGAGTCTAAGTTAACTTTCCGCTATTTTTATATTTTGAACCAAAGGTACACAGAGTATATTAAGTTAGTGCAAAAATATGTAACAGAGATAAGGAATCGTATCCGACCCTATCAAGTATATATATTCTTGATCAGAATCAACATCCGAGTCGATATAGCCATGTCCGTCCGTCCGTCTGTCCATCTGTCTGTCTGTCTGTCCGCATGAACGAAGAGGTCTCAGAGATGGTTTGATGTGTATGGAACATAAGCTTCTTATACTTGCAGACAGATTAAGCTTATTTTTAATTTAAGCCACGCCCCCGCCATTTGGAAAAAACGTCATATCTCCCACAGTTTTGTATATAGTTGGTTTGTACTTTCTACGCATATTGATTTGCCAAATAAAATTGCTGGATGTACATAAAGTAAATTATTTTAATTCTGTGATCAATTTGGAAATTGTTAGTGAAATTTGATTTGCATTTAAGCCTTTAATAAATTTCAGGGACCGCAAATAAGAGTTATGGTCTTTAAAAAAATCAAAGCCAAATAAGTGTTCTAAATATTTTTGGAGACGCCCCATATCCGAAATTTGAGAGACCAATCCAAATACAGGATAAAATAAAAAATTGAAAAATAAATCTTATTTTAATTTAAATTTAAATTGAAAATAAAAATTTCTTGTAAAATTTTGAATATCTTTTAAACCAAGCGGTAAATTACAATTACATTACAGTAGTCCTATATCTATGATCTATGTTTCAATACCTTTCCATTGATATATTATTTGTCCTTGAAGAATCAATAGTTAGGCTACCACAATTCTTTATCGATTCAGTGCCAGAATGAAGCTGTTGTCTCTTCAATTTACTTGGATCCGCGAATTCTCAGGGTTTAAAAGTCCTATTCAACTTAAATTTGCCAGAAATCACTTAACACACCTAATGCGGCAAATACTTATCCTTAATGAAATGGTAAGTTTTTTCAAAATGCATAATATTCATATAGATCCTAAATGTATTTTAATTGTAAGCAGAATAGCGCACCAGAGAAGGACCCCGTTTCATTGCAAGTATCGCATCCATCGACGAGTCAAGTTTACACTAGTCCACAAAGCATTCTTAACGAGTTTTTTAATGGGGGAGGTGGGGAGGATGATCCTGAAATCAAATTAGCGATAACCGAAAAAAGCGCATACTCCCCCAATCCAAGTGAAATAAGTGAGAATATAATGAAGTACTGGGAACACAAAAGATAAATGTATCCTCGGTTGTATCAATTGGCGAAAGTGCTCCATTGCGTACCAGCAACCCAAGTGCAGTTGAAAGGGCATTTTCTGCTCTAAAATGGGTTATGTCTGACTTGAGGTGCAACTTGTCTTCAGATTGAATAAAAAATAGGGGAAAGCTAACTTCGGCTCGACCGAAGTTTATATACCCTTGTAGCTTCTTTAATTTATATAAATTAAGGATTTAAATGTTTTTCGTCGAACATTCTTAGCTGAGTTATTTTCCAAACTCAGCAATAGATGACGCCACTACTTAGACCATTTGCTTGCCAGTTTTTATATGGCAGCTATACGATGTATTCATCAGATTTGGATCAAACTCGTCAAAAATGTGTGGAAACCGATAATATTCATAACTGGAAAGCTTAAAGACGCTACCATTGAAAACAAAAAAGTTTTTCTCAATAGAACTTCTTTTTGAACCGATCGTTCCTATGGCAGCTATATGCTATAGCCATCCGATTTGAATCAAACTTGGCAGAATTGTGTGGTAGCATATAGTATTGATCAGTAACTTGTTTGGGAGCGATAGCATTGAAAACAAAAAAGTTTATTCTACTAAGACTTTTTCTCTGAACTAATTTTTGTATGACAGCTATACTATATAGTTGTCCGATTTTCATCAAACTTGGTGGAATTATGTAAAATCATAGAAAATTGAAAAATGCGGTTTGGGGGCGATTGCATTGTAAACAAAAAAGTTTTTCTCACTAAAACTAGTTTTTTGACCGATCGTACCTATGGCAGCTGTACGCTATAGTCATCCGATCCGGCCGGTTCCGACAAATATGCAGCGTATTTGTACCAAAAGGCTTCGTGCAATGTTTGGTTAAGATAGCTTTTAAACTGACGGAGGAGATAGCATAGAAGCAGACGGACGGACGGACAGACGGACATGGCTATATCAACTCAGCTCGTCATGCTGATCAAGAATATATATACTTTATGTGGTCGGAGATGCTTCCTTCTGCCTGTTACATACATTTGCACGACTTTAGTATACCCTTTTACTCTACGAGTAACGGGTATAATTACAAAGATGTCTTAAAATTATCATGTTTTCCCCTCATTTTGAACTATTTTTCAACTTTGTCTTGAAAACTGTAACGAATTTGATTAAGCAATGCAGGACTAAAACGTAGCTTGGACTTAAATAAACAACCAATTGGAACATACCAAGTTCATTCGATTGGTCCTTTGTATAGTTACGAGCCCTTAAGCATGTAGAATTGGAACCAAAACTCGAAAAATGGCAGTTTTGGGTACCAATTGGCTGACACAGTCAACAATTTCGATTGTTTTGTATTAAATCAAGAAAACAGTAAAACAGTAATTTCGCAAAGTTTTGTCAAAATCTGTCGGAAAATGGGGTTCAGTTAGAAATTTTTTTGATTTTAATGCCCACGTTCTTGAAATCTAACGTTTCAAAAACAGCATTTGCAAGGTAACTAAAAGCTTCGGCACAGACGAAGTTAGCAATTTATGCAAAACTAGCTGTATACCTGACGTTCCCCGGGTAATTTGCATTGAATTTATATGTTTCATATGAGAGCGTTTATATCCAAGTTTGAACTGACAACAAGTTGATATTAACATTTGAATCCTCACATCAAATTTCCAATTCATAGTTTAAATAATTTCTAAGAAATTTTGAATGTCTAACACTCACAATGTAAAGCTAAAAACCAATTTTCCATATCACAGCCAAAATTTCTGAGATGCGGACTTGAACCACTCATTAACTGATTCAACCGGCTGGTTCACCTAACTTCTTAATACTATCAAGTTTTCAGTTCATAGCTAAATTAAGTTCTGGGATATACCTCCGAACTACTTTTAAACCGGTTCGATACCGGTCCCAATTCATTAAAATATCCAACTTCTTATTACCATAGAAAAAAGAATATTTATTGATGATTCATTGGATGATTTTTATATCCATTTTGACTGGATGTTTTTTATAAAAAAGAAATAGAATATAAATAATATCCATTCTTAGATTTTCATCCAATGGAGCACATGGAGCTATAAAAAAAAAAGGATACGATAATAATATCTATTACAAATGGATGTTAATGCATCTTTTGCTTTCTGTGTACAGCCTAAATTTCAAGTTCATACATTAAATAACTTCTCCATTATACCAACCTACAGTCTAAATTTTACATTCATATTTAAAATAATTTTTGCATGTATGTTTTAACGACCTTTATGTTAATTAAAACCTTCAAATTTTTTGCCGGCTCTAGGTCTCGCTATGTTGGTACATAACTTTAAAACAGGGACACACCACACCACAAAGGAGGTTAGTTGACCGAACAGCTGTTTCAATGGTATCTCTACCATATCATCAGCGGTCTTCACCTGGTACCACAATCAGAAAACAACTCCCTCCTCATGCCTGAGATGCCATAATCGCTTGGGAACTCCAATGCGATTCAACAGCAAAATCCAGACACAACGAGCCAGAGCCGCGCTGTCTGTGGCCTTTGTACGTGTGTGTGTCCCCCAATGGTCTTACAATGTTAGTGAGAGAGATTTCCTCCCCGCTGCTAACACAGTGACCAATAAGTCTGAGTGCAGAATTGCATTCAAACAGGGGTTTTTGTTGCTATAAACGAAACTATTTTTAGTTTCAACAACAACGCCGTGCCTAGCGTTTTATACATGCATGTATGTTTTAACGACCTTTATGTTAATTAAAACCTTCAAATTTTTTGCCGGCTCTAGGTCTCGCTATGTTGGTACATAACTTTAAAACAGGGACACACCACACCACAAAGGAGGTTAGTTGACCGAACAGCTGTTTCAATGGTATCTCTACCATATCATCAGCGGTCTTCACCTGGTACCACAATCAGAAAACAACTCCCTCCTCATGCCTGAGATGCCATAATCGCTTGGGAACTCCAATGCGATTCAACAGCAAAATCCAGACACAACGAGCCAGAGCCGCGCTGTCTGTGGCCTTTGTACGTGTGTGTGTCCCCCAATGGTCTTACAATGTTAGTGAGAGAGATTTCCTCCCCGCTGCTAACACAGTGACCAATAAGTCTGAGTGCAGAATTGCATTCAAACAGGGGTTTTTGTTGCTATAAACGAAACTATTTTTAGTTTCAACAACAACGCCGTGCCTAGCGTTTTATACATGCATGTATGTTTTAACGACCTTTATGTTAATTAAAACCTTCAAATTTTTTGCCGGCTCTAGGTCTCGCTATGTTGGTACATAACTTTAAAACAGGGACACACCACACCACAAAGGAGGTTAGTTGACCGAACAGCTGTTTCAATGGTATCTCTACCATATCATCAGCGGTCTTCACCTGGTACCACAATCAGAAAACAACTCCCTCCTCATGCCTGAGATGCCATAATCGCTTGGGAACTCCAATGCGATTCAACAGCAAAATCCAGACACAACGAGCCAGAGCCGCGCTGTCTGTGGCCTTTGTACGTGTGTGTGTCCCCCAATGGTCTTACAATGTTAGTGAGAGAGATTTCCTCCCCGCTGCTAACACAGTGACCAATAAGTCTGAGTGCAGAATTGCATTCAAACAGGGGTTTTTGTTGCTATAAACGAAACTATTTTTAGTTTCAACAACAACGCCGTGCCTAGCGTTTTATACATGCATGTATGTTTTAACGACCTTTATGTTAATTAAAACCTTCAAATTTTTTGCCGGCTCTAGGTCTCGCTATGTTGGTACATAACTTTAAAACAGGGACACACCACACCACAAAGGAGGTTAGTTGACCGAACAGCTGTTTCAATGGTATCTCTACCATATCATCAGCGGTCTTCACCTGGTACCACAATCAGAAAACAACTCCCTCCTCATGCCTGAGATGCCATAATCGCTTGGGAACTCCAATGCGATTCAACAGCAAAATCCAGACACAACGAGCCAGAGCCGCGCTGTCTGTGGCCTTTGTACGTGTGTGTGTCCCCCAATGGTCTTACAATGTTAGTGAGAGAGATTTCCTCCCCGCTGCTAACACAGTGACCAATAAGTCTGAGTGCAGAATTGCATTCAAACAGGGGTTTTTGTTGCTATAAACGAAACTATTTTTAGTTTCAACAACAACGCCGTGCCTAGCGTTTTATACATGCATGTATGTTTTAACGACCTTTATGTTAATTAAAACCTTCAAATTTTTTGCCGGCTCTAGGTCTCGCTATGTTGGTACATAACTTTAAAACAGGGACACACCACACCACAAAGGAGGTTAGTTGACCGAACAGCTGTTTCAATGGTATCTCTACCATATCATCAGCGGTCTTCACCTGGTACCACAATCAGAAAACAACTCCCTCCTCATGCCTGAGATGCCATAATCGCTTGGGAACTCCAATGCGATTCAACAGCAAAATCCAGACACAACGAGCCAGAGCCGCGCTGTCTGTGGCCTTTGTACGTGTGTGTGTCCCCCAATGGTCTTACAATGTTAGTGAGAGAGATTTCCTCCCCGCTGCTAACACAGTGACCAATAAGTCTGAGTGCAGAATTGCATTCAAACAGGGGTTTTTGTTGCTATAAACGAAACTATTTTTAGTTTCAACAACAACGCCGTGCCTAGCGTTTTATACATGCATGTATGTTTTAACGACCTTTATGTTAATTAAAACCTTCAAATTTTTTGCTGGCTCTAGGTCTCGCTATGTTGGTACATAACTTTAAAACAGGGACACACCACACCACAAAGGAGGTTAGTTGACCGAACAGCTGTTTCAATGGTATCTCTACCATATCATCAGCGGTCTTCACCTGGTACCACAATCAGAAAACAACTCCCTCCTCATGCCTGAGATGCCATAATCGCTTGGGAACTCCAATGCGATTCAACAGCAAAATCCAGACACAACGAGCCAGAGCCGCGCTGTCTGTGGCCTTTGTACGTGTGTGTGTCCCCCAATGGTCTTACAATGTTAGTGAGAGAGATTTCCTCCCCGCTGCTAACACAGTGACCAATAAGTCTGAGTGCAGAATTGCATTCAAACAGGGGTTTTTGTTGCTATAAACGAAACTATTTTTAGTTTCAACAACAACGCCGTGCCTAGCGTTTTATACATGCATGTATGTTTTAACGACCTTTATGTTAATTAAAACCTTCAAATTTTTTGCTGGCTCTAGGTCTCGCTATGTTGGTACATAACTTTAAAACAGGGACACACCACACCACAAAGGAGGTTAGTTGACCGAACAGCTGTTTCAATGGTATCTCTACCATATCATCAGCGGTCTTCACCTGGTACCACAATCAGAAAACAACTCCCTCCTCATGCCTGAGATGCCATAATCGCTTGGGAACTCCAATGCGATTCAACAGCAAAATCCAGACACAACGAGCCAGAGCCGCGCTGTCTGTGGCCTTTGTACGTGTGTGTGTCCCCCAATGGTCTTACAATGTTAGTGAGAGAGATTTCCTCCCCGCTGCTAACACAGTGACCAATAAGTCTGAGTGCAGAATTGCATTCAAACAGGGGTTTTTGTTGCTATAAACGAAACTATTTTTAGTTTCAACAACAACGCCGTGCCTAGCGTTTTATACATGCATGTATGTTTTAACGACCTTTATGTTAATTAAAACCTTCAAATTTTTTTTTGCCGGCTCTAGGTCTCGCTATGTTGGTACATAACTTTAAAACAGGGACACACCACACCACAAAGGAGGTTAGTTGACCGAACAGCTGTTTCAATGGTATCTCTACCATATCATCAGCGGTCTTCACCTGGTACCACAATCAGAAAACAACTCCCTCCTCATGCCTGAGATGCCATAATCGCTTGGGAACTCCAATGCGATTCAACAGCAAAATCCAGACACAACGAGCCAGAGCCGCGCTGTCTGTGGCCTTTGTACGTGTGTGTGTCCCCCAATGGTCTTACAATGTTAGTGAGAGAGATTTCCTCCCCGCTGCTAACACAGTGACCAATAAGTCTGAGTGCAGAATTGCATTCAAACAGGGGTTTTTGTTGCTATAAACGAAACTATTTTTAGTTTCAACAACAACGCCGTGCCTAGCGTTTTAAACATGCATGTATGTTTTAACGACCTTTATGTTAATTAAAACCTTCAAATTTTTTGCCGGCTCTAGGTCCCGCTATGTTGGTACATAACTTTAAAACAGGGACACACCACACCACAAAGGAGGTTAGTTGACCGAACAGCTGTTTCAATGGTATCTCTACCATATCATCAGCGGTCTTCACCTGGTACCACAATCAGAAAACAACTCCCTCCTCATGCCTGAGATGCCATAATCGCTTGGGAACTCCAATGCGATTCAACAGCAAAATCCAGACACAACGAGCCAGAGCCGCGCTGTCTGTGGCCTTTGTACGTGTGTGTGTCCCCCAATGGTCTTACAATGTTAGTGAGAGAGATTTCCTCCCCGCTGCTAACACAGTGACCAATAAGTCTGAGTGCAGAATTGCATTCAAACAGGGGTTTTTGTTGCTATAAACGAAACTATTTTTAGTTTCAACAACAACGCCGTGCCTAGCGTTTTATACATGCATGTATGTTTTAACGACCTTTATGTTAATTAAAACCTTCAAATTTTTTTTTGCCGGCTCTAGGTCTCGCTATGTTGGTACATAACTTTAAAACAGGGACACACCACACCACAAAGGAGGTTAGTTGACCGAACAGCTGTTTCAATGGTATCTCTACCATATCATCAGCGGTCTTCACCTGGTACCACAATCAGAAAACAACTCCCTCCTCATGCCTGAGATGCCATAATCGCTTGGGAACTCCAATGCGATTCAACAGCAAAATCCAGACACAACGAGCCAGAGCCGCGCTGTCTGTGGCCTTTGTACGTGTGTGTGTCCCCCAATGGTCTTACAATGTTAGTGAGAGAGATTTCCTCCCCGCTGCTAACACAGTGACCAATAAGTCTGAGTGCAGAATTGCATTCAAACAGGGGTTTTTGTTGCTATAAACGAAACTATTTTTAGTTTCAACAACAACGCCGTGCCTAGCGTTTTATACATGCATGTATGTTTTAACGACCTTTATGTTAATTAAAACCTTCAAATTTTTTGCCGGCTCTAGGTCTCGCTATGTTGGTACATAACTTTAAAACAGGGACACACCACACCACAAAGGAGGTTAGTTGACCGAACAGCTGTTTCAATGGTATCTCTACCATATCATCAGCGGTCTTCACCTGGTACCACAATCAGAAAACAACTCCCTCCTCATGCCTGAGATGCCATAATCGCTTGGGAACTCCAATGCGATTCAACAGCAAAATCCAGACACAACGAGCCAGAGCCGCGCTGTCTGTGGCCTTTGTACGTGTGTGTGTCCCCCAATGGTCTTACAATGTTAGTGAGAGAGATTTCCTCCCCGCTGCTAACACAGTGACCAATAAGTCTGAGTGCAGAATTGCATTCAAACAGGGGTTTTTGTTGCTATAAACGAAACTATTTTTAGTTTCAACAACAACGCCGTGCCTAGCGTTTTATACATGCATGTATGTTTTAACGACCTTTATGTTAATTAAAACCTTCAAATTTTTTTTTGCCGGCTCTAGGTCTCGCTATGTTGGTACATAACTTTAAAACAGGGACACACCACACCACAAAGGAGGTTAGTTGACCGAACAGCTGTTTCAATGGTATCTCTACCATATCATCAGCGGTCTTCACCTGGTACCACAATCAGAAAACAACTCCCTCCTCATGCCTGAGATGCCATAATCGCTTGGGAACTCCAATGCGATTCAACAGCAAAATCCAGACACAACGAGCCAGAGCCGCGCTGTCTGTGGCCTTTGTACGTGTGTGTGTCCCCCAATGGTCTTACAATGTTAGTGAGAGAGATTTCCTCCCCGCTGCTAACACAGTGACCAATAAGTCTGAGTGCAGAATTGCATTCAAACAGGGGTTTTTGTTGCTATAAACGAAACTATTTTTAGTTTCAACAACAACGCCGTGCCTAGCGTTTTATACATGCATGTATGTTTTAACGACCTTTATGTTAATTAAAACCTTCAAATTTTTTGCCGGCTCTAGGTCTCGCTATGTTGGTACATAACTTTAAAACAGGGACACACCACACCACAAAGGAGGTTAGTTGACCGAACAGCTGTTTCAATGGTATCTCTACCATATCATCAGCGGTCTTCACCTGGTACCACAATCAGAAAACAACTCCCTCCTCATGCCTGAGATGCCATAATCGCTTGGGAACTCCAATGCGATTCAACAGCAAAATCCAGACACAACGAGCCAGAGCCGCGCTGTCTGTGGCCTTTGTACGTGTGTGTGTCCCCCAATGGTCTTACAATGTTAGTGAGAGAGATTTCCTCCCCGCTGCTAACACAGTGACCAATAAGTCTGAGTGCAGAATTGCATTCAAACAGGGGTTTTTGTTGCTATAAACGAAACTATTTTTAGTTTCAACAACAACGCCGTGCCTAGCGTTTTATACATGCATGTATGTTTTAACGACCTTTATGTTAATTAAAACCTTCAAATTTTTTGCCGGCTCTAGGTCTCGCTATGTTGGTACATAACTTTAAAACAGGGACACACCACACCACAAAGGAGGTTAGTTGACCGAACAGCTGTTTCAATGGTATCTCTACCATATCATCAGCGGTCTTCACCTGGTACCACACCGCACCAAAATCGTCCGCAACCCTCCTTACTACATGGACCAAAGAAGTCAAGCAAGTCCTTGACATCCACATTGACGGCCAACTAATCCCAACAGTCAACAACCCCAGGATACTGGGTGTTACGTTTGACTCACTCTTTACCTTCGCCAAACAAGCAGAAGACGTAGTTAAGAAGGTAAGGAGCCGAACCAAGGTCCTGAAAGCCATAGCAGGTAGTACATGGGGAAAGGAAAAGGAAACAATAACCACAACCTACAAGGCGATCGGGAGATCAATGATAAATTATGCTGCCCCCATCTGGTCGCCATCAATTAGCGACACCCAATGGAGGAACCTTCAGCTAGCGCAGAATGCTGCCCTCCGAGTCGCCACTGGATGCCACATTATGGCGCACCCCGACCATCTGCACCAGGAGACAGATATTCTCCCAGTTCGGCTTCACAACAAACTCCTTACGCAACAATATTTAATCGGATGCCACCAGGTATCCCACCCAAACCACGCCTGCACCCTCCAAAATATGTCCCAGCGTCCACGGGCAGTGCGTTTCGACCTGAGGAACGAGCTACCACCTGTTCTCCAATTCCTAGGTGATGGCCCACACACCGCCTCTTCATGCGCAGAGGCCAAGAAGCAGGCCCACACCTCCATCGTAGCTGAAGCCATAGGAAGCTACCGGCTCAATGTGGTCCTGGGCGGCAGACCACCCCCCGTTGACTCGTCGGAACTGACTCTCCCTCGAAATTCTAGGACCACACTCTCCCAGCTACGATCAGGAAAATCCAAGCTCCTGAACAGCTTCCTCTCGCGCATAAACCCCGATGTTGTGGACGAATGCCCCAAATGCGGCCACAGCCCACATGACACTAAGCATCTCTTTGAGTGCCCCCGCAATCCCACTAACCTGGTACCAGCGGACCTCTGGTCCCACCCAGTCGAGGTCGCCCTATTCCTCGACCTGGCCCCCGATTAGCTCTACATCTCTATCTACCTTACCCTCTATCTATTCTTTTACTTTCACTCTCCACGTACATATCTTTCCAGACGCCGCTACAACAACAACAACAACCTGGTACCACAATCAGAAAACAACTCCCTCCTCATGCCTGAGATGCCATAATCGCTTGGGAACTCCAATGCGATTCAACAGCAAAATCCAGACACAACGAGACAGAGCCGCGCTGTCTGTGGCCTTTGTACGTGTGTGTGTCCCCCAATGGTCTTACAATGTTAGTGAGAGAGATTTCCTCCCCGCTGCTAACACAGTGACCAATAAGTCTGAGTGCAGAATTGCATTCAAACAGGGGTTTTTGTTGCTATAAACGAAACTATTTTTAGTTTCAACAACAACGCCGTGCCTAGCGTTTTATACATGCATGTATGTTTTAACGACCTTTATGTTAATTAAAACCTTCAAATTTTTTGCCGGCTCTAGGTCTCGCTATGTTGGTACATAACTTTAAAACAGGGACACACCACACCACAAAGGAGGTTAGTTGACCGAACAGCTGTTTCAATGGTATCTCTACCATATCATCAGCGGTCTTCACCTGGTACCACAATCAGAAAACAACTCCCTCCTCATGCCTGAGATGCCATAATCGCTTGGGAACTCCAATGCGATTCAACAGCAAAATCCAGACACAACGAGCCAGAGCCGCGCTGTCTGTGGCCTTTGTACGTGTGGCTGGGAGGAAATCTCTCTCACTAACATTGTAAGACCATTGGGGGACACACACACGTACAAAGGCCACAGACAGCGCGGCTCTGGCTCGTTGTGTCTGGATTTTGCTGTTGAATCGCATTGGAGTTCCCAAGCGATTATGGCATCTCAGGCATGAGGAGGGAGTTGTTTTCTGATTGTGGTACCAGGTGAAGACCGCTGATGATATGGTAGAGATACCATTGAAACAGCTGTTCGGTCAACTAACCTCCTTTGTGGTGTGGTGTGTCCCTGTTTTAAAGTTATGTACCAACATAGCGAGACCTAGAGCCGGCAAAAAATTTGAAGGTTTTAATTAACATAAAGGTCGTTAAAACATACATGCATGTTTAAAACGCTAGGCACGGCGTTGTTGTTGAAACTAAAAATAGTTTCGTTTATAGCAACAAAAACCCCTGTTTGAATGCAATTCTGCACTCAGACTTATTGGTCACTGTGTTAGCAGCGGGGAGGAAATCTCTCTCACTAACATTGTAAGACCATTGGGGGACACACACACGTACAAAGGCCACAGACAGCGCGGCTCTGGCTCGTTGTGTCTGGATTTTGCTGTTGAATCGCATTGGAGTTCCCAAGCGATTATGGCATCTCAGGCATGAGGAGGGAGTTGTTTTCTGATTGTGGTACCAGGTGAAGACCGCTGATGATATGGTAGAGATACCATTGAAACAGCTGTTCGGTCAACTAACCTCCTTTGTGGTGTGGTGTGTCCCTGTTTTAAAGTTATGTACCAACATAGCGAGACCTAGAGCCGGCAAAAAAAAATTTGAAGGTTTTAATTAACATAAAGGTCGTTAAAACATACATGCATGTATAAAACGCTAGGCACGGCGTTGTTGTTGAAACTAAAAATAGTTTCGTTTATAGCAACAAAAACCCCTGTTTGAATGCAATTCTGCACTCAGACTTATTGGTCACTGTGTTAGCAGCGGGGAGGAAATCTCTCTCACTAACATTGTAAGACCATTGGGGGACACACACACGTACAAAGGCCACAGACAGCGCGGCTCTGGCTCGTTGTGTCTGGATTTTGCTGTTGAATCGCATTGGAGTTCCCAAGCGATTATGGCATCTCAGGCATGAGGAGGGAGTTGTTTTCTGATTGTGGTACCAGGTGAAGACCGCTGATGATATGGTAGAGATACCATTGAAACAGCTGTTCGGTCAACTAACCTCCTTTGTGGTGTGGTGTGTCCCTGTTTTAAAGTTATGTACCAACATAGCGAGACCTAGAGCCGGCAAAAAATTTGAAGGTTTTAATTAACATAAAGGTCGTTAAAACATACATGCATGTATAAAACGCTAGGCACGGCGTTGTTGTTGAAACTAAAAATAGTTTCGTTTATAGCAACAAAAACCCCTGTTTGAATGCAATTCTGCACTCAGACTTATTGGTCACTGTGTTAGCAGCGGGGAGGAAATCTCTCTCACTAACATTGTAAGACCATTGGGGGACACACACACGTACAAAGGCCACAGACAGCGCGGCTCTGGCTCGTTGTGTCTGGATTTTGCTGTTGAATCGCATTGGAGTTCCCAAGCGATTATGGCATCTCAGGCATGAGGAGGGAGTTGTTTTCTGATTGTGGTACCAGGTGAAGACCGCTGATGATATGGTAGAGATACCATTGAAACAGCTGTTCGGTCAACTAACCTCCTTTGTGGTGTGGTGTGTCCCTGTTTTAAAGTTATGTACCAACATAGCGAGACCTAGAGCCGGCAAAAAAAAATTTGAAGGTTTTAATTAACATAAAGGTCGTTAAAACATACATGCATGTATAAAACGCTAGGCACGGCGTTGTTGTTGAAACTAAAAATAGTTTCGTTTATAGCAACAAAAACCCCTGTTTGAATGCAATTCTGCACTCAGACTTATTGGTCACTGTGTTAGCAGCGGGGAGGAAATCTCTCTCACTAACATTGTAAGACCATTGGGGGACACACACACGTACAAAGGCCACAGACAGCGCGGCTCTGGCTCGTTGTGTCTGGATTTTGCTGTTGAATCGCATTGGAGTTCCCAAGCGATTATGGCATCTCAGGCATGAGGAGGGAGTTGTTTTCTGATTGTGGTACCAGGTGAAGACCGCTGATGATATGGTAGAGATACCATTGAAACAGCTGTTCGGTCAACTAACCTCCTTTGTGGTGTGGTGTGTCCCTGTTTTAAAGTTATGTACCAACATAGCGAGACCTAGAGCCGGCAAAAAATTTGAAGGTTTTAATTAACATAAAGGTCGTTAAAACATACATGCATGTATAAAACGCTAGGCACGGCGTTGTTGTTGAAACTAAAAATAGTTTCGTTTATAGCAACAAAAACCCCTGTTTGAATGCAATTCTGCACTCAGACTTATTGGTCACTGTGTTAGCAGCGGGGAGGAAATCTCTCTCACTAACATTGTAAGACCATTGGGGGACACACACACGTACAAAGGCCACAGACAGCGCGGCTCTGGCTCGTTGTGTCTGGATTTTGCTGTTGAATCGCATTGGAGTTCCCAAGCGATTATGGCATCTCAGGCATGAGGAGGGAGTTGTTTTCTGATTGTGGTACCAGGTGAAGACCGCTGATGATATGGTAGAGATACCATTGAAACAGCTGTTCGGTCAACTAACCTCCTTTGTGGTGTGGTGTGTCCCTGTTTTAAAGTTATGTACCAACATAGCGAGACCTAGAGCCGGCAAAAAATTTGAAGGTTTTAATTAACATAAAGGTCGTTAAAACATACATGCATGTATAAAACGCTAGGCACGGCGTTGTTGTTGAAACTAAAAATAGTTTCGTTTATAGCAACAAAAACCCCTGTTTGAATGCAATTCTGCACTCAGACTTATTGGTCACTGTGTTAGCAGCGGGGAGGAAATCTCTCTCACTAACATTGTAAGACCATTGGGGGACACACACACGTACAAAGGCCACAGACAGCGCGGCTCTGTCTCGTTGTGTCTGGATTTTGCTGTTGAATCGCATTGGAGTTCCCAAGCGATTATGGCATCTCAGGCATGAGGAGGGAGTTGTTTTCTGATTGTGGTACCAGGTTGTTGTTGTTGTTGTAGCGGCGTCTGGAAAGATATGTACGTGGAGAGTGAAAGTAAAAGAATAGATAGAGGGTAAGGTAGATAGAGATGTAGAGCTAATCGGGGGCCAGGTCGAGGAATAGGGCGACCTCGACTGGGTGGGACCAGAGGTCCGCTGGTACCAGGTTAGTGGGATTGCGGGGGCACTCAAAGAGATGCTTAGTGTCATGTGGGCTGTGGCCGCATTTGGGGCATTCGTCCACAACATCGGGGTTTATGCGCGAGAGGAAGCTGTTCAGGAGCTTGGATTTTCCTGATCGTAGCTGGGAGAGTGTGGTCCTAGAATTTCGAGGGAGAGTCAGTTCCGACGAGTCAACGGGGGGTGGTCTGCCGCCCAGGACCACATTGAGCCGGTAGCTTCCTATGGCTTCAGCTACGATGGAGGTGTGGGCCTGCTTCTTGGCCTCTGCGCATGAAGAGGCGGTGTGTGGGCCATCACCTAGGAATTGGAGAACAGGTGGTAGCTCGTTCCTCAGGTCGAAACGCACTGCCCGTGGACGCTGGGACATATTTTGGAGGGTGCAGGCGTGGTTTGGGTGGGATACCTGGTGGCATCCGATTAAATATTGTTGCGTAAGGAGTTTGTTGTGAAGCCGAACTGGGAGAATATCTGTCTCCTGGTGCAGATGGTCGGGGTGCGCCATAATGTGGCATCCAGTGGCGACTCGGAGGGCAGCATTCTGCGCTAGCTGAAGGTTCCTCCATTGGGTGTCGCTAATTGATGGCGACCAGATGGGGGCAGCATAATTTATCATTGATCTCCCGATCGCCTTGTAGGTTGTGGTTATTGTTTCCTTTTCCTTTCCCCATGTACTACCTGCTATGGCTTTCAGGACCTTGGTTCGGCTCCTTACCTTCTTAACTACGTCTTCTGCTTGTTTGGCGAAGGTAAAGAGTGAGTCAAACGTAACACCCAGTATCCTGGGGTTGTTGACTGTTGGGATTAGTTGGCCGTCAATGTGGATGTCAAGGACTTGCTTGACTTCTTTGGTCCATGTAGTAAGGAGGGTTGCGGACGATTTTGGTGCGGTGTGGTACCAGGTGAAGACCGCTGATGATATGGTAGAGATACCATTGAAACAGCTGTTCGGTCAACTAACCTCCTTTGTGGTGTGGTGTGTCCCTGTTTTAAAGTTATGTACCAACATAGCGAGACCTAGAGCCGGCAAAAAATTTGAAGGTTTTAATTAACATAAAGGTCGTTAAAACATACATGCATGTATAAAACGCTAGGCACGGCGTTGTTGTTGAAACTAAAAATAGTTTCGTTTATAGCAACAAAAACCCCTGTTTGAATGCAATTCTGCACTCAGACTTATTGGTCACTGTGTTAGCAGCGGGGAGGAAATCTCTCTCACTAACATTGTAAGACCATTGGGGGACACACACACGTACAAAGGCCACAGACAGCGCGGCTCTGGCTCGTTGTGTCTGGATTTTGCTGTTGAATCGCATTGGAGTTCCCAAGCGATTATGGCATCTCAGGCATGAGGAGGGAGTTGTTTTCTGATTGTGGTACCAGGTGAAGACCGCTGATGATATGGTAGAGATACCATTGAAACAGCTGTTCGGTCAACTAACCTCCTTTGTGGTGTGGTGTGTCCCTGTTTTAAAGTTATGTACCAACATAGCGAGACCTAGAGCCGGCAAAAAAAAATTTGAAGGTTTTAATT
This sequence comes from Lordiphosa magnipectinata, assembly GCA_037044535.1. NCBI lineage: Eukaryota > Metazoa > Arthropoda > Insecta > Diptera > Drosophilidae > Lordiphosa > Lordiphosa magnipectinata. Next base: position 15,410 of record JBAMBO010002358.1, on the reverse strand, counting down.
AACATAAAGGTCGTTAAAACATACATGCATGTATAAAACGCTAGGCACGGCGTTGTTGTTGAAACTAAAAATAGTTTCGTTTATAGCAACAAAAACCCCTGTTTGAATGCAATTCTGCACTCAGACTTATTGGTCACTGTGTTAGCCGCGCGGAGGAAATCTCTCTCACTAACATTGTAAGACCATTGGGGGACACACACACGTACAAAGGCCACAGACAGCGCGGCTCTGGCTCGTTGTGTCTGGATTTTGCTGTTGAATCGCATTGGAGTTCCCAAGCGATTATGGCATCTCAGGCAGAGGAGGGAGTTGTTTTCTGATTGTGGTACCAGGTGAAGACCGCTGATGATATGGTAGAGATACCGTTGAAACAGCTGTTCGTCAACTAACCTCCTTTGTGGTGTGGTGTGTCCCTGTTTTAAAGTTATGTACCAACATAGCGAGACCTAGAGCCGGCAAAAAATTTGAAGGTTTTAATTAACATAAAGGTCGTTAAAACATACATGCATGTATAAAACGCTAGGCACGGCGTTGTTGTTGAAACTAAAAATAGTTTCGTTTATAGCAACAAAAACCCCTGTTTGAATGCAATTCTGCACTCAGACTTATTGGTCACTGTGTTAGCAGCGGGGAGGAAATCTCTCTCACTAACATTGTAAGACCATTGGGGGACACACACACGTACAAAGGCCACAGACAGCGCGGCTCTGGCTCGTTGTGTCTGGATTTTGCTGTTGAATCGCATTGGAGTTCCCAAGCGATTATGGCATCTCAGGCATGAGGAGGGAGTTGTTTTCTGATTGTGGTACCAGGTGAAGACCGCTGATGATATGGTAGAGATACCATTGAAACAGCTGTTCGGTCAACTAACCTCCTTTGTGGTGTGGTGTGTCCCTGTTTTAAAGTTATGTACCAACATAGCGAGACCTAGAGCCGGCAAAAAATTTGAAGGTTTTAATTAACATAAAGGTCGTTAAAACATACATGCATGTATAAAACGCTAGGCACGGCGTTGTTGTTGAAACTAAAAATAGTTTCGTTTATAGCAACAAAAACCCCTGTTTGAATGCAATTCTGCACTCAGACTTATTGGTCACTGTGTTAGCAGCGGGGAGGAAATCTCTCTCACTAACATTGTAAGACCATTGGGGGACGCGCGCACGTACAAAGGCCACAGACAGCGCGGCTCTGGCTCGTTGTGTCTGGATTTTGCTGTTGAATCGCATTGGAGTTCCCAAGCGATTATGGCATCTCAGGCATGAGGAGGGAGTTGTTTTCTGATTGTGGTACCAGGTGAAGACAGCTGATGATATGGTAGAGATACCATTGAAACAGCTGTTCGGTCAACTAACCTCCTTTGTGGTGTGGTGTGTCCCTGTTTTAAAGTTATGTACCAACATAGCGAGACCTAGAGCCGGCAAAAAAAAAAATTTGAAGGTTTTAAAATAATTTTTGAGATATGGCTTTGAGCCACTTTTGAACCGGTTCAAAATCGGTCCTGAAAGAGTAAAATGTCCAGCTCCATATTACCAACCTACAGAACACATTTCCAGTGCATAGCTTGAATGACTTCTAAGATATAGCACTTTTACCACTTTCGAACCGGTTCACAGACTTGAGATATAGCCTTAAACTCTTTCCTGATCAGCATGAACATAATGTGAAAATTTCGTGCAACTCGGTTTAGCGGTTTAGACGCCTATAAGGAACAAACATACATACAAACATACTTTCACTTTAATATATACATATGTATTGATTGTTTTTAGCGGACATAGATCATTTTCCAATATAAACAAGATGTGTGCAATCATAACTTAAATCAGACATGCGGTTCAAATTATGCAAATAGGCTAAATCCGCTGTCTACAGTCATATTTATGTTATATTTTTATACCCGTTACTCGTAGAGTAAAAGGGTATACTAAAGTCGTGCAAATGTATGTAACAGCCAGAAGGAATCATTTCCGACCATATAAAGTGTATATATTCTTGATCAGCATCAACAGCCGATTCGATATAGCCATGTCCGTCTGTCCGTCTGTCTGTATGAACACCTAGATCTCAGAGACTAGAAGAGCTAGAGCAACCAAATTTAAAATGTAGACTCCTATTGTCTGCACGCAGATCAAGTTTATTTTCAATTTTTGCCACGCCCCCTCACGCCCCCGCAATTTGAAAAAAACGTCATATCTCCTACAGTTTTGATGATAGATGGTTCGTACTTTCTAGAGATATCTAGTACTCAAAATTATTTATCGATTTGCTGAAGGAATGATAAAGATCGGATGAACGATACTCAAGTTATGCGCAAAAAACGGGCAGTTAACACCCCCCACCCACCCCACCCATAACCTAAGCATTGCGTTCAGCAGCAATCTTAGTGAGAGAGAGAGAGAGAGAGAGAGAGAGAGACTTAGAGAGCGCACTGCGTTGTGCGTTGTGTGTTAACTGGCCGTTTGACTCGTGACCAAATTCGAGCTGCGACATTAAGGGTGCAGAGTATGTAATAGTCGGGCTTGACCGACTTTCTTTCTTGTTTTTATTAGGAAAGGTGAAACGTTTTCAAAAGTTTTGTTGTCTGATCTGTTTATCGTGATGAATTTTGAGTCATTTATGTTGGATTTAGTAATTGACAAATGTCTATTAATATCTGGCGGATAATAAATAGCCCAGTTAAAAAATGTTGCATACTTTTCGGCTGACCCACCTCAGGCATACAGGAAGGCTATTAAACATTTGTTTCCATGAGTAACGGGTATATCGAAGTCGGTTAGAGCCGACTTTAACTTACGCTCTCGTTTGTATATATTTCATGGCGACAGCGGAATCGATATGATCAGACAATTTGCCAGGGAGGCACTTTTCGACCGATAGTTCCTATGGCAGCTATATGCTATAGTCATTCGATCCGGCCGGTTCCGACAAATGTGCAACGTATTTCTACCAAAAGGCTTCGTGCAAAGTTTGGTTAAGATAGCTTAAAAACTGACGGAGGAGATAGCATAGAAACAGACGGACGGACAGACGGACATGGCTATGTCAACTCAGCTCGTCATGCTGATCAAGAATATATAAAGTTGTCAAAAAAGTCTTGCGGTATTTCCGCAAGCTTGTCTTTGCAAGCGCGTAGTTCTAGTTGTATTCGTCGCATCGGTTCACGCTAGAGCTTTTTGGAAAGCTCTTTTCACGCGCTAACACGTGTTTGATTTATTGTTGTATGTTTTTAGTCGTTCGTGAGTTATAGCGTCGCAAACATGGAGCAAAATAAAGAGAAAATACGGCATATTTTACAGTACTACTACGATAAAGGCAAAAATGCATCTCATGCTGCCAATAAAATTTGTGCAGTTTATGGACCCGATACAGTTTCCATTTCCACCGCACAACGATGGTTTCAACGTTTTCGTTCTGGTGCAGAGGTGATCAAAGATGCGCCACGGTCCGGAAGGCCTGTCGTCGAAAATTGCGATAAAATCGCTGAATTGATCGAAAGAGACCGGCATAGTAGCAGCCGTAGCATCGGCCAAGAGCTGGGCATGAGTCATCAAACCGTTATAAACCATTTGAAGAAGCTTGGATTCAAAAAGAAGCTCGATGTATGGGTGCCACACGACTTGACGCAAAAAAACATTTTTGCCCGTATGGATGCATGCGAATCGCTTCTGAATCGCAACAAAATCGACCCGTTTTTGAAGCGGATGGTGACTGGCGATGAAAAGTGGGTCACTTACGACAACGTGAAGCGCAAACGGTCGTGGTCGAAAAGCGGTGAAGCTGCCCAGACGGTGGCCAAGCCTGTTAAAAATGCGATTTCTTATGTATTTTGTTTGTGTAAATCGCCAAACTATCACCAAACTCTCCCCGTAAATTATCGCCATTATCTCTATTTAAAGAGAGAGATAAGAAACACGACAAAATGTTTGCAGGAACAGAGTTTATTAAGTTTGTGCAAAAGGTGACTGTTGTAGTGACCTTTGGATTTTTACTCTTAGAACTTTTTAGCAGGCTCTAGGTGAATAAGATATGATTTTCATCATAACGTTTCTAAAACAAGACACGCACAACACCACAAAGGAGGCTGGTTGATTGTATAGCTATTTCATAAACTTCCAACAGTTCAATCATCAGCGATCTTTTGCCCAATTTCAATGAGTTGGCAGAGGCTACCTCATGTCAGAACTGCTTAGACCGCTTGGGAATCCCAAGTCAGACTTGTAGCAAAAATTCTGACAAAAAGTAGCAAACGCCAAGTCACAGAAGCTTTGTATGTGTGTTTGTGCATGCCCCCTAATCGGCCCTTCTGTTGTAAGTGGAGGAAATTCTCTCCCCGCAGTTATCACAGGCGCCAATTGTTTGAATTGCCCAAATTCAAAAAGTATGTAACAGGGAGAAGGAATCATTTTCGACCCTATAAAGTATACATATATATTCTTGATCAACATCAACATCCAAGACGATATAGCCATGTCCGTCAGTCCGTCTGTATAAACTAGAGTCCGACGCTTCCCTATCTGAAGTGTATACAGCAGCGATCTGCGGCAGCGACGTCTACACACCGACAGTATACGAGATTATACTGCTCTCTTTTGCAACAACAATGAAGTGCTAAGTGAGCGCGCTCTCGCGTGACTAAACACCCACACGCAACGCCAAAATGAGCATGTGTACTTCGCGGGCCCCTGGTATAAACGCACAGATCTCAGAGATGGTAAGAGATAGAGTTTTGATAGGTATGGGACATAAACTTCTTATACTTGGAGGCAGATCAGCCCTCCCGCCACCGCAATTTGGGAAAATCGTCCTATCGCCCACAGTTTTGAAAATAGATAGATCCCAGCTCTAATCAAATTCTTTCTGCCCACACAATGGTTCAGTAAAGAGGACCTCCCTCAGTTTTTAAAAGGAAATAAATATGGCATCGCAATGGGCCCAATGTGGCCTACGTGGGAGAGGGACTTGTCACTTTCAGCAATCGCAAACTAACCTAAACCATACCTCAGAAATTTTTTTAATATGTGCGTGTACGAGGGTAAAATCAAAGAATATCCATTGAATAATCTTTGGTTAAACGTTCTGCTAGGGTTCAAAAATCATTCTGTAAAACTTGCAAACAGAACCAACAATATGTTTTACAAAAATAAACCAAAAGATGTGTTTTTTCCGACTCTCGTAATAAAAAAATTTTCATCGATTCCATGTTTTCTTTTGTTGTTTTTAATCAAAAAAAATTTAAAAAATGTTCGCAATTTCCAAAAAGTTGAATTATCTTGAATTTGCGCTTGAATTTCAGTCAGGGCTCTATCTAAATGGATATGCCAAACAAACAAAATTTTCGAATTTGGGCTAATGAGCAACACGAAGAGACTCTCAAACTACCGTTACATCCTCAAAAATGCACTGTTTGGTGTGGTTTATGTGCTGCTGGAATCATCGAACCGTATTTCCTTAAAAATGAGGACGGACAGAACATAACCGTGTAAATTACTTATTGTTATCTGAAATTGAAGCCCTTGATGTAGGCGACATTTGGTTTCAGCAAGACGGTGCTATGGTGGACGGTGGTTGTCGCCGGGTGTGGCGCAACAGTAGTGTGTGTGGCTGCTGTTGCGTTAGGTGTGGGTTCTATCACGCCTCGGACCTTCTAATAAAAAGTTTTTTTCTTTTTTTAGAAAAATAGCTTTTACACACCCGGTCACCTTCACCAGCTATTGGCGCCAGGTGTGAAGTAACTAGCCATGAAAAAGTTTGCCGTTCGGATTCGGCCTTAAACTATAGGTCCTGTTCTCTTGTGCGAAAAATTTTAAGCACTCAAGCCAAGAGATTGAGAGAAGCTCGGAGCTGTATATAGCCAATTTTACATTTAAGACGGTATTGAGAAATCATTTCGGTGAGCAGCTCGTTTCGCATTTCGGACCTCTCAACTGGCCGCCTAGATCATGTGATATCACACCACTGGACTTTTTTCTGTCGGGTTACGTGAAGTCAAAAGTCTTCGTCAATAAGCCAGCTACGATTCAAGACTTGGAAGTAATGTTGACTCGCGTGATTCGCGAGATACCCGTAGCAATGCTGGAATGGGTGATCCAAAATTGGACCATCCGAATGGACCTTTTACGTCGTAGTCACGGTCAACATTTGAATGAAATTATCTTTAAATGTCAGAGATAGTTCTTTCAGCCCATAATAAAGATTCCACCACTTTTAGTTTTTGTGTAATTTTTAATTAATTAATTTGATAAAAATTGTTAGGCTATAGCTTAAGTGGCTTACAGGAGGCACATCTAACATGGCTATCGTAGATGTTCCATAAGCATTTGCCGTGCCAAAATTTGATCATCATTCCAACATCTTCTGGGGATGTTTCTGTTTTACTTCATTCCAATCAGTATTTTTACGATAGTTTTTGGTCCACCACAAAAAATTTATCATTTATAATTTACTGCGAAACATAAACCATGTCAACGAAAGGGATTTGAAAAATATACATAATTAATTAAAGAATGTCGAAAGTTCGGAACCAACAAATGTAAGAACCAGACGTTGGATTTTCATAGTAAGTATTATTAACTGAATTATATGAACAGACATTTAACGATGTACATGTTTTGAACCTATTGCATATGTTGCGGATTTCGTATCGGATGATATTATAGAGCTCGTCCCAGAGGTGTCGGATTGTGGCACCAACATTTCTGGAATCGATGGCAGGCCACCAGCAAAAAATCCAAGCGGTTGGAGATGCAAAGCGATCAGCGCAATATGCTTCGGTAGGCAGCAGCTAGTCAAGCTACCTTCCACTCCGATCTAATTGGATTGTTGCCGAAGAGGAAGAATAAATAACACTGTCAAACCATTTGCAATACGCTTTATTCTCCATTTGAAATAACAAATCTAACAATAGCAGATCTTTTTTCTTCAGCACCAGAAGAGTAGTCAGCAGACTGGTAGTACTAGACTGGTTTGGCTGCTACCAGGGCTCATTTGAGGCAAGTTTCCAATTTTCATTGTTGGCACTGTTGTGCACATTAAGGATATTTTACAATGTACAGCAGTGAAATGGCGTTGCGGAGATTTGTGTCCCATTTTTCACAACACTAAGAGCCTGCTTACAAGCATTAAGAAGGTTGATTGCTCCATCCGCAAGCTCTCTTCTCCTAAAATATAAAATCGTTACTTGTGAATGAATTGCACGTATAAAAGTCACATTTCATTACCACTAAGAGACATCTAAGCGCTTCTTGGTATGTGCAGATTCATGCCTCTCATGGTCAGCAGCTCCTCTTCAACGCATTCTTGACAAGATTGGCTTTAAGCTGCCAAATTAATAGTTGCTGTTTTTGAGCAACAGTGAGACTAAACCCTAATTGTTTCTTCAAAACTCATTTTATCATTTGTAAATTCACTACGGCGACTGAAGATGTTAGATGTTGTCAGTGTGAATCGCTATTTCACATCTTCAAAAAATTCAATGCGTTCCGCTAAAAAATATTTTTTTTTTATTTTTTTTATTTTTTTTTAGTCACAATGGGCAATCCTTATGCAAATTTTCAACGTGACACTACAGATGAGCACACTTTATTGGGCAATTTGACGATGGTGTCTGGAACTGGCTGCTAGTTGGCGCTTTTAAAATCATTTGTTTGAAATCTGTTGATCTTCAAATTTGCTGCTCGTCTGCTTGAAATCTGGTGCAGAAGATGACTCCTAGCAAGGCTTGGGACATCTTGGCTTGCGTTTGGCACATTTCGGTTTCTTGGGGCGACACGAGGTCTTCTTTCGCTTGGGCTTACAGGTGCGTGGCTTGGGTTTGCATCCTCTAATCCCCGACTATAGTGGACACGAACTAGTGGCCAAGGCGGCACGCCACAGCGACACTATGCGCAAGAGCCAACGCTTGCTATATTCACCGGTAAGTGAAATTATAGAGAAAAATCGAATATATAAAAAAAATAAAAATAAATAATATTACAGGAAATCTTGCGGTCCTAGCTGCTATCCCAGCACCAGCACCAACTTAGATTGTAGCAGCGACAGCGAAATGGAGTTGGGCATTTCCTGAGAAAAGTTCACCGGAACACTTCCTGTAAAAACATTGTTTACTATATATTCGAATTCTCTCTATGATTTCACTTACCGGTGAACATTGCAAGCGTTGGCTCTTGGGTATAGTGTCCCAGTGGCGTGCCGCCTTGACCACAAGTTTGTGTCCACTATAGTCAGAGATTAAAGGATGCAAACCAAAGCCACGCACCTGTAAGCCCAAGCGAAAGAAGACCTCGTGTCGCCCAAAGAAACCGAAATGTGCCAAACGCAAGCCAAAATGTCCCAAGCCTTGCTAGGAGTCATCTTCTGCACCAGATTCCAAATTTCAAATAAAAATAAATAAAAAAGAAAAATAGTTTTTTTTTCTCAAAACGTATCGTGTGTTCAGTATGAGATGTTAGCACTAACTAAAGAAAGTCTAGCTAAATTTTATGAAGTCGACTATTTTTGAATTTGAGCGAAAACTCGACGCCTTTTTTGTGAAAAATTTAACAAAAAATAGTTCTATATAATTAATTTGGTACTAAAATGTCTATTAAACGAATTCGAACAGTTTACTCCGATGGCCCGATTGTCCCGCGTGGCCCGTTTTTCTGCCTAATAGGCTAATCACACTGAGCACATCTTAGCGGAACGCATGGAATTTTTTGAAGATGTGAAATAGCGATTCACACTGAAAACATCTAACATCTTCAGTAGCCGTAGTGAATTTACAAATGATAAAATGAGTTTTGCAGAACAATTAGTGTTTATTCTAACTGTTGCTCAAAAACAGCAACTTTTAATTTGGCAGCTTAAAGCAAATCATGTCAAGAATGCGTTGAAGAGGAGCTGCTGACCATGAGAGACATGAATCTGCACATACCAAGAAGCGCTTAGATGTTTCTTAAAGCAATTCATTCACAAGTAATTACTTTATATTTTAGAAGGAGAAGAGAGCTTGCGGATGGAGCAATCTACCTTCTAAATGCTTGTAAACAGGCTTTAAGTGGTGAGAAAAGGGGACTCAAATTGCCGCAAAGCCATTCCACGCTGTATATTGCACAATATCCTTAATTAGTCCAGTCAAATTAGGGTTTCTCCTCGGAATTTGAGATAATAAGCTGGAAACTTATGTACATAAAATCTCGTGTGCGCGTCGTTAGTTATTTAAGGTCAAAGGTCACAAAAATCATATACCTGGTATTATTCACTGAGATTCACGGTTGACCTTGCATTTCTGGGACTATGGCTGACTACTGCGGGCTCTCTGCCCTCTATCTCAAAAACGGTTGGGCGTATGAAAAAAATGTGTAAACGAAATTTGTCGCAAATTTGCTGCTCTAGAATTTTTGTAGAAGGTGTTTACACCATTGGAGCTATAGAAACGGAGATAATCGCTGAAAACTGATTTTTGTGACCGTTGACCTTGAATAACTAACGAGGCGCACACGAGATTTTATGTGACTTTTAGCACAACGTTTAGAACGCCAAACGTTTAGAACGACAAAGGTGTACAGAAGTTTCCAGCTTATTATCTCAAATTCCGAGGTTGACCCCTTTTTTTGCCTAATTTGAGTGGACTAAATGTCCACAACAGTGCTAAGTAGCAATGAAAATTGGGCTCTTGGGTCAAATGAGCCCTGGTAGCAGCCAAACCAATCTAATACTTCTGCTGACTTCTCTGCTGGTGCTGAAGAAATTAGATTTGCTATTGTTAGATTTGTTATATCGAAGCGTATATAAGCGTATTGCGTATATATATAAGCGTATTGCAAGGCAGAAATGGTTTGATAGTGTTATTTATTCTTCCTTTCCCGTAACAATCCAATTAGGTCGAAGTGGAAGGTAGCTTGACTCGCTGCTACATCCCGAAGCATATTACGCTGATCTCTTTACATCTCCAACCGCTCACTCGATATGCCCATAAACTCCGCTTGGTGGTCAGGCTTGGAGTTTTTGCTGGTGGCCTGCCATCGCTTCCAGATATGTTGGTGTCACAATCCGACACCTGTGAGAGGAGCTCTATAATTTTATCCAATATGAATTCCGCAACAATAAGGTGAAAACATGAACATCATTCAATGTCTGCCCATATAATTCAGGTTATAATACATACTATGATAGTCCAACGTCTGTTTCTCGGAATTGTTGGTTCAAAGTTTTTAACATTATTTAATTAATTATGCATATTTTGCAATTCCGTTTCGTTAACATTGTTTATGTTTCGCAGTGAAAAAATCTCAGAAAACTTTTGGCAACATTTGTCAATTAGTCCAAATTTTCCATTTCATTTGCCTTCGGCCATTTTGATCAATTCTGATCAATTCTTATCAATTCTGATCAATTCTTATCAATTCTGACGTTAGGCGAATTGGAATGAGCTTTCGCCCGAAGGCTTCTTCAACTTCAAAAACATTAATCTCAACCAGGTTGAAATTCAATTAATTTCGAAATTTAATTCGTAATTAATTTCGAAATTGAACGAACAAGGGTCCTAAAAATGCGGACAAATTTTTAGAGGTGGACCAAAAACTATACGTGAAAATACTGATTGAAACGAAGTAAAGTAGAAATATCCCCAGAAGATGTTGAAATGGTGATAAAATTTTGGCACGACAATTGCTTATGGAACGTCTTTGATAGTGATGTTAGATTTGCCTCAGTGTATATAGCCTATTACACAGACATAAACGCACACACACGCCATATTTGCCTGCGGTAGGTACAGAGAGGCTGCGCTGTTGACGATGATGTAGGTTGACGATGGGTTGGTTAAGCAGCTTTCCTTAATTGCATCAATATAAGCCAGGGTTCGACGTGTCGCTTTCTACTGTGCATAACAAGTGCTTAGAGACAGCGACAACAACACACTGACAGTATAAGCTCGTCGCTGTGCTGCATAAGGGCATTTCCACAGAAAAGTCCACCGAGACCAAAAAATTAAAAGTACTTTAAAACACTATTTTTTTTTCATGTTTTCATGGGGAAATAATCAAAATGAACTAATATGAGCCAATTTTAAATATATTACTTACCCATTTCGAGATTTTCGAATGGAAAGTCGCGCAAGCGCCATTTTTCTCATTTTTCACGTTTTGTTGTAATAAAAATGCCTTTAGATTGCATTGATTTTTGGTCTCTAAACTATTTCTTAGGGTACAAAGAGTTAAAAAATAATGCAGAAGACACCATAAGAAACTATATGATTGCAATTAACTGTAAGTTTCTGCTTTATATTATAACAAAAACAACATAAATAAAAGGAGGAAATTTTAGTTACGTAAAGTCAGGTAACGTCAAGTCTAATACTTATGCAAATAAAAAAAAACTGAGAAAATATTTTTGAATTAGGTTATTTGGAAAATAAATTTGTGTTATTTCAAATCCTATCAAAAAATTTTTATACCAAAATCTTTGCCCAAATCGCAGAGTTTTGAAATTTTCTAAAACAAGTCAAAACCCACTTCCGTTTTGTGGGACAGAGTCATTGGGAACGCAATGTATAAAATTTAGTTCAGTTGTGCAATTGGTTAAGGTACCTCCAGAAGGCGTTACCTTAATTCTTGAATATCTTTAAAACCGCACGGTAGATTATTAATAAAATCGATATTTATGATGGACTGTTGCATGTCCCTTAGAGATGGTACTCGACAGCCAAAAAAACGCGATATGGAGTACCATTTTTAGACTCACCCACAAACCATTTTATATAGGCCATAAACCAGACCTAAAAATAGACAGAACTGCGTTTTCTGTGGTACCAACGAAGCCTTGGATCGTGGCTTAATGGCATTTTTATACACTTGAAAAGTGTATTATAATTTTGCCCCGGAGTATGCAACGTATGAAGGAATCATCTCCGACCACATAAAGAATATGAGTTCTTGATCAGCATGACGATTGAGCTTTGTCCGTCCGTCTGCCTGTTTCTACGCAAACTAGTCCCTCAGTTTTTAAGCTATCGAGCTGAAATTTTGCACAGAGTCTTCTTTTGGCTGAACGCTGCTAATATGTCGGAACCGCCCGAATCGGATGACCACTTTTTGTAGCTGCCATAGGAATAGAGGAGTCACGAAATCTGACAACTATCAAACAAGTTTCATAATTTGCAGACCCCCTTCGACAATTTATCAGCTGTTTTAAAAAAAAACGAATTGGCAGGTCCACGCAAATTGTCATAGCGAATTGTTGGTTGCTCCGTACTCGCTCTGACAATGCGATCTGAGAATTTTCGTGAGCGGATTTCCTGAGCTATGTAATTATATGGGCTCCGCAAAAATTGTCAGCGTCTCCGTGCCACGCTTTAATAGAAAATTGGTAATTTTTTTGGCGAGAGATGCAACCTAGTTTTAGAGACTAGTTAGAGACGGACCAATATATTAGACATAAAATGTTCAAATACGAAAATGAAATCTCTTGAAGTTCTGTGCCACCGATGGATTTTTCGAGCGTTTTGCTAACCAACCCCCAGAACACCCCCAAAAACCGAACCGGTGTACTTTCGAAAATGCTGAACTGAACAAAGAAAAACGGTTCGTGAGGCAAACGCTTTCTTTTAGACAATAAGCCATAAAATTTTTGGAATATTAAACGATTTCGACGAAACGACTTTCAGTAAAATTATGTTTCGAATTGTTCCTTAGCGATGCCGGGTTGATTTGTCAAACATTTTAATACATCTCCTGCAAATGCCTACCGAACTCTTTACAAATCAAATGTCATTAGACTGCATTTCTTAAAAGTTGCTTATCGATTTGTGTGATCACCCCTTTTTTTTTTGGGACGATACTATCAATATTCTGGCATGTTTCTTCACCTTAATTCAACTTCAACAGTTTATCTGCCTAATCTAGTTCCCTTAGTTTGTTCGTTCTTTCAGTTCAACTTTCGAATTTTATTTTGTTGGATCATTGTGTTACTTTTAATTCCCACTCTAGCTGCTTTAGTGCTTCGATAGGGTTATTTCAACTGCCATTTCAATAAGGGAGGTTGATAAGGCTGATTTCTTGTAAAATCAAATTAATCGGAAAATGAACCATAATCAAAGTACCTGTCCAAACGATCTTTTAAAGACTCCGTGACTTCATTCACATTAATACAATTATCTCTTTTGCAACTTTCTAGGTGGACGCAACACTGCCACGGAATCGGAGACAGAGATCGAGAACACCAATCCGGCCGCAATGACGCCGCTTACTTCTGTTGGCGGTGGCGTGACCAAGAACAACAATTCAACTGCCGTGGGAGCCGCTCTACAAGATGGCGACTCAAACTTTGTGTCGAACGATTCCACCTCACAGGAGCCGATCATCGATGACAACGATGGCACCACACAGACAACGGCCACCACATCTACAGAGGATGGTGAGCCTATGGCGCTTGGCATGGGCATTGGTGGTACACCGTTGGCCTCTGACTCGGAAAGCAATCTCGAGGCGCCGACTAATCGTTTATCGGCCCAGACGCAGACACAGTCCCAGCCTCTTAACAATAACAAGCAGCAGCAACAGATCACCAACAATGGCCAGGTAACAGCAGCAGCAGCAGCAGTTTCTGCAGCGGCTTCTCCTCCAAAGTCAGTGGCAGCCAATGGAAATGGAGTTCTTTCCAATGATGTCGATGACGAGGATGAGAAAGACGATGATGAGGACGAACTGGATGAGGACGATGACCAGGATGGGCTAGAGGCTGATGAGAGCAACATAAGCAGCACAATTTTGCGTGACAGCAGCAGCAAACAGCAGCATACAGAACTCTCAGCGCCCGCCATTGGACAGAAGCGCACGGCACTGCATTGCGATATGTCCTCGGCATCAACCGGAGACGGTGATCAAAAGTCGCCGGATTTAAAGAAACTGCGAAGCGAATGAGTCGCGAATCGACTCACCATGTGCAAACATTACCTATACTTTACCACAACAACATTCAAGAAATTTTACTATTAAGCAAACTAATTATACATACATATAATATATGATATATATGAGGTTGTAAAAAAAAGTCTTGCGGTATTTTTATTGAATTTTCAATTGTTCATAAAATTGGTTATAATGCGATTTAAGTCAAATATGCGCCGTTTTGTTCGATGACGAGTTCCCAACGAGATGCCAACTTCATAATGCCCCTCTTATAGAAGCTCGCTTCCCTATTGGCAAAAAACTCTGAGAGCCAATTTTCACAGGACTCTCTTGTGGCCAACTTCCGACTACCAAGCTCGTTCGCCATGGACAGAAATAGGTGGTAATCACTTGGTGCGAGATCCGGACTATACGGTGGATGCAAAAGAACCTCCCATCCGAGCTCCCGGAGCTTCTGGCGCGTCACCAAAGATGTGTGTGGCCTGGCGTTGTCCTGATGGAAGACAATTCGGCCTCTGTTGATCAAAGATGGCCTCTTCTGCATGAGTGCTGCATTCAAGCGGTCCAGTTGTTGGCAGGACAGGTCCGAATTAAGCGTTTGGCCATAGGGGAGCAGCTCATAGTGGATGATTCCCTGCCAATCCCACCAAACACACAGAAGAACCTTCCTGGCCGTCAATCCAGGCTTGGCCACCGTCTGGGCAGCTTCACCGCTTTTCGACCACGACCGTTTGCGCTTCACGTTGTCGTCAGTGACCCACTTTTCATCGCCAGTCACCATCCGCTTCAAAAACGGGTCGATTTTGTTGCGATTCAGAAGCGATTCGCATGCATCCATACGGGCAAAAATGTTTCTTTGCGTCAAGTCGTGTGGCACCCATACATCGAGCTTCTTTTTGAATCCAAGCTTCTTCAAATGGTTTATAACGGTTTGATGACTCATGCCCAGCTCTTGGCCGATGCTACGGCTGCTACTATGCCGGTCTCTTTCGATCAATTCAGCGATTTTATCGCAACTTTCGACGACAGGCCTTCCGGACCGTGGCGCATCTTTGATCACCTCTGCACCAGAACGAAAACGTTGAAACCATCGTTGTGCGGTGGAAATGGAAACTGTATCAGGTCCATAAACTGCACAAATTTTATTGGCAGCATGAGATGCATTTTTGCCTTTATCGTAGTAGTACTGTAAAATATGCCGTATTTTCTCTTTATTTTGCTCCATGTTTGCGACGCTATAACTCACGAACGACTAAAAACAAACAACAATAAATCAAACACGTGTTAGCGCGTGAAAAGAGCTTTCCAAAAAGCTCTAGCGTGAACCGATGCGACGAATACAACTAGAACTACGCGCTTGCAAAGACAAGCTTGCGGAAATACCGCAAGACTTTTTTGACAACTTTATATATTCTTGATCAGCATGACGAGCTGAGTTGACATAGCCATGTCCGTCTGTCCGTCCGTCTGTTTCTATGCTATCTCCTCCGTCAGTTTTTAAGCTATCTTAACCAAACTTTGCAC
>JBAMBO010002357.1:0-110486 GCA_037044535.1 Lordiphosa magnipectinata | reverse complement strand
GCAGTCGTTCCCAAATCGCTCAAATTCAGCATCTGACCCAGCAACCGCAGATATACTTTTCACTCTACATATAAAATTAAGTAATTAAAATTTAAAATGTAAACGTTTATACCAAAATCTCTAGTGATTTCTGTGGCACCCCACTACAGGTTTAATTTATAGGTTAATTAAATAGGTTATTTTTGTTATAATGTAAAGCAAAAAATTACAGTTATTTGCAATCGCATAATTTCTTATGGTTTGCTTTGCAATATTTGTGGACTCTTTATACTCTCAGGAGATATTTTAAATAGCAAAAGTCAATGCAATTTTTGAGAATTTGTATCACAACAAAACCTGCAGTAGAAATATCCAAATGTGAATAGTTGCTCTTGCGGGACTTTGCATTCGAATAGCTCGAAATGGGTTATGAATAAATGTTAAATTTGCTTACATAAGTTACACTTGAATGTTTTCCTATGAAAATAAGATAAGACAAACTGTTTGAAGTAGTTTCCACTTTATTGGTCTTGGTGGAACTTTTGGGGAATACAAGCACTGGTCGTAACCAACTTATTAGGTCAAAGAGCTAAATGAAAAATTGACAGCGAACATTTTTTTTTCTGATCGGAATTGCTTTGCAGAACGAAAGGGAATAACTAAATTATAAAAGACATAAATTTTGGTAAAAAAAACTCATAAACTCTAATTTGCAAGCGATTTTAATGACTAATTCAAAAGTTTCAGATCCAAAAGATTTTCAGCGAGTCTGCGCAATTCTGTTAGTCTGCAGTCGATAGAAAAGTTCACTGATGATAAAACCGCTGACTGAAGTTCTTTGTTAGGGGCTTGTTCAGAGATTCAAACCGGAACGAATAACGGGTACTGTTTGGCCGATCGCTTTTTTAAGGTTACGGTTATATTACGGTTGTGGGATATGGGTTTCGGTTATTAACCTTATTCTGTTTCGGGTTTCGGCTACGGTTGTTGGCTTAAAATATCACTTTAACAAATCATGCTGACGAAAAATGCCCCAAAATTCAGTAAATGTACTAAACTCAAATTTCTTGCACAGAAGTATAGCGCTGATGAATTAAAAACTGCATTGACGGCCAACTGAAGAGTATGGGCAGCACATTTGACCCCTGAAAACACGCTGTATTAAACAAATTATTAACCTTTTCCTTCCCCCTTTTTAACCTAATGCGTCTGTTATCCGTAAAGTATACCTGTTTTGTCCCCGTCCCAGATCGATTCAGAACTTTAATGATAACGCATATAAAATGGGTGGCTGTGTGTTGCGCCAACATCTCTTCAGTTGCCAAAGTAGCTACAAAAATAAAGCGACCTTTATAAAAGAGACATTTTTAAGACACTTATATCACATTCTTACTAATAAATGACCGATCCATTTGGGGCAAGCCATCAATTCTAATGGAAATCATATTCCCTTCGTTCTCGTTTTGAATGTCCTTTACAAGAAGGCCTAATTGGCCTCAAACAATTTGCGGGTTGATAAAATTTTGGCATCCCTTGCCTTTGATAATTTGGTTTAAGATTTTTCGAAAGCCAATGTCATTTACAACTGAAAATGGTCTGCTATCCACTGAGCACATTAAAACGTTCACCGAAGGGTGTAAGAAAAAAAACAAGGCATCGCGCACTTCAAAAATATTAGGGTAACTGTAGTGTCCATGAGCATACTTATCATGAGTCAAAACGCGAATAAAAATGGTTCATTCCTCAATTCCACAACTTGTCAAGCTACCGGCGCCAAGCTGTCAAGATGACGGCGTGCCAGAAATATGTATATGGGATTCAGTAGAGCAGTTCTGTGGATTGAGTTTTCCAAAAATTGTACATTAAACACTGTACATATGTACATCAAATAAAAATTTTTACGAGTAGAGGAAAAACCGAAATTAACCCATATATTTGTTTCTGTTTCGGTACTGATAACCGGTAATGTTAATAAAAATTATAGGGTTACGGTTATTTCGTTTATGGTTACGGTTTCGGTTACAAATTTTAAAGTGTTTTTAGCGGTTAAAGGTTACGGTTTCGGCTACGATTTTAAGCTCTGGGCTTGTTAAATGAAAGTTGCCTCTGTTTCCTTTCTCGCCTTTTGTCTATGAACTTTTTTTTGATTCAAATGATATAAGCCTTAGATTTAAGATATTGTGTTTAAACTCTTAAGCTTAAAATTTCCCCATTTACTTGCAAAATGTGCAAAAACCACACCCATATGGCACAAATCTGCACACAGACGCCCATCCACTTTGCTCCTTTATTTTTTTTTTTTTTTTTTTTTGAGAGTCAAACCAAAACCACATTACCATTTTGAGAGGCCATATTAGCTGAACGTCATAAATCTCTGCTTAAACATTAGACACCCACACCAGTTCCTTTGCCGCGGTGCTCTCCATTCTACATACTATTCCCAAAGTGCTTTGCTTTTGGCTTTGTTTTCTTTAATTAAATGAATGTTGTTGACAACTTTATTATCAGCCTGAACTTTTGTGAACCCCAACCCCGGAGTGCTGATGGTGCTGGTGGCTGTAGGAGCTGGTGGCAGCCACAGCCACTTTAATTCTATTATTGTATGTTAGTTAGATGCCCTGACTCTCTCTCTCTCTCTCTTTCTGCCTTTTAGTATCTATGATTCTTTTTCAACTGCTGTTGGCTTTTAGTTTTTAGCTTGAAAGCTGACGACAACGCCAACTGCGTTGAAATCAAAAGAAACGAAATAAAATTTCATTATCTTTCATTAGATTTATAAAAATAGAAATGGCGCGGCGTTGGCAGTAGTAACAAAGTCAGCGAAAAGTTTTTGGCCAGCAGCGGGTTGCCTGTCGCCTGCCTTGTTTCAGTTTGGGCACAGTTTACTGCACACAGTGGGTCGAGGCATGGGGAAAAGGGGAATAATGTTATTAATATTGTAATGGCAAATAGTTAAAACTGGAAAGAACATGCTAAAATTTGTTTTAAAACTTGGGAAGTCAATAAAAACTGTTTCATTAGAGATCAGAGGTGGCTGTTGTTGTTTTCCGCAAAGGGATAGCCGAGCGTATAGCATTCACGCAAGCCTAAGCATAGTACAACAACAACTTCATATGTGTCTCTCTTTTCCTATCTGTTCTATGTCTTCCCCAAATTCGAACGCAACAACAAAGATGTGTAAAGGTCGTCTTTAGGGTGACGGTGAACTATTTCGTGTGTGCACACCTAGAAAATAACGGGTTTCTTTTTATATTTCTTGTCGTTGTTGTTGTCTACGCGGCCGTAAGCTGGCTCTGTGCAACTCCTACTAAAGATTATATAGATTTGTTGATCACTCATCCACTGTGCACCGCCTGGAAACTTTGACTGGGCCGGATTGTCAGATACAAAGATGGGCGCACTCAGTGTGGCGCTGAGATTAACGCGCTGATAGAGGTGGCAGGCGCCATGGGCCTGTGACCAGGATAACTACGAGCACGACCACGACGATGACACTCAGACGTCTCTCTCCCTCTCTCACTCTATGAGCTGGTGTGCGTGTGTATTTGTGTGTGAATCACCGTTAAGATAATGGCTGCAATTGCGGTGACCCCCAGGCGTGGTTTTGGTTTCGGTTATAAACTTTTTGTTCTATTTCTCCCAGTTTATCGCCCCATCTCACTCTCTGCCTTCTGTCTTTGCCTGTGCCTGGCCGGCAGCCATTTTAAATGGTTTTTAGCCATTAATGGTTTGCCTCTCTTGTTGTTGTTGTTGTTGTAATAACATTTTAAAATGCTTTGCTTTTGGATTTAGATTCAGTTTGGACCAAGGGACCTTGCCGGGCTAATGGACTAGTCTGGTTGTGTGGAGAAGGAGAAAGAGCAGCCATTTTAATGCATATTCGTTTTCTTTTTCTAAATGAATTTGTAATTAGAAGCTGAAAACTAGTTTAAATTAGTTCAGCAGAGTTTTTGGTGAATTTTCGTAAAATTTATTTCTCTATTTATCTTCCTTTTTTTTGCAGCGCCGATGGCAACTATGAAGTGACAATAATGACAAAAGCAATTCTTCATCACACGGGCAAAGTGGTGTGGAAACCTCCAGCCATTTATAAATCATTTTGTGAAATTGATGTGGAATATTTTCCATTCGATGAGCAGACATGTTTCATGAAATTTGGCTCCTGGACGTATGATGGTTATATGGTAAGTGCACTGAGAAAAAAAAATGGCTGTAGTTAAGTTGAGAATTATGTTTCAACACAAAGGTGAACGTGAATATAATTGTGTTAGTACAATATGATTATTTCCTAGCAAAGAACACGCTTTGCGGGGACAGCTGTTTTTTTAGTTTCATTTCAAGGAAACTGTCTCATGAGAGTCATTGAATGGTCTATACAGTAAATGGTATTTGATTCTCAAACAAGTTGAATACTTGACAGTTTTGGTTTCTATGGTTTAAAAGCGGTGAACGTACTGAAGATTCATCAATAATGAAACCTTTCATGTGGAGCTCTACCAACAATATATAACTGGTGTGTTTTGAGCCGTGCATTAAGCGAAAATGAACCACAATATGAGGGAATGTTCGTAGAAGTGACATTAATGATTTCACAATTCTAGGCCACATTGAAAGCTCTAAACTGGAAGTTCTTACTGCATTCGCTATATAAAACAGCTTATTCCCCAGATTACCACTGGCTTATATCGGTGGCCAGCAACTCCTTTAGTTTGCAGAAGTAAAACAGTTCCTGGAAAGCCTCAAACGATAAGCAGTTTCTTAAACTCTAAGTCTGTTTTGCTGCTTAATAGATGGGAAAAAGCCGAAGCTAATGGTTGACAGTACTTTGAGTAAAAAAAAACTCCACCAATTACGAAAAATAAAATTTGTAATTTAAAATTGTATAATATCTCTCTAAACTAATTTTCACACCCAATACTACAAGTATTGAAATCACGGCTGTAAGCCCAATACATGTTATCGAAGCTCCGGCTTGAGGGCTCGAAGTTTGGGTTCGATGCCTTTTCAAAAAGATTTTGTTTTGAACCTTGGTTCAGCCCTTGTTTTACCCAACTTCAATAGAAAAACAATTTATGCTAATAATATCTGAAACTAGCTGTGTACTCCGCAACGCCCGGTACAAAGGCTGAACTCATAAGTCCATTGGAGAAAGTCCCTGTGGGATACGAGGCAATGGACCACCAATTGCCGGACAAGATGATAGATGCGATCAACAAAAGTTATTGGTTTCCAGGTATCAAAGAAAAGGCTATAAAACATATAGCAAATTGCTTGAGATGTGTTGCGTTCTCACCAAAGGACGGAAAAAGAGAAGGATTTTTGAATAGTATTCCAAAAGGTAACAAACCCTTTGAAATCGTTCATATTGATCATTATGGACCAGTAGATTCAGGTAGAGCCAGGAAACATATTTTTGTGGTGGTTGATGCGTTTACGAAATATGTTAGATTATACACTACAAAAACAACAAACAGCAGAGAAGTGATACAAGCATTAAAAGACTATTTTAGGGCTTTTAGCAGGCCAAGTTGTATTATATCGGACAGAGGAAGTTGTTTCACATCAACAGACTTTGAAACGTTTATGAAAGAGTACAATGTAAGGCATGTAAAAATAGCGACTGGTTCTCCTCAGGCCAATGGACAAGTGGAAAGAGTAAATAGGAGCCTAGGACCCATGATAGCGAAAATGACTGAGCCTGAAAAAGGAATTTATTGGGATAATGTAGTAGAGGATGTCGAATATGCATTAAATAATACTCAGCACAGAAGTATCAAACAATGTCCCAGCAAAATGTTATTTGGTGTAGATCAGAAAGGACAGATCAAAGACGAGTTGAGAGAAAAATTAGAGGAAACACAAAAGTCAGAAGAAATACCAAACTTAGATGATATCCGAAAAGAAGGCGAGTTACACCAACGAAAGGCACAATTATAAAATGAACAATATTACAATAGAAAAAAGAGGGAATCTACAGAATACAAAGAAGGAGATCATGTGATGGTTAAGAATTTTGATAGTACTGTAGGTGCATCTAAGAAACTGATACCGAAGAGCAAAGGGCCTTATATCATCGACAAAGTCTTAAAGAACAATAGGTTTTTACTGAAAGATGTGGAAGGATTTCAGGTTTCACGTAACCCTTATCAAGGTGTTTGGAGTGGGCAAAATATAAGGCATTGGATAGGAAGAAGATAGTTTAAGATTAATTTTAATATGCTGTTAGTCATGTAAAAATAATTGTAAAATTAAAAACATTGTATCCGTAGATTTAAACTTTAACCATGTAAGATCAGGGGATCTTCTATTGTCAGGACGGCCGAATTGTAGTAGGCGAGGCTTGCTTACTCTCTATTGGTCGCTCTCAGGAGTTCACTCTCGCACTCTCTCACTCTCAGAGAGCATAAGCAGGGTGGGTTTTGGCTTTGAGCAGAACAGCCGACGCTTGCAGCGGGCAGTCTAGATCAGTGCCGGCCAAATGGAGAGGACAAAAAAGTGTGCCTGCGTTGGTGTGCAAGAGAGCTCTCTTCAGACTACAGCCGTTTTACGTGCAATTCAATGTTCACCGATGCACACAATCATGAGTTCGGCTCGCGTTTGCGTAAAAGCACGACTGACTTCGGCTCGTGGTAGCTATGGCCGGCCGGGTCTGGTCTAGATCGAGCGATTGACAGAGTGAGAAGCCAAATTGTAATTTTAAGTGCTACCGACTAAAAACATTATAAAAACACATAATAAAACATCAAACTGTATTGTTTTGAATGGGAAACGTATCCAACTCTATTTTTTTTTCAACCTTTATAATATTTTTTACAATCATAGCATAAGTGGCCGGGTGTGGTGCATCGGTAGTGTGTGTGGCTGCTGGTGCGAGAGGTGTGGTTTCTATGCCGCCTCGAAACATCTAATAAAAAAAGTGGGTTTCTTTCTTAAGAAAAAACTCTTACACATCCAGGCACCTTCACAAGCTATTGGTGCCAGCTGTGAAATAACTAGCCATGCAAAAGCTTCTCGAACTTTGCCGCTCGGATTCGGCGTTAAGCTGTTGGTCCCCACTTTCCCTTGTGCGAAAATTTCAAGCACATTGAAAGAAGCTCGGCTGGGCCCTTTGGGGCTGTAAAGCCAAGTATTTATTATATTATAGCTTAAATTACTTCTGAGATAAGTCTCTGAACCACTTTTGAACCAATTCGAATCTGGGAAAATATTAAATATATCAAGCTACACAATAAATTCAAGTTGATAGCTCAAAAAACTTCTGAGATATGTTTCTAAACCGGATCCGAACCAGTAAAATATCTAACTCCATATAACCTACCTTTCCACCAAATTTACAGTTCATATCTTAAAAAGTTTCAGATGTATAGCTCTGAACCCCTTTAAAAAAGTTTTTATACACTTTCGGAAGGTTCCAAAGTCTTGGTACATAGCTTAAGACTCTTGCTTGATCGACATGAACATACCGTGAAGATCAGGCCCTATCAACTGCTCTGATATAAAGCCTGACTCGTTTCAGTGGCTTACAAAGTTTTTCAACCGCATGGTTCATGGTTTCTTGAGCTAACTGAACTCTTTATTTATATTCAGTCCTGTCCCCAACTCCGACAACGAGTGAAAATGTCACTAATCGAACTTATTGCCGTTCTGAATTCCGTAAATCGATCAGATTGTTCGTTTTCATAAGTTGGGCTAATTAAAAATAATTTATATTTAAAACATTAAAATAAATGTTTAAAATTATAATCTAATTATTATAATAACATTATTACAACAACATTGTTGTTGATTAAACTAGATGAAAACTCGAGTTCGAAAACACAAAACGTTACCAAATCGGTCGGAGTTTGGAATAGCAAAAAGTAAAACGTTAGTTTTCTATACGTTTTTACTTTTTAAAACATTTGGAATTCGAAACTGGCTTGAATATATATTTTAATTTCTGAATATTATGATAGCTAAAGTACATGTGTGACTCTTTGCACACTTTTGATATACAATTCCTATGAAACATGTTAATGGCCTAAAAAATCCTTATATAAGATCTTCTTACAAATGCTAAATTTCGTACAGAATAATGAGAATATTGTCCTCTCGAGGGTATGGGATACTCAAACTAATGAGAAATGTAGTCTGATGACAGGTATTTTAAGAGGCCTAGGAACTTTAAAAAGGTTTACAAGATACATCAATCCGACATCGCTAAAAAACAATTCGGTCTTGGAGTGGTCTTCCTCAAATCCGATCAAACTAAAATTATGCAATCGATTAGGCCTATATGACGCGACATTGCTTCATTAATTAAGGGCCGTTTTCTCATGTTCATGTTTTTGCTTAAATCGAAATCCATCTAGACTTTGCAACTAGATGGTTTTTGTGCAATTGTTTGTTTCACGTAGGTTGATTATAAATTCGGGCATTTGAGTGGTATAATACTAGGTTGGCAGCACCTCTGCACTCTGTCTTTTTTATTGCGCGCCAATTTTAAAAATTATAGCAAGAATTTTACAGAGAAGGAGAAGGTTTTTCTTTTGCAACGACTTGTTACTATGATGGGAGATTAAGCAGTAGGTCGAAAGATATGTTCACACAGGCAAATAATTTGAAAAAAATTTTCATGCAAATTGGGCTATAAAGGCCAAATTGTGGAACTTTCCGGCCATATTTGATCTAATTATTTGCGTATGGAACCATAGTTTAAGTTTTTAATCCTGTAAAATCTTTAATCATGGCTATTTTTATCAAAATTTAGCCAAATTATTTGGATGTGTAAACATAGCTTAAGCCATGAACTATGGGAATCAGAATGTGCATCTGTAATTTCAGCAATGTCTGCAGGTGTTCATGTATATTAAAGGCACATCCAATGTTTTCCATTTTTGGTTTACTTAATACAGCAACACATACTACAACAAAACAATTAAGGCTTTACTGTTTTTAGCAGCAGCTGTTTTTTGTTTTCATATATTTTTCAGTGTGACCATATGCGCGGATACATAAAAATACTTTATTTGCATTAGCATGTAGATGGTTTTGAAATCAATGAGGGTGAAGTTGATTGCTACGAAATTCATCTAGATGGTTAGCATTGAACATGAGCAATGCAAATGCAGCAAATCCACCAAGATTTGCAAAAACACCAACATGAGAAAACGGCCCTAAATGTGTGTGACGGCACAGCTATACATGTTTTTGATTCAGGATTTCCATCGTATGTACACAAAGTCACACTTTTTATATTCGCGATATTAAACAGTTGGAAAATGGCAAAAGGTGTGTTTAGCGAGGAAATTTGCAGTTTCCCCATTGAGAGCGTCCTCTTCGCGGAGTCACACAAGTGATTATCTATGTTTTCTACCATCGAATGCGTTTCTATGTTGTCCTCCATTAAAAAATTGTGGACAACATGTACAGCATATTTTGGAGTTCTACTGGAACAAAACTTGGATGCGAATAGCCAATATTCCAAACGAGTTCTCCAATACCCTTCGATTTGGTGAAAGCATATAACTAAATTGTTGACGGCTTAATATTTGGTCTGTTTTGGTGTAAGGTTTCATCATGTATTCCGTGAGAGCAAAGGCGTCATCGGCTACGAATACTTACGGAAGCACCAATGCAGTTTGGAAATCCCCATAATTCATCAAAATCTTTGGAAAACTTTTCCCCTTCCGTGCTTGAAGATGGAAATGCCAAGTACTTCTTGTTCATCACGGAATAAATAATAGGGATTGGTCTCTTTTAAAAGTTTGGAAATGGTCGACTGGTGGATTCGAAAAGGCAATTGCAGCGACGTTTGACTTTCAACTTTAGCCAAATCACGTAATGGGACTTGTAGTCTTTCTGTAGGTCCAATGCATATCGTATCCGAGTGTAATGCTTCTGAATATATGGCTTTAACATATAACACAGTCTTGTGTAGCAGCAAATGGTTTCCAATATTGTCGATTTTGATGGATACAAAACAAATTAATGATGAAATAATTAGTTTTGTAGTACAATTTAAAGCATTAATCTATAGGTCCATGGCAATCGAAATTGGTAGATTTTTTGGCATTTTTTAGTAATCAGTATTTTTTCTAGCATATTTATCGATAATACGAACTTAATCATTTAGCTGTCTCTCTCACACCCACGAAAATACAATGGCCGTGTTCAGCAGAACAACTTGCTCCCTGATCAAGTATAAATTTGCAATTATCTTAATACTGAACTCGAGAGATGCGGCATCTTAATAGCCAATTTGAGGTATCATAATACAGGAGCATGTATCAAAGAAATAGTACGCTACTTTAAAGTGATACTGCTCCCTCCAACAGCAGAAACTATTCGATACAACATTTTTTTCTGATACCTGCTCAGGAATTTGGAAGAATTATTGTTCGAAGGTAAACGCATTATGTCTAAAAACTCGTCAGTAAACTGAGCCGAACCAAACCGTTTTGCTTAGTAGTTTTCGGTTCGGTTTAGATTTTTCGGTTTTGCAGGTCGATTTATTAGCTGTAATTTTCTAAACGGAAAATCAAGAAACTATGACTCAAAGGTTTTTATGGGTGGCATTTTTATTACTTATTTTAGAAGACTTTTCTAAAGTTTTTAATGAAAATGTGACTGTTTTAGTGACCTTTGGATTATCACTCATAGAACTTTTTAGCAGGTGTAGCACAATACTGAACAGATAACCACAATTTTTCTTAATATCAGAATGTTTGTAATTCGTAACATGTTCAGTTTCGGCAATTTTTACATCATTGGTTTGGTTTAAGGTTCTTGTCATAGTATGAAAACAAACTTTATGATTTATATAGACTTAAATTAATGAATGAATAGTTTTTGTTTTAGGAGTAATTACTTTCAGACTACTTCATAGTCCGAAGTATGCTTAGTTGTGGCTCGAATCCGGAAATCCTACTTTTTTAACTGTAAATGGAATCGTAAGCCAAAATTATAGCTGTACCAGAAACGAACCTAGCTGAAACCCTTGAAATATATAAGC
Organism: Lordiphosa magnipectinata; assembly: GCA_037044535.1. Taxonomy (NCBI): domain Eukaryota; kingdom Metazoa; phylum Arthropoda; class Insecta; order Diptera; family Drosophilidae; genus Lordiphosa; species Lordiphosa magnipectinata. Next base: position 99,514 of record JBAMBO010002357.1, on the reverse strand, counting down.
ACACTACCAGATCTCTCTGTAGTCATTAGTTTGTTACTGAATAACAATTAACCTTGGCTAGGTAAGCATTTGAAAGATATTTGAAGTTTTGTAATTGGTTAGGCCCATAAGCCGAACCGATTCTCCCAGTTTTTCTAGCCGCCTCCTTAAGCTGTTGCATTTGAGATATTTCTGTATATCTGTAATTGTGGTTTGTCCTTTAAACTAACCTTTCTCTAGACTACTTTGCTTCCTTGGAAGTTTTGGATTGCAAAATAAGACAGTCCTATTCCGCGTAAGGCAGTTTATGTTGGTAATTAAAATGGATTTAGATTTTGAAACCGCATTGTTTGCTTTAGAGTTTTAGCATTTATAGTCATTACATTTGTGTTATGATTTTGAACAAACTTAAGTTTTTTCCGATGGTTAAGCCTCTGTGAACCATTGACCGAATCAGTTCTCTTTCCTTACTACTAAACTACTACTCAAATGTTTCCAAAATTAATTGCTTTTCACTGAAAGTAACTGATATAAAACCATCGCCCAAACACTTTGGACTTCAAATTTCCGATTCTTAACCATTGGTAAACAGAAGCTCCGATAACTTTTCTGAGTGTGGGCAAGTCTTTTTGGCATCCTTCTCTGTCTGTCACACAGCTGAATCTGTGAAACTGATTATGTCTCCTACAAAGTCCATCCATCAATCTTAACCTGTGGTTAGGCTCTGATACTGATTGACTGACTGCTAATCAAACGCTGCTCCAACTCGATTATAAAGGCATTTAACAAAAATGTTCGACACAAAATCTAAAAAGGGAGATGTAGAGAGGGGGGTAGAAAGAGAGAGCCGTCAATTGATTTTATATTACTTCACATATTTATTTCTATAATGTTTTTTGCCAGTTTTTGTACACTTGACACGTTTTGCTGGCTGTCATGTGATAAATCACAATACTTTCTCCTCTCTCTCCTCTCTCTGGATGTGTGTTTGTGCGTGTGTGTGTGTGTGCAGAGCAGATAACAACCAGCAGCTGCGTTTAATGAACCTGCCACGCCTTGGAAAAAAACTTTTTGGCCAACTCGTTTGTCAAAATGGAGACACGCATGAACACAAAAAAAAAGAGGAAAAACCGGCACAACTGTTGCTGGATTCATCACAAACAAGGAGAAAAAAAAATGGCAACCCTGCCCGCTGTTTGTTAACGCTTCACAAATTGTAACTTGCTTCGTTGACTTTGACTTCCTGCCTCTACTCAGCATAAATACTTCTCTCTTCTTAGAAAACCCTCGGTGGCCATTTTACATTTGTCAGCTTGCCTGTAAGACGAGGTATTAATGTTCGCCCCCAGCTGGCTGCCAAGGTAATTTCCTCAACGAAGCAAAAGTTTACTGATTACAAAGAGACAGCTAAGAAGCAGGCAAATCTAATAAGATTAGTCAAAGTTTAAACTAAAGCTTATCATACAAAAGTGGCTGCTTAATAAAAAGTTGCTAAAGAATCAGTTGAAGAATATAAAAAAATATTGCAAAGAATATTTTAACAGTTGACTTGAGTTTGAAAAGTTAAGGCGTTAAAGTTGGACATTGTTATGCAAATATTCATAGAAATATTCATATCCGACCACATAAACTATATATATTCTTGATCAGGGCGACGAGCTGAGTCTGTCTGTCCGTCTAGCCTCGTTTCTTTTGAGCTAAAATTCTGCACAGATTCTTCTTTTTACTGCACGCTGCCAATATGTCGAAACCGCTCAGATCGGATGACTATATCTCATAGCTGCCCTAGTATCGATCGGTTGGAAAATGGGTCTTAGTGAGCAAAGATATTTTGTTTCAATAGTAGCGATTCCAAGCTCGACCATTTTTAAATCAAGTGCTTTTGATCAACATCGGATAACTATATCTTATGGCAGCCATAGGACCTATCAGTCGGAAAATAAACTTTAGTGAAAATGTGATAATATTAGTGAGAAAAACATTTTGATTTCCTATGTAAGCGTTCCTAAGCTCTGCCATTAGGCTAGGTTTAAGCAAAGCCGGATAGCTATATCTTATGGCTGCCATTAGACCCAAAGTGGTTCTTAGTTGAAAAACCTTTTTGTTTTCAATTTTATTGTTCTTGCACGCGGTTATTGTAAATTTTATAGGCTCTTAAAGAGATTCGCAAAATTGGACGACGATCGGTCGGATGGTTGGTTTTGCTAAGAAACGAGAATGCCAAGCTAACTTCGTCTGTGCCGAAGTTTTTATGCCCTTTCAAATGCTGTTTTTGAAATGTCAGAGTTTAAGAACTCCATTTTCCGACAGATAAACATCTGATATCGACCAATTTTCGCGAATCTTTTTTAAAACATATCAAATCAACAATCGCCGAGTTTAAGAAAGATAAAATTAAAAACAACAAAATTTTTCTCCCTAACACTTATTTTCCGACCGATCGGTCCCATGGCAGCTATAAGATATAGTCATCCGATTTTGACCAAAGTTTGCAAATCTGTTTGAAAGCATATAATATTAATAATGGACGAGTTTGAGGAAGCTAACATTGAAAACAAAAAAGTTTTTCTCAGTAAGACCCATTTTTTGACCGATGGTTCCTATGGCAGCTATAAGATATATTCATCCGATCCGGTCGGTTCCGACATATTAGCAGCGTGCAGTAAAAAGAAGACTCTGTACAAAATTTCAGCTCGATAGTTTTAAGACTGAGAGACTAGTTTGCGTAGAAACAGGCAGAGGGACAGACAGACTGACGGACGGACAAAGCTCAATCGATTCAGCTCGTCGCCCTGATCAAGAATCTATATAGTTTATGAGGTCGGAAATGAATATTTCAATGCGTTGCAAACTTCTGGGCAAAATTATAGTACCCTTTGCAAGGGTATAAAAATGTTGGATTTCAATGTATGCGTTCTTCAACTTTGATACTTTTAATCGAGCATTTGCAAGCGTACAAAAACTTTGAAACCTCTCACAATATAAAAAAAGAAAAATTTCCAAAAGAGTGTGTCTTGGCACATCCGCTTCGAACGAAGCTCTTTCTGATTCGCCGTAGCAGCAGGTGAATTGTGTGATACTCGATAATCAGTACATGACACTCAGTACTTGATATTCAGTACCCGATACTAAGTACTCACTGTCCTTGATACTCACTGATCAACACTCAATAGTCGATACTCAATACTTGATATACAGCACTCGATACTTAGTTTCAATACTCACTACTCGATACCTAATACATACTTGAAACGCAGTACTCTAAAGTAAGTTATCGAAACTCACTACTCGATACTCAAAACTCTACTCAGCACTCGATACTCAATACTCAGTACTCGATATTCAATATTAGATGCTCAGTACTTGACACTCAGTACTGCATACTGAGTACTCGATACTCAGTACTCAGAACACACACACACAAACTACCTGCTGCTATGGCGAATGGCAAATGTGACTGCCAACCCGACAATCGTTAGCGAGAACGGATCCGTTTTCGATGTTTTCTCGAAGTTTTCTCTAACAAAACTATCGAGAATGCGTTCCGTTTTCGGTCCGAAAAAGTATTACCTGTCGCTCAGTTTGTGGCAGCAATATGTAAGTTCTCGATAAACGTTTTCGAATCCGTTCTCGAAACTTTCTCGACAGCGAAAACGGATCGAAAACTGAATCATTTCCAATATGTTTTCGCTATCGAGAAAGTGTCGAGAACAGATTCGAAATCTTGTTGTAAACGTTTACTTTCGCAATAGTTGATAAGAATGTTTTGTTTCATTCCATTTTGTTTCCCATTTTAAAATTTGTAATTTGTGTTAATTTTGTATCATTATTTATATGAATGAATTCAGTTTAATTAAATTCTATCACTCATAGCGTGGTGTGGGCATCTGATTCGGAGCATTGCGCTGTGTCGCCTCCAGAAAAATGGCCACACGCACAATGATCGCACTTAGTTCATTGGCCATAATCATGATATAGGACAGTATATTATCGGAAAAGTCATTGGCTTTGCCGTGTGGTATATCTTTAACTATGGACCGGCCTGCACTTGCACCTTGGCGGCAGATTGTTGGGCCAGATTCAGCTAAAGACAGAGAGAGAAAAAGAGATTTATATGAAGATTTGAAAAGCCCTTCAATTACTCGCAATATAGGGCAAAATGCGATCCAATTAGTCTCGAAGGTAATATACTTGGACAACTTTTGCAAAAGTTGCAGGGCGGCCATTTTGGTATTTGACTGTGTCAATCCATGTATGCAGGAGGTGACCACAGTAATGATTAAAAGAGTCCATCACCTACTCTTCCTTCATCGAATAGATAAACATATATCAAGGAGGCGCAAAGTATTACCCGCATAGCTTGGACACCGATCGAACTTTTTATACCCTGTTCCCATTAAAAATGGGAAAAGGGGATCATGAAGTTGTGCAAATGTATGTAACAGGCAGAAGGAAGCTTCTCCGACCCTATAAAGTATATATATTCTTGATCAGCATCAACAGCCGAGTCGATATAGCCATGTCCGTCTGTCCGTCTGTCTGTCTGTCTGTCTGTATGAACGCAGTCGATCGTCAGAGACTATAAGAGATAGAGACACAAATTTTGGCATGCACATAGGTGTATACCGTACCCAGATCAAGTTTGTTTTAGATTTTGAAAATATCCCCCCTAAACCGCAAAAAACTGTCACAGCCACAATTTTAAAGTTAGAACCTGGTGGCTTCGAATATACTATACTAGGCCTTACATCTAACTACTCAAAAAAAAATCTAACTAAAAACACAAAAGTTATTAAACAATTGTCTCAATTGAACAGGGTATTTTGTAGTCGGGAAACTCGAGTGCAGCGCTCTTACTTGTTCGCTCTAAATTTATCAACAAATGAGGTGGCAACCAATGACTAGCTGTCACAAACAGAGAACAAATTTTAAGTCCGGATGAAACCCGCTTTTCTTAAGAAATTCGGATTTCGTTGTTAAGAGAAACTATCGTAAATGTCGTAGGTCCGATTACATACGTTTATTTGTTGGGTGGATGACTGCAAAGACAAAAGCCTACTCAATAGAATCTGTCGCAAAGACAAAATTTTTCTAGCTTTAGTCCCTCAGTCGAACGTCCGTAAAAGATCTTCGCTCTAATATGATGAGCTTAATCAAATCGAGCATGTTCATGACAAAAAAAAACACTCTACATACCCTAAATCTATTCTAGTCTGAAAGTTTTGCAAAAATAAGGAGGTCTGCCAACTAAATTGTCTCTGAAAAGTTATATGCCGCGATGGACAGAGATACCTTAAGCCAGAGTTGGCGCCAAAGGGCAACAAAGTGATATTTAACTTCCATTTTGAACTGTGTTGCAAAATCTCGGTACTTGTGTTTATTTGTTGTTTGCCTAGTAGTTGCATTTTGAGAGAAATAACGGACCAATGGGCCATTGCGTGCCCATGTAAATGTAAAATTGGCTCAAACAGCACCTCCAAAGGAGGGCCAGGGCCAAGCTTCTCTCAATCTCTTGGCGTGTGTGCTTAAAATTTTCTCACAAGAGAAAGGGACCTACAGTTTAACGCCGAACCCGAACGGCAATAGTTAGAGAATTTTTGCTTTTTCATGGCTAGTTACTTTACAGCTGGCGCCAATAGCTGGTGTAGGTGATCGGGTGTGTAAAAGCTTTTTTTTCTAAAGAAAGAAAAAACTTTTCCTATTAGATGGTCCGAGGCGGGATCGAACTCACAACCTCAGGCACCAGCAGCCATACATCCAACTGGTACGCCACACCCGGCGTGCCCATCGCTTCATTAAAATTTAGGGATGGCCGCAAGGCAGATTTGAGGTTTCCGCCAATTCTATTGAATATTTGCATAAATAGGTTGTTGTTTATTGTAGTTTTGTGATCATGGACAATTTTCCGATTTAAATTTTTTTTTAAGTGTAAAAAATATGTAAAAAAAAAACTTTCATTAAAATCTTTAACTAAATAACTCGAAAACAAACAACTTTAAACTTGCAGTGCCTACTTATTAGTATTAACTAGTATATTTTCTTTCCAAAACGGTGTAGTATTACGGAAATTTTGGCGAAGTATGTGAAACTATAATTAAAAAACACAAAAATATCCGAGCTTAAAAATTTTAAATTCAAAAGATCCTTGAAAAAATAAAAATAATTTTACACAGAAAAATTTTTTGTTGAAATTAACTGTCGACTTTTGACTTTTTTAAATAAAAAACTTTCAATCCTTTCCGAAAGTAGAAATACTTTTAGTTGAAGCAAATTATTTCCCTCTGTTTCAGCTTGCAGTGCGAATTTTTTGCCCCATCATTTACAATGAAATATCTGATAAATTAATGGGCGCACACGCACAATGCCACAACTCTGACAAACAAATAAACTGAAATGGAAATGAAATAAAGGTTCAATTCGTAAAGGTGTCATTTACGTGTGTACGAGTATATAGCAAGCAGCACGTGAGCGAAACTTATCACCGTTCAACCATCTGTCGCTAGCAAACTGAGGAAACTGAGTTCGTTGAGCAATTGACGATTGTCAAAAATTTGTCAAAATATATAAAGCGCAGAGAGTGGGGGAAAGGGTGGGAGAATCACCTTTGATTTGTCTGAAAAACTCAAGGGGGAAATAGGGGCCACAAATCAACACAAATAACCAAATGATGGGGGGAAACACAGGTGTTGCCGTATTATAAATCAGCAAAGTTTAAGCAGCTGACTGCTGTCTCCAGAGATACTTGACTCTACGTGATTTTTATCGTTATACTACTTTAATATTTTACAGGTGGATTTGCGGCATTTGAAACAAACCGCCGATTCGGACAACATTGAGGTGGGCATCGATCTGCAGGACTATTACATCTCCGTCGAATGGGACATTATGCGTGTTCCGGCCGTACGCAACGAGAAGTTCTACAGTTGCTGTGAGGAGCCCTATCTGGACATTGTGTTCAATCTGACGTTGCGTCGCAAAACGCTATTTTACACCGTCAACCTGATCATACCCTGTGTGGGCATCTCGTTTCTATCGGTGCTCGTTTTCTATTTGCCCAGCGATTCGGGCGAGAAGATTTCGCTGTGTATTAGCATTTTGCTATCGTTGACTGTGTTTTTTCTCCTGCTCGCCGAAATTATACCGCCGACATCGTTGACTGTGCCGCTATTGGGAAAATATTTGCTATTTACCATGATGCTGGTTACGCTCTCGGTTGTGGTCACCATTGCTGTGCTCAATGTGAACTTTAGGTGAGTTGGAATATAAATCTAAGAACGTTAAATATTTGAAAATTATGTACAAGTTTCTGTTCGAAGGAGAAAGGGAATAATGAAATAGAGGTTTTTTTTAATTTTTGAAAGTCTAGAAAGTATGGAAACTTTTTCTCATTAAAAATAACAAATAATTGTTTTATTTTAAAAATATTTATTTCATCCTTTTTCAATCAATGCGTACAGATACTCCAATTCCACATTGTAAGGTAACGCACTACCTAACCCGTGGGATGCTCCCCGACTACTCAGGTTTAGCATGGAGAATGAGTATTAGAAATCAAATTTGCGCTGCCGCTCAATTTTGGTGGTGTTAAACGATAGTGCCCAAAAAGATACTTTATAATTTCAGGAGGAAATTACAGTGGTTAGAGCGAGACGGACATATTCCCAAATGTATCCGGAGAGCGTAAGTGAATGTGTCCAGAGAGCGAACAGCTGACTAGTTTCTGACAGAAGCGGTCTAGACCGAGCAATTTTTAAGTCTAGATATTCTAGTCTATGGGCTTACAAAAAAATGTGAACTTTTGCAACAGAGAAGATATATCGTATATTAACTAATACCATATATCATATTTTCACTTTTCCGATACAATCGCGCTTTTAAAAGGTATGGACCAAAAACTAAAAAACATATATCCAAATCTATATCTATCCTTAATCGAAATCTATCTTCCTTTAAGAAAATCGTAGAATCGTTTGGGATAATTTTTTTAGTCCTTAGAAATAGTACTTTACCATATAATCAAAGAGAGTCGAAACAAAAGTATGTATATCTCCTTCACAAAAACGATCCTAAAAAGAGTTCAAAATGTAGTTTCTAAGCATTTTTAAGACCAAATTACCTAAAATCTAGACGTGATGGACCATTTTCGAAAACAGATTCGTGTCTAGCAAACGAAAATCATATCTATATCTATACATATATATGGGTCATTCTTTTTGAAACGGAACGGTTTTAAAATTGACCATTTTTGATTTAAACATAAACCAATCCGAAATTAGATCTCGACACTCCCACCAAATCGTGATTTTCGGTTTTGCAAATAAAATTTTTGTTAATTTTATAAACAATTTCAAAAATCGTCAAAAACTGGACACTTAACACTTGATTTCTCAGGTTTGGTTTATCGGACAGGTCTCGGGTTGATATGGCTGAACGGTATTTTACTGCATCTACTTAAATCATAGTTTAGTACTTTTTATAAATTGTTTGTATAAATTGTATAAATTGTCAACATCATGCGGCAGCTATATGATATAGCCGTCCGATCTGCCTGAAGTTGTCATCTTTAAAAAGCTTGATAAATATAAAGCTTAATTGCCAAGCTTCAGTCAAATAGCTTTGAAACTAACATCGTGGCAAAGCTTTATTTAAGGGCATATTTTTATTTGTTTGTAGCTTCAAAAATTAATATCTTTAAGTCAATGTTACAACTGGCTAGCTCAAGGTCTTTGGTTGATTATAAATCTTTATAACCAACACAAATCAACAGATATTAATTACATAATTTTGGAATAGCAATTGAGTATGTCCGTACAACGATCGCTGTTTCGGGAAAAACCAAATTCTCTCATCAGCGGACTTGTTTTGCTGTTCACACTTCAAACAACCATCCAGTTGGTATTTAAGCCTCATTCAATCGGCGAATAAAGACATAATAAATAATAATAATAAATTCGCAGCCCGAATTTCGGCTATGGTTTTTTGTTTGAAGGTGTTTGTTTACCAATTTGTTGTAAATTCGCTGCCCGAACACTGGTCCCTAAACCCCATATACAAATATCTTTTGAACTATAAGAGTCTCCATTTTTTGAAAACACAATAATTTAAGTTGTGTTTAAAGCAATAAAATGTATGTTCTTAGAACCTATATCATGGTGGTTAACACTGAGAAAAAAATATATATAAACTTTAGCAACAATTACTTAATATTATTAATCAATTTAAAAAGTTATTAAATTTGTATTTTGATAGATACAGTAAAATACTATTCAGCAATATCAACACGAGACCTTTCCGATAAACCAAACCTGGGAAATCCAGTTTTTAAAAAAACCCTTTTTTTCCATTTGATCGTTTTTGATGATTTTTGAAATTGTTTATAAAATAAACAAAAAATTTATTTGCATTCGCTCTTTCTGGTATATTCCAAGTTTTGGAATAGAACCGTTATAAAGTTGTTTGCACTTTATGTGAGCATTCGCAAAAATTCAATGGTATTTTTGCGCCACTTGAATAGAACATGCATTTTATTTGGTCGGTATCGTTGACACGTGCACACAAATTTTGGTTTACTTAAACTTTTTGCTTTAATTGAAGTGTATATAAAATTTAAAAAAATTAAAATGGGGCGTGGCACTTCATTATCTGAGTCGGAGAAAGGAAAAATCCAAGCTTACAAGGATTCTGGCCTTTCTATTGCCAAAATAGCAAAAAAAAAAAAGTAGACAGGAGCCGTCACGCCATAACAAATTTTTTAAATAATGAGGCTAATTATGGTAAAAACATGAAGTGCCGCACCCACAGTGTGCTTACCATCGCGGACAAGCGACTTATATTAAGAGAAGCTTCCAATTCGCACGACTCTTTGGCCAAGATAAGGGAAAAATGCAACGTTACAGCAAGTTTGACAACCATGCGTCGTGTTATTAATAATGCTACACTCCTGAAGAGACTAAAATTCAAGAAGAAGCCACCTCTTAACCCGGCTCGGAAGTTACAACGCCTTGATTTCGCGCGCGCACATGTCACCTGGACTTCGGAGTGGCAACGTGTTGTCTTTTCGGACGAAAAAAAGTTTAATTTGGAGGGCCCCGATGGCTACAGCTACTATTTTCATGATCTTCGAAAAGAACCACACCATCTTGATAAGTTGCACAGCAGTGCTGGAGGTATTATGGTATGGGAGGTCATTTCCTATTATGGCACCTGTGAGTTTAAATTTATTCCAACCACCATGAATGCGTTGTGTTGTAATGGTATATTGAAAGAGGCCTTTCCACACTTCCAAACTCTTTTTGCAAATCTAAAATGGATTTATCATGATACATGATAATGCCCCTATACATACGGCCCGGATTGTTAAATCGTATGTAGCGAGCCAAAACGTGGAGGTCTTAAGCTGGCCACCCTATTCACCGGACTTGAATATCATTGAGAATGTGTGGGGATGGCTAACCTGATCCATAGGTCAGCAATATTCGAGCGTTTCCGAACTAATTGCTGCTATCAATCGATATCGTTAAATTATTTGGGAAAATTGTATGCATCCCATCCAGACCGAATGTGTGAGGTTTTGGAGAAAAAAAGAGGCTCAACACACTATTAAAAACTGTTTTTGGTTTAAAAACATGTTAGTAATTTCTTATTTAAGTAATATTGTTATTTGAAAAGGATTGAAATATTCTTAAATGGTTTTTAGATAAAGTGTCCTATTCAAGTGGTGCAAAATGAAGACTCCAAAATTTGTTACTTATTGGTTAACAATGTTTTTTGTATACTTACAACTTTTGAATAATTTTGTAATTTCTCTAATTCGTCTAATTACTACATTTAAATAAACTTTATAAGAAAACAAAAATTATTTTCCTAGATGGCTTAGAAGCAATTAACTATAAAAAATCGACTTTAGAGGTGTCCTATTCAAGTGGCGAGCAGTGTACTTTAAAATATAGAGAAGTTACTGATCTTAGAGTGTGATTTTTGTATGTAAACAATAAAAATATTGACTAGTTAATTTTTACAATGTAAATAAATCTGTGGCAATACGGAATAAAATCAGAAGTGTGTTTTCCGTATTTTTCAGGAAGGAATAATTACCTTTAAGGGCCGATTTTACAGCATCTATGTACAAAGCACTAACTATCATATAAACTAACAAGTCACAGAGTAAATTCTGTATATATCTGGCAAATAGTAGCTATATAGGATATCAGAAATCGGCCCTTAATGAGTATGTGAAGAAATGAAATGGATGTATAATTTAACGATTTTGTAAATGAGATATTTTTTATTGTATTAAATGCAAATATAACATGATTAAGGGAATAACATTTTTTTGGCTCTTTTTGATTGAAAATTGATCTTTTTTGAATTTTTTTTGGTGTAGTCTTATTTTGTCCAGCAGAGCGTTTGTTTGTCCCTGCTTGTGTATTACCGTTCGCTTTGGCCCTACAAACAAAGAGACCGCTGTGTCGCACGGTTTCCTATTAATTCCACCATGAGCTCAACCAAGCATGGTTGGCGCTCCGGAACAGTGACAGTTAATATTTACATGCCAGTCCGAACCATTAAACTAAATATTACAAAGCGATATTCATATATTAACAAGGCGACCGTAGACAAGTGAACCATCAAATATTTACACTGTTATGGGTCAGAGTTTTACATATTCGGTTTTTTTTCTGTGTTCCGGTTTATATACCCTTATTCGCTAAAATTGTGTTAATTTTCTTTGGATTGTTGTTCCCTTAAGCCTGTTTCCTTATCAGGGTTCTGCATCTCTTTTTGCCTATACGAATTCTATAGGCTCTATTCTAGCACAATTTGGAAACTTAGTTCTGGCAGACGTGTAATCCAGGAGTGGCATCCAGACTTGTCACCTTTATTTGTTTTTAGACCAGGGTTCCCAAAAAAGAGTTTCATTTCGCCACCGAAACATTTTAGTCATTGTTACGATAGCAGTATAGTTTGGTAGCTGACCGACGCCGATCTGCTTGCCTTGACGCGTCTAAGCCAAATGAAATGGTTTCAAATGGTTCCAATTTCTAAATACTTTAATAACTTTCAACATTTTCTTTCAGATCACCTGTCACACATCGCATGGCACCTTGGGTGCAGCGCGTCTTCATTAAAATTCTTCCCAAATTGCTTTGCATTGAGCGACCCAAAAAGGAGGAACCCGAAGACGATCATCCGCCCGAGGTGCTCACCGATGTCTATCACTTGCCGCCGGATGTGGACAAGTTTGTTAACTATGATTCGAAGCGATTCAGCGGTGACTATGGCATACCAGGTAAGCTCTCTGCTCCTGCCCAAGCACACCCCCTAAGCAATTGTATGCGGCTCACTTGTAGTGAAACAGAAATCTGCTGCACAAAACAAGCAAAGTTTTCACCCATATTTTTGCGCTCTGCTTGGGAAGGCAAAAGTTTTGGCGTAGAAAAACTTTGAACTGGAAATTTATGCATGTTTTTAACTGGCTTAAGCGAGTATTATATACCCATTTAAAATATGCGCAACAACATTGAAATTACGAGTAAATGTACTCAGACCACACCAGGAAAATAATTTATTACAATTAACACGAGTTTATGCACCGAGCGAATACTTGAGGCCGTGACGAATAGTCCCATTAAATTTAGTGTGAAATTTGCAATTTGAAACCATTTTGAGCTGAGAATTGAAATTGAATTGCAGCCTCCACAATGCAGAAAACTTGAGTGGAAGTTTAATGATTTTCCGGGCTTTCTTCTCGCAGTAGTTTTTCAAGCGCGAAAACTTTTGCCAGTGGCCGGCACAAATAAATGGAAAACAGAAATGCAGAAACAATTTATTGAGTTTCCTTTTCTTGTTGCCACTGCAGCAGCTTCTTGGAGTGCATCCTTTGTGTCCGGCATCCGTTGCTTTGCTTTTGGGGGACTTTGTGCGGCAGAAAATGGCCCAAAGACAAAGGCAGAAAAGTTGCAAATTGCATTTACAACTCAACTTTATTTGCCTAATGCTGTTAATGTGGCCCACTCTCTCTACTCTCTACTTTCTTCTTTGCAGCACTACCCGCCTCGCATCGCTTCGATTTGGCTGCGGCGGGCGGCATTAGCGCGCATTGCTTTGGCGAACCACCGCTGCCCTCTTCACTGCCACTGCCTGGAGCTGACGATGATTTATTCAGTCCTTCGGGTCTCAATGGTGACTTGAGTCCCGGCTGTTGTCCAGCTGCGGCTGCTGCAGCAGCGGCTGCAGCTGCTGCCGATCTCAGTCCCACTTTTGAGAAGCCCTATGCAAGGGAAATGGAGAAAACCATCGAGGGATCCCGCTTTATAGCCCAGCATGTGAAGAATAAGGACAAGTTTGAGAGTGTAAGTATCAAAGAGTTGCAAAATATGATGAACAGAAATATCAAGAATTTTGTAATTGATTTTTCTTACGGCTATAATTGATTCAAGAACAAAATTATTTTTTTTTTTTGGTCCCAAAATAGTTGATAACAGAAAATGTTAAGAGCATTTAGAAGCATTTTATAAACCTTTTGATCAAACTTTTAGTTCGAAATAGTCTGAAGTCAATAGCGTTTTACTTTTAAATCAACATGTGAACTTTTTACATCCATGCCTTTACCTAATTGCAAGAAATTTGGTCGCAATTGGATGACTATAGCGTAAAGCCGCCACATGAACGATCGGTTCGAAAACTTATTCTAAGAAACACTTGTTTGTTTTTAATGGAAACTCATAATTTCAAGAAAGTTTGATCAAAATTTAATAACTATATCATATACATAGCTGCCATAGCCATGTCCGTTTATCCGTCCGTCCGTCCGTCTGATTCTATGCTATCTCAGGGTGGCAGCAACAACAGTGGAATGTCCCAAAAAAAGAACATTATGCAAATATACAAACAAAATCAACAAACATAGCTCCCTTGCGAGTTCTTGTGAAATAGTTGACCACAAACGCCAACACACATATGAAAATACACACATGCACGCGGTCGACCACACACGCAGACATACATCGCAGAATCTACCAAACATACACACATGCACCTGACGCCGCACATCTGCAAATACATATAAGTGTTGGACAGCAACGACGGACAACAGCGCACACTCAACGCAGCAACGACGCACACGCTCATGCACATTAGCACGCTCAGAAACAACAAAACAACAACGACCGATAAAAAGAAACTTTTCAACTAAAACTTAACTAAAACTACGTCGTGTCGGTCCTTGCAAATGCTTCGCAACTCATAGTCGGAGCTCAACAGCAACAGCCTCAACCTGTTCGCAGCGAACAAAAAACAATCATCCATACATGAAGACGTCATATCAGAACTCAAGCAGCTTTTTCAGCCTGGCATAAATAGCCACTCAAGAACCGTTGGTCCCGTCCAATCCACCTTGTCAAAAAGAGATTGGTGGCACTTATACAAGCACTCATATCCGATCCACTTTATCAACGACATCAGCTTTAACTGCACAGCACAAATGTCCAGTCATCCCGATGACATCCAGCTACAGTCTTCACATCAATACATCCATGAAATGGATGAAGCCCTTACGTGGGGAAAACGTCACCCAAGCATTCAACAACCAATGGATCCGATGTTCCTGCGCAACAACCAGTCAAGAACCCACGTCAATCACACAGAACATATCATAGATATACAAGATTGCAATCAGCGTCAACTTCCCAGTCAATTTGGATCGCATTAATGGTGTGGCAGCCCTGATCACACTAATCAACGTAATCACGCGTAAGCGTGGTTGTCAATCTCTAGCCTTCCTCGGCGCTGGCGGCGCATCGCGCTGTTCAACCTAACAATAACTGTTGGCAGTTAAGTTATATTCAATAAAGTTATACATGTTGAACCAAGTAGCTGAAGTGGTGACCCCGTCTAAGTAAATGAATAATAAATAAAACAAATTAAAAGCAGTGTGTTAAAAAAACTTATACAACAGTTCTCTGATGCCGCCCAGCAAACACTCACACTCACGCACTCTACACATACACGCGATCGAAGTCTTTTTTTCAACATGGCGACAAAAATGGTGGTATATTGGACAACACAGTTATTGACCGCGCCTGCAGTTCACTCGACTCCAACTCAATCACTCGCCATGGATCCAGCCAACCAGATCCTCAACAGCGCAGCATTTCGCATACACCCACATACGTTCGGGCTCTGCCAGCGACGCTAATACGCACACACACATATAAAATGAACAAAAATTTTTTTTGAAAAACCGCAAATTACGTTTTTATGGGCTTGTTGAGATCTAATTTCGGATTTTTTGTTATTGAAATCAAAAATGGTGAGTTTTTTACCTGTTCGGTTTATAAAAGAACGAGAGCGTAAGTTAAAGTCGGCTCTAACCGACTTCGATATACCCGTTACTCATGGAAACAAATGTTTGATAGCCTTACTGTATGCCTGAGGTGGGTCAGCCGAAAAGTATGCAACATTTTTTAACTCGTCTCTCTCTCTCTCTCTCTCTCACTAAGACTGCTGCTGAACGCAATGCTTAGGTTATGAGTGGGGTGGGTGGTGGGTGTTAACTGATCGTTTTTTGCTCATAACTTGAGTATCGTTCATCCGATCTTTATCATTCCTTCAGCAAATCGATAAATAATTTTAAGAACTAGATATCTCTAGAAAGTACGAACCATCTATCATCAAAACTGTAGGAGATATGACGTTTTTTCCAAATTGCGGGGGCGTGAGGGGGCGTGGCAAAAATTGAAAATAAACTTGATCTGCGTGCAGACAATAGGAGTCTACATTTCAAATTTGGTTGCTCTAGCTCTTCTAGTCTCTGAGATCTAGGTGTTCATACAGACAGACGGACGGACGGACGGACGGACGGACGGACGGACGGACAGACGGACAGACGGACAGACGGACATGGCTATATCGACTCGGCTGTTGATGCTGATCAAGAATATATATACTTTATATGGTCGGAAATGATTCCTTCTGCCTGTTACATACATTTGCACGACTTTAGTAGACCCTTTTACTCTACGAGTAACGGGTATAATGACCCAGATACAAGCGGCAAAGGGTGTTTTTATACCCGTTACTCGTAGAGTAAAAGGGTATACTAAAGTCGTGCAAATGTATGTAACAGGCAGAAGGAATCATTTCCGACCATATAAAGTATATATATTCCTGATCAGCATCAACAGCCGAGTCGATATAGCCATGTCCGTCTGTCCGTCTGACCGTCTGTCCGTCTGTACGTCCGTCCGTCTGTCTGTATGAACACCTAGATCTCAGAGACTAGAAGAGCTAGAGCAACCAATTTTGAAATGTAGACTCCTATTGTCTGCACGCAGATCAAGTTTATTTCAAATTTTTGCCACGCCCACCCCCGCCCCCACAATAAAAAATGTTGAATAACTCCCACAATTTTTGAGATATCGATCTCAAATTTAAAACTTACATTAATATTCGCAACATCTATAAGCCCTCCAATTATCATCAAGATCGGATGATAAATAGCCGAGTTAAAAAAATGTTGCATACTTTTCGGCTGTCCTGCCTCAGACACACAGGAAGGCTATTAAACGTTTCTTTCCATGAGTAACGGGTATTTCGAAGTCGGTTAGAGCCGACTTTAACTTACGCTCTCGTTTTTTGTGCAAATGACGCCGACCTTCTGTCTGGGCTGCAGCCCATACTTTCGAACAACCGCTGCCCACGCCTGTAGCCCACTTGTGTAAAGCGTTCTTCGCCCTGCCTGCCTACACCTGCTGCTCACGCCTACTATTTACGTGCGCCCATACGGCCTTTCACCTGCATGTCCACAATCGCAACATGGGTCAATCATTCACCAATCCAGCCGATTTCACGCTCCACTCAGCCGACTCTGTCACACTAGATGTAACAGATCTCAGGTTGGTCAAGCATCCGACCAATTTTTCAGATATTATGGATCTTCATCGCATCTGTCATCTTCGGCGATGTTCATGAACAACGATCCCCATATCAATCACTATCTACCTGCTACAACTCGAGACGCTCTTTGTTTGGCAATTGATGCCAGCCTGAGTCTACCTTGAAGTTATCGACCTCAAACGTAAGTTCACAGCGAGTGGCAAACGAATGTCCCCAACGAGTGGAAAACGAAGTGCACAACGCGTGGCAAGCGAAAATCCCTACTCGGGGTACATTACCCAGTACTCTTGACTCCGCAACCTCAACCCTGCTTGGGCGAACTTGCTTGTCTACGCCCACTAGAACCAACGGCCTCAACGCAAGGTTACCATCGACGCAACTACGCAAATCTGTACTTGTTTCTTACTCAACGGAAACAGTTCGTTGACTCAACTACAACACAAACATCACAGCAAGAAGTATACGTAAGCTTTCCTCCACATTGGGACTTGTACAAATCCTGTGTGGTAGCTAAAATGGTCAGAGATGTGGCGGCCGAGCCGAAGTTAGCTTTCCTCAATTTTTTATATGATTTCACATTATTCAAAAAAGTTTGACCAAAACCGGATGACTATATCATATAGCTGGCATAAACGATCGGTAGAAAATCATGTTCTAGTATGAAAAACTTTTTTTTTCATAACTTTACCAAGTTTGATCAAAATCAGATGAATATAGTTTAGAGCTGCTATGAAACGATGTGTCCAAAAAATGTTCGAATTCTGCACGATTGCTAGAACATCTGTGGCTTAGCTACTGTTTGAATGATTTAACATCAGATTGTTCTTAAAAAAATATTTTAATTTTGCTGAAAGTAAGCTCACAAATATTTGATAACCGTTTCAACCACGACCAATACTTTTTGTTTCAACTAATATTGATTGCTTTGATGCAATGGTATAAGTGCTCTGCGCTCAGTGATTAGTTGAAAGTGCACATCGTAATTAAATTCCCATTCAAAGTGCCAAATGTAATAAGTCCTTGCGCCACTTACTCATTTCCCCCGCAGTGCCACCCTTTCCATTCCCATTGCAACTACTCAACAAAGTGCTGGCAAGCGAAAATTCTTCAATTTCTCGCAGGTTTTTTTTTTTTGGCCAATCGATTGCAATGATTGTTGTTGTAGCTGCGGATCAGACTCTGGCTGCGTTCGGGTTTACGTCTGCACTTGATAACCCGCATTAGCTCCAACGCCCAACCAAAAGCCAGTTAAATCACGTTCACGTTTGCTTTGCGTTTTCTCTCTAATCAAAAATCGTAAGCGACGACGAATGACGAGCTAGCGGTTCCGGTGGTGGGAGGGGTTAGTTCCACTGTCGCCATAGTTGCTAGTTGAGTGATTGAGTTGTTTGTGCACAAACAGTACGAGAAACTGGAGCTGAAACCGCGTTTGCTCCATGCGGTTACAATTTGTCGGCAGCTTCTCGAATGTGTTTGCCAATCATCATCGTGGCCAACATTTCGAGTATGGCTGGCAATTCAGACGCTATTTGCTTCTGAAACTTTTCAATTGGAAGCACAAAATTGGAAATTGATTTCATTAGTTTTCCAAAAGCCCCTGATTAGTGCCGAAAGAGTTCAAAGAAAACCGCTAAAACTTTTGGCAGAAAAAAATATGAATATAAGTCGAATAAAGTTCAATTTAAATGAAACGAATTTGTTTTCCAAGTTTCAGTTGTGAGATTCTTAAGTTCTTATTCCGTGGATAAAACAAAAATAAAAGGGAAATGCAACAAACTTGTTGATAGGGCTAGGAGGTACTTGAAACACATATCTCCTGGGTTCTAAACTGTTCCGATAATACAGAACTTTATATTAACTTTCAAATCTAAATATTGAATACTAGCAGCTACCCGGTGTGCGTTGCTACGCCCCATTTAGAACTTTAAACGCAAAACGAAGAAGTGAAGCTTACTTGGCAATTGCTATCTATTCAATCTTCATGATAATCTAAAGTAGCCAAGATTATAATCTTGAAACGAGACGAAACGGTGTCAGAATTCGACAGAGACGAGATAATCTTAACCCAAGATTATATTCTCAATTTAAATCTTAATCCAACAATATTGAATTAAGATCGTTTATACTCTACTTTAAGATGAAACAATCTCAGTTTTTAATATGAAAAAAAGACAAAAATAAATATAGCATTTTTTATTTTTAGGTGATGGGGTTTGGAAAGGGGTGGTGTGATTGTTTTAGCTATTAACATTTTCTTCTTTCTGAAAAACTTATATAAATTGTAAATTATTAATCCGCCGATACTGAAACTTGAGCTCAGTAACTTCTGGGCACTGAAACACTAACACCACCGCTTTACCACCGAGCGTCAACTGTTAGGTCCAACAAGTTGCAGTATAAGAGCAGAGATTTTCGCAGCCTGAGTTGTTATACTGCAACTGGCTGCGCTAAACAATTGACCCCCTACGGCAAAATCGACTAGTCGGCCGTGCCAACGTGCTATTGAACGAGAAGAGATCGTGGTTCGAGTCTCAGGAGGGGTGGGTTGCATTGCAACCAAAAATTGTATAATTTTGTTTCTTTTAGCAAAATAAATCTATATATATCAAAAAAAAATTCAACTGAAGCTTTACAGGCAAATGATAAGTTGCGAGATGATAAATCTTGTTTTTAAGATTTCTAAGCTCATTTCAAGGTTTTTCAATCTTGTTTTGTTAAGCTTGCAAGGTTCTTGAAAACGAGATTTTCAATCTAGATTTTTGATTGATTTTTTTCTCAGTGTAAAATCTTCATAATAATCTCAGGTCATACGAAAAATTGGCAAATTTCGCCATATTTTGGAGTGCTCAATCTACGCCACTAACTAAATATTCAGAAGAAACATTGGTAAATTTCGCGGTATTTGGTCTACACCTCTAATAGATGCGTCTTCAATTGGCATTTATCTAATCTTCATAATAATCTTAGGTCCTTTGAAAATTTTGCTAGTTTCGCGATTTTTTTTGTCACTGGATCTACACGTTCTATTTACCAACTCCTGCATTGTGCGCGAAAGCGCTTTCATAAATACTCTTATAATAATTTTGCAAATTTTGATGATCAAGTCCATGTAATTAACTACCTTAGTTTCAAATTTCATCCGAATCCGTTAAGCCGTGCGTGATTGAGTAAAAAACGGGGAAACACAAAATACAAACATATAAACGTTCACATTTATAATATTAGTAAGATATCGAATCAGACAAATATGAAGTATTTTGGGATTGATAAACAGTTTGGCATACATATTAAAAATTTTAAAATTTATTTGATTTTATATTTAAGTAATTCATTATTTTTTCAATTAAAAGACTCTAACGTACTCAGAAGGAGAAAGCAACGCTTTCGTCTGTGCCGAAGTTTAAATACACTTGAAAAAGCTCGCTCCGACGGCTTGCGATATGGACCAAACTTCGCAGATCAGTTCAAAAACATATAATTTCCAAATTGACCGAGATAAGAGCTTACATTGAAAACATAAAAGTTTTTCTCACTAAAACCTATTTTTTACTTCAAGAAGTAGCCATCCGATCAGAGTGGCTCCGACATATACACTTTTAAATTGTATAAAAATAATCGAGAGCTTTCTACCAAGCTTCTTCCAAGTGGTCGGGCGTGGCGTACCAGTTGTATGTGTGGCTGCTGGTGCGGGAGGTTGTGGGTGTTCGATCCCGCCTCGGACCATCTAATAGAAAAAATTCTTTCTTTCTTCAGAAAAAAGCTTTTACACACCCGACCACCTTCTCCAGCTACTGGCGCCAGCTGTGAAGTAACTAGCCATGAAAAAGCAAAAATTCTCTAACTATTGCCGTTCGGATTCGGCGTTAAGCTGTAGGTCCCTTCTCTTGCCCTTTCTAAGCACACACGCCAAGAGATTGAGAGAAGCTTGGCCCTGGCCCTCCTGGAGTTGCTGTTTGAGCCAATTTTACTTTTACTTTTACTTTCTACCAAGCAGATATAATGGTAATAGTATAAAACTGTTGGATCAAGTACGTTTTTTTACAACGTATTTGAATATAACTATTTCTTACGCCTGATTCTTAGGACGGAATGATCTTGAATCAATCTCGATTCATTTTCAATGCTAGAACTTATGTATTTAAAAAAAGAAGTTCAAAGACATTTTAACAGTGTAGTTTAATACCGCTACCTGTTGATGGGACTCAAATACGAGGCGCATATAAATATACTAGAACCTAAAAACCCTAAAAATAAGGTCCACAGTTATGCGATTGTGTAATTAGTTAGAGATTTGGCAATTGTGCGAATACTTCTGCTGAGTTACTCAGATGTACGAGCGGCACTTTGATTTAAAGGAATAAGTTGCACAATTATACATTTAGAAAAATTACTTGATTTAAGTCAATAAAATACTCAAGTCTATCTCAATTCCTGCTTGGATCAAGAACTTTTCTTCCCAAAATATGAATTAAATGCCTTAAAGATTAGCCTGAAACGTTCTTAAGTCCATCTCAATTAGTTCTACGATGGAGTTCAATAAAATCTTTAAGCTAACCTGAAAATAACCAAACAATTTAATTTATTGCTTTTTAATATTTTATGTCTTATATGAGTACTAAAAATTCTTGCGTTAAGTATTTTTAACTTGATTAAAAAATTAAGTTCTCATTTCAGGAATATTATTCTTAAGATTAAGTCATAGTCAATTTAAGTACACCCTAGATCGAATCAAACATGAAATTTGAAGTACAAAACGGTCTAAACTTTATTCCATTGAGTTAAAAAAACGCTGACTGCCGTTTTTTCCGAGTGCTTCGTTTTTTAAGTTAATTCTCGTAATGAAAATTGGTACCCATTTATTAATCCCTTTAACCATTTCTCTCGCCCACTGCTTAGGTCGAGGAGGATTGGAAATATGTGGCCATGGTATTGGATCGTATGTTTCTTTGGATTTTCGCAATCGCTTGCGTGGTCGGCACAGCGCTAATTATTTTGCAAGCACCCAGTCTGTACGATCAGTCGCAGCCGATTGATATACTCTATTCGAAAATTGCCAAAAAGAAATTCGAGCTACTGAAAATGGGCAGTGAAAACACCTTATAACGTCCACTTGGGTTCGCGGCTGGCTGGTGGAATTTAATCATCAGCTCGCTGCGAACCCTGTTCGCCGCTCGTGACGACGGTCGTGGATAATATACAGAGAGCCCAACCATGAGCATGGCCTGGTATACCAGCCATAGGTCCAGCAATAGCAGCGACAACGAAACCTCATGGACAACTCCCGTATAAGCCGAGCGAAGTGAACATAAGTGAAATCAAAGAAAATCCCAGAACTGGTGGAGCAGTTGATCAAAATGTGTAAAGTGCAAGTTTTTGACCAGCCAAGTGAATACGGAAGGTTAGTTTTGTAAAAAGAATAAAAAAAATCGTAAGGAGTTTTTGTAATTTGTATTCAATTTTTGAGCGCCAAAAAAGTTCCTTGTTGATTTTTAGTTTTAAAGTTAAAAAAAAAGAACAAAAAAACGACAAAAAATATTTTAAAATTGCATTTTAAATTCAAATATGACTGCATGTGTTCAAAATGTGTAAATGTGTGCGTGTGGGTGGATGGGTAGGTGTTTGGTTGCCTGCCGAAATAAATTTTAATTGTTTATTAATTTGTGCATATTTTTCCACAAGAAATTCATTTTTAGCCAAAAAGGAAAATGCATAAAATTCAAAATTAATTAAAATTGAACTACGGTCTAAGTCGTAACTAGTTTTTAGCTAAGCATATAAATTTAGTGTTAAGCCGAATTCAATTTAGTCTTAGAAAAAAACCAAAAACAAAACCAAAAAAAAAAAAAACCAAATCAAATTTGCTTTGAAGCGAATTCGAGGGAAAAAAGCGCGAAATTCTGAAATAAATTTAGTTAAAAGTGTTGACAGCAAAACAACACTCACAAACACACAAAAAAGTGGCAACAGAAACAGTTTTAAACTCACAATTATTCACAAAAACACACTAACACACACAGATATAGATAAATGCAACTAACTTATAGGAAAGTTAGCTATAGAAAAGAAAAAACTTAACTAACATTCAATGCATAAAAATAAACACAAATAACATACTAAGGGCCGTTTTCTCTTCTTCCAGATAGATGCTATGCGTCAGATAAGTTTACTTACCTATGTTATTTGTTAGATTATGTGACAGATAGCTCTATGTAGAAAATGTGAAATCGGCCCTGAACAAGATGATGGTCAACTTTTTAGTTCTTATTAATTTCATTTCGAATTTGTTCTTTAAGATTTGAGGCCCAGAGACCTATTTAATATAGAGAAGTCTGTCTGTCCAGCCTTTCTGATTCTGTACCGTTTTATGGATATGTAGTCTGAAATAGAGTTGGGTTCCATGCTCTTCTACTGGGTTCTATGGTGAAACGAGCTGTGTGGAAGAATTTAAACTTGATGGATATAATTTTTTATGACTCTGCTGCATAGATCACGCTGAATTTGAAGGACTTTGGAAGATTACCATGAGATTTCATAAAATCGTTTACGCTGAATGGTAATCGTGGTGTTCTCTGTGTAGCGCCGTTCTGTTGGAACCACATGTAGTTTCCTAATTTCAATTTGGAATTAATATTCTTAAAAGCCCTTAAAAGTAAATGCTTCCATACCCATATCAATGCGCGCTTGTTAGGTCTACTCCATGGTAAAAAAGGAAAGTGGCATAAACTTTCACTGCTAAATAAGGTACATACATATAAGCAAGACCATCCTAGCACCTACCTGAAGATTTAAGACACAAGTAAATGGCAAAGCTGCAAAATATCATCGGCGAAAGTTCTGTGACCAAAGACTCTAGAGCTCACAAAATTGCGTAGCGCAGTATATCAAAATGCCACAAGGTAGAGATTTTTTTTTTCGCGTCGCGTCAAATTCTTTATTCAATTTCCACTATTTCGCTTGTATTTATATTCAATATATTCAGAAGACTTAAGCAAGTTTAAAGATATATTAATGTATAAGCACATAAAACGGCTCACGAATGATACAGTAAAATTGCATATAAATACAACAATTAATATACAATTCTTGAATAACGATTGCAAGAGTATTTCAATAGCGGATTTTTAGCTACCACTCATTGCATTCCTATTCTTTTCGCTTGTACACACTCGCTCTCTCACTTACAAAACTGAGAACGCAAGGTGATGCTCCACTCCGTCGCCACAAAGCAATGCACACAGTCGGCCGAACTAAAATACACACGCACAGCATACTAATGTCAGATCGAAAATCCACATCGAAAATCCACGCTGAGAAATATGCCTGACATTCACTTGTATGGCCGTTACGCTTGTTTGTGTTCTAGGGTCCTTGCAGTGACCTCCTGTCAAGGTTTCTGCGCAGAATAAATGTTACCAAAATTGGTGATTTAAACTACAAAACTAAAGACGACTCCAAAAGAAAGCAAGATATTCTTTTTTTTTTTTAATGCTGCCTTTCAGAGTCTCTTTAAAATTCATTAGTTTAATCGGTTCTCAAATCGGAATCACATAATGCAAGTAATTGGTTCCAACACTTGGCTTTCAGTTCTATTTAATTCATTTTCTTGTTTTTCTGGGCTTAAACCAAGGTCATTTTGTTTGTATTTTAGGTATTTGAAATTGACTAAAGAGAGGTGCCCAGAATAAGCTTACGGCCGCGCGGACATTAATACAAATGAAGAAAATATTTATGTTACAACAAGAACCACAAAAAATGGAAAAAGAAATCCGATTTTTGTTTCGCGGAATTTGCTGTCAATTCCGCTAGCGGACGGTTTAGTTTGTCTGAGTACTAGGCTAATAAGCCAATTATCTGAAAGTTTAATAAACTCAAAGATTCGTCTAGACCAGGGGTGTCCAAACTCACACAATCAAGCATTGCGCTTGCGAAAAACGAAGTAAACGTTTCCCTCTAGTGCGGCTGGGGTCAGTCACTCTATTTTCGTCAACCCAGCGTTGCTCTTTGTACGGTGATGCGTCGTGCCGCCCTTTCAAATTGTAACAGGGGCCGAACGCTAAACAGAGAGAGAGAGAGAAGGCGTACGCTCCAATTTTCTTCCGTGAGAAAGCGTGTGCAAAGAATAGGAAAGGATTTCAAAAAAAAGGTATATCAATCCTCGAACACACCCTTTTAGCCAAATATTTCACAGCATGCCAGTGGAATGCATTATGGCGCTCCATGCATGGCTTTAGGGCGAACGAGTGTCGCTAAAGTCGGCCCATACATGGCATTGGGTCGAACGAGCGTCGCTTTAGTCGCTCCATGCATGTCGTTGGGTCGAACGAGCGTCGCTTCTCTACATGTCGAACGAAAGTCGGTTAAGTCGCTTCTCTGCATGGCATTGCGTCGACATAGCGTGCCTGAAGAGCCGTTAACGTATTGAGCGGACATCGCCTTGAAAAATACGTCAGTCGAGCCCATTGTGAAGAAAATAAGCGAGCGTCAACGACAGTCAAAAAATCGTCGACGGAACGTTGATACAGCGTGGTATTTATAGAACACACCTATTCTCTCTCTATATACGTGTGTCGGCTGCGACGCCAACATAATTATGAGTTCCTTTCCCATGGGATAGGCTTTTGGCATTTTGGACACCACACGTCTAGACGCTTTGCTTAAGTATTATTGCTTCCGAGCCATTTTAAAACAAAGGAGCTCAGGTTCAAAAAATTATAAACTCTAATGATTCGGTTCTTGGTCCTTCTGAACCGAATCGGTTCTGGACCGTATGGCAGCCTTGGAATTTGTATTGATTAAACGGCACGCAGTATGACTATTTTGTACTTAGATCAAATATTATCATGCCATACAACGTTTCAATCCTTATTTTTCAGATTTCTAAGCTCTTAAATATTTTCCCCAATTACACAAATTGGGCACAAATTGGCTAAAGAAAAACTAAGTTTTACCCTTTTTCTGATATATTGATTTTTCAAACTTCTAGGCAAAGCGTCCACTCTTAAGTCCAAATAGATTAATACCAAATGCCCAATGCGAGGCCAGTATGAACTAAGTAGAAATGGGTTCTCAATGGGTCCAAGAGGATGTCCAAATCCTTTGAGTCAATGGCAGAAAAAGTGCCTCCTCTTTCTCATACATGAAACTTCTTATATTCCTACCAATGCTACAGTAACCCATAAAGTGCTTGGCCTAAAGCGAAAATATCTTCTAACTTTCCAAAACAAGCTTAAGAACATTCATAAATGAGTCGGTAAAGTTTGCTAAAATACCCTAGAACTGCTCCAAAATGCACCAACACACAATAGTGACATAATCTAAACAGCTGATTCAATCGTCTGACAGTTTTTATCATTAATATACTTTGCTGTTCACTCGAGTCACGTAAAGCAATGCAAGTTGAACTTATTATATTTTGGCAAACAAAATTTCAAAGGTAAAAAATTGAGTTTTTTATGTAAAAACTATTTCCTACAAAAACTATTCCTTGATGGAATTCTTAAGAAGCATAAGACTTTAAAAGCTTTCGCGTTTCAACTAAAATTGAAAGCAAGCATTTAGGCAAGCGGCGTTCGCTTAACAATTACAACTTTTTAATTGCTTCCCCTTAACCTCCCCTCCCCCAAACACCTTCAATTGAAAAACTTGCCTGCTTTAATTTATTTGTGCAATTTTAAATGATTTTGCAAAAGTTTTGCAGCTGCTAGAAACGCCGCAAAGCATGCTACAAATTAAGCAAGGAATGCAATTGCTCTGTAGGTGTGCGTTGTGTGCAGTTAATAAAAAGCACACACAAACCCACACACACACACACACACACACACTCAAAATAAACACCAGAAAACAAAAATAAATGAAATACTGTAGAAACTATTAGCACAGAATGCGCCAGAACAACTCTAGGGCTGCCAGGGTTGTCAAGCTGCTAGCTGCTGCTGCTACTGCTGCTGGTTTGTCGTTCGCTGGGCGTTTTTTGTGCGTGCGAAGTGGCAAAAGTTTAATTAAAATTCCTAAT
Organism: Lordiphosa magnipectinata; assembly: GCA_037044535.1. Lineage (NCBI taxonomy): Eukaryota > Metazoa > Arthropoda > Insecta > Diptera > Drosophilidae > Lordiphosa > Lordiphosa magnipectinata. The sequence goes on along the minus strand of JBAMBO010002357.1, from coordinate 72,627 downwards.
CGAAAATATTCAACATTTGTGAATGTGAATTAATTAAAATAGTTTTGCCCATTCCAGCAGCAAGCAGGGCCAGAAAGAGGGAAAGAAAGTGAGAGTGGGAGGAGGGACAAGAAGAAGTGAAAAGGATAATGCTGTGCATTTACAAGAGAAGGAAAATTTAATTATGAAACAATTCACGATTTTTTAAGTATTTCGCATTGATTAATGCCCAAAGCTGAATGTGTGTGTATGCCTATGATAAGTCTACAGTTACAACAGAGCTGCCCTATGACCTAGTTGCAACCCAGATGCCCAGATGCGAAAAGTCGAAATTTGTATTTTAACAAATGCTAAAGTTCGATAAGGGAAACCTTAATGATTAAGTATGAAGAGTGAACCCTTGAACCGAACCGAACTTGTAATTCGACCAAACCAGTTCGAATTCCCAAGTACAGCAAATATGAAGCTGGCGCTATGCTTCAACCAACCCTTTGAGCTCACTTTTATCATGAAGAAGACAAAATTAGAGGAAAAGTTTAAAAGTAAAAAAGACAAAAGCCATATCAAGCCTCATTCGATTATGTTCACCTTGACATTACGCTACAGCAGGGTTCCCCAAGAAGAGGCTATGGCCGAAGAACTCTGCACTACAAAATTTGGATTAATAGATTTATGTTATAAATACTGTTGAACTCAAAACAGTTTATAAATTTCTTTAATGGTATTCTTTACTTTTAAATCATTTTATTAAATTTCACTTTAATTTCAAAGAACAAGTTGAGCCACCTACATCAACACACCTACACCAACACCTACACACCCAAACACACACAACTCTAAACTCGACTTTAAAAAAATGGAAATTAAAATAGTAAACGCCCATTTGGTGCGTATTTAAAATGTAAAGTGCATAAAAAATCAACAGTTAACATTTTTTAAATATTTAGCTATTAAATAAACGTAATATAAATGTTATAAAAAAATTTCATAAATCAATTAAATTAAAAAAAAACAACAACAACACACACACACACGACAGAACTCAAACCAATTGCTAAACGAACCCAAAAAAAAAAAACACATCCCTTAAATGAAATCAAATATTAAAATTATTAAACTGAGCTTATAAAATTTAAAGTAAATAAAAATGGAAAAAAAACACACACACTTACACATATGCAAAAACTATTTGACAACAGTCAGGATTTCCGTTTTGAAAGGCATATAATACACACACAGCAACCACAACAACAAAAAAAAGTCTGAAATCAAATTATATATAAATGAAATACAGAATAGCCGCGACATAAACATATTTTAGACAAAAAATTCCAAACACAACCTTAATTGGATGCATAGTGGAGAGATGTAAGAAGAAATATTCAGCGATATTCCTACTTCAATGCTTAATTCGGGTTCCTAATTGAGGTACACTATCAAAAAAACTTTTAGTTTTTACCGAAGATGTGCTCGTTGTGCGGCTTTGGCATTCCATTCAGGGACACAGCTGTTCTTTGTTTACAGTTTTCAAACTGACTGACAACAAAGAATTAAATAAAGAAAAAACTTAGACAAATTAATAAGAAAATTAAATTTTAGCAAGTGCTTTTATGTCAACTTATTCGCTTTTTCAGTTAGAGCATAGGTCTAAAAGATGGCTTGTGGCCTATGCCTTAGGAGTATACTCTTTCTGCAATTCATGCTCATGCAATTTTTATACTCTGTACCAAAGGTACACAGAGTATATTAAGTTTTGGGCAAAAGTATGTAACAGCCAGAAGGAATCATCTCCGTATATATGTTCTTGATCAGCATCAACAGTAGGGCCGAAATAGCCATGTCCGTCTGTCTGAAGAGATCTCAGAGATGGTAAGAGATAGAGGTTCGACATGTATGGGACATATTTTTCTTCCACTTGCAGGCAGATCAAGTTTATTTTCAATTTTTGCCACGCCCCAGCAATTTGGAAAAATCGTCATATCTCCCACAGTTTTGATGATAGATTGTTCGTACCTTCTAGAGATATCTAGTAATATTAAAATTTTAGTCGATTTGCTGAAGGAATGATAAAGATTGGATGAACAATACTCAAGTTATGTCAAGTTATTATCACCCATAACGACAGCATTTCGTTCAACAGAGGAAATTTTAGTGAGAGAGAGAGAGAGAAACTTAGAGATGAGCGCATATAACTCGTGAGCAAATGCGACCTGCGACATTATTGGTACAGAGTATGTTACAATCGGGCTTGACCTAGTCTACTACCACTAACTTATTAGAGCTTACATCTTTAGTGATCAAAGGGTTCTTTGGTAAGATGCAAACTGACGTCACTTATACTGATTTTAGTAAGGCTTTTGATTCTGTTAATCACTCCTTGTTGCTTCATAAACTGAGTTTAATTGGTTTCCCAACTAACCTTCTTAGTTGGATCTCTGATTACCTAAGTTCTAGAACACAAAAAGTTCTATTTTGTAATTCATATTCGAAACTAATCCAGGCTACCTCTGGGGTACCCCAAGGTAGTCACTTGGGCCCATTGCTTTTTACTCTCTTCATAAATGATCTTCCGTCTGTCTTGACTCACTCTCGTGTGCTTATGTACGCCGATGATGTGAAACTATGTTTAACATATAACGATTTGGTTTCCCGCTATAATTTGCAAGCTGACTTGGATTCATTTCAGTCTTGGTGTAAAGATAATCTATTAAACCTTAACAGTTCCAAGTGTAAGGTTATGACATTTTACAGGAGCTTGCCACAATTCTCCACTTATATGCTTGATAATGTCCCACTTGAGTGCTTAAATGATTCAGCCAATGAGGTAAATGATCTTGGGGTTATTCTTAATCACCGACTTAAATTTGACTCTCATGTTACGGCTACTGTTTGTAGGGCCAGGAGTGTTCTTGGGCTTATTAAGCGCTGGTCGAAGGAATTTGATGATCCCTATACGACGAAGATTTTGTACACTTCTCTTGTCCGTCCGATTCTCGAGTACGGATCATGTGTGTGGTCTCCGCAATATTCGACCCATCAAGATAGAATTGAATCTGTGCAAAAACAGTTTTTATTGTTTGCTCTTTGTGGTTTACACTGGAATCCTGAGGTCCGTTTACCATCGTACTATAGTAGACTTCTTTTGATTAACCATCCCTCCCTTATTAACCGTAGAGTTATGCTTGGAGTAATCTTTATACATAGACTAATTAATAGTGAAATCGACTCAACTGAGTTGGTTGGCCAAATTAAACTCAACGTTCCTATTAGACCGACTCGTAATTTTATCCCCCCATCACTACATCGTTGTAATACTAACTATGCCTTGCATGAACCGTTTCGTGTCCTCTGTGCTGATTACAATAAACTCTACCGAATAATTAACTCTGAAGCTTCTCTTCCTGCTATAAAAATTTCTATTTTAACTTATTAAGCCCGTAGTGAACATTACTTTATGTTCTTCCTTCGCGATTTCGTGTCACACGTTAGTGGCTGCGCCTCTCGGTCGGTTGGGCGGGAGGTGGGCTGCTATTTTGCTTGGGGTTCGCGCGTAACAAGCTTAGGCTTGGTGTCGCATGGGCCACTTGAACGTACTGCGCATTGTACGTCAACGTCCATATTGACCGACTTTCTTTCTTGTTTATTAATAATATTATGGACAGCTATTTAAAATTATAAATTAAATTCCATTTCTTACCTTCGGTCATGTCACGCGGCTTTATAATCCGTTTTGTTTTGTTTATGATTTTTATTAAGTGATGGCCATTTGCAAATTGATAAAAAGTTTGGATAGTCGATATAAAATATGAATAAACGAGTGCATATGTTTAAAAAGCGAAAATGATAAACGCAGTTGTAGTGAGAAAAGCCCCAACAAAGTCGTGAGTCCCAAAAATACCCGTACTGACAGAGTCTTTTCCTACTCTGACACATTTGGACCACAATCGAAAGACCTTTCAATCTATGTTCAGTAGACAAGTTCAAATAAAAAAATTCTCAAAATTGAAAATAGTTTTCCAAATTTTATTGGTAACACAGGCCAACAGCCATTTTGGTCCAGCCTTCTCGTTGCAAATTTCTGATGTCGATTTTGGTTCTGGTCTCGGTTTTTCTCCATCAGCTCTTGTTTTCAAGATATCGCCAAAAATCCATTTTGCAGTATTTTTGGTTTTTAAAATTTTGTAGCTTAATATAGTATAATAAAATATTTGTATTTAAGAGTTTTATGCGACAGTATACATATTAATGCAGCCTAAAAATGTCATAGGAGCAGCATCAGCAAATCCAAAAGCGTCGAAATAGGCCATTGAAGAGTAATTTTCATCAAATTATGGCAAATTCTTCAAACTTAATCGTTGTGTACAAGCCATTGCTGTGGTTGGATTTTAACTACAACCACTTTAGCATGTAGCCTAAGGGCTCTTCTATTTTCACAAATTTTGTTGCATTTAAATCAGCTGGATGGACAAAGTTACAGCCGGTTAATCCTGAAAAAATGAACTAAAATTTATGGCAGGACAACTAGATTGATACATAAAATGTGTATAGGAAATATTAAAAGACTACGTGATCTAACATTGACCTTACATTAATTGTCAAGCAAATGTACAATAACATTCAGGCAGTACTAGATTCAAACAATTTCCCCCAAATTCATCAAAATTTTACGAATTGGGCTACGAATGGGCCAAATGAGAGCGCCTTGTGATTATTATGACTTTCAAAATTTAAACAAATGGCTGGATGAACCAAACGGCCAAAGAAAACCCGCAAGTAAGGTAAAAAACTCACAAAAAATAACCAAAATGGCCCAGTAAAGAAAACTACACACGAAAAGGAATTTCAGTGAATAGTCTATCTGTGAAACGAATGTCATCGATCGCAGTGGGCACCTCATGCATTAAGAAATTGCCCAGTGCTTGGACAAGGGCGCGCTTCAAAGACTTAATATTTGGGTAGCGAGTAGAACAAGCCATAGCCTCGAAAACGGGCCACACTTTGTAGTCCAACGGATTTAGGTCTGGGCTACTAGCAGGCCAATCATCCGTAGAAATGAGTTCGGTACTTAGTTTTTCAGCCATGTTTGAGTCGTTTTTGCCTTGTGTGCTGCCTTGTGAGCTTTCTTGTTGAAAGGTTCACGGCAAGTTTGCAAATAATGTCTTGTTGAGCGTCTTCACAACCTTTTCCACAACGTCGGATTGATACACTTTCGCCGAAGTTTTGGCTCTTTATTCACAAAAATGGAGCTTGGCGACTGCCCACCAAACCATCACAGAAGCCGGATGGTGAACTCATTCCGAGAGTTCAGACGCTTGATTTGAGGACACAGCATACACTGTATCGTTTTATTAGTTGAACGATTCCTCTATGGTGAAAATTTTCTCGTCAGTCAACAGAACTCGTCTGTGGGCTTAGTTCGAGCACTGGCGACGCAATGCTTTCGATTTTCTCTTGCCTTTTTTGTTTCAATGCTGTTGTGTTTTATGATGCACGACTTGCTGTCCTTGCTGTTATTCATCTCACGCGACTTGATTTTCTGCTTACGCAGTGGATTTCGACGAATTCGATCTTTCACGGCTTTGATGGCCTGTGGCGTTGCCACAGTGCGCGGACGTCCGAATTTCGCGCGGTTTTTTATTCCATCAGTATCCTCAAATAACTTCACGGTACGATACACAAAGTTTCGGTGGATTTCAAGTGGGCGCAACATCTGAAAGATATCACCTTTTTCGTAGCCGCAACTATGCAGACCAATTACAACACGATTTTCGAGCGAGGCCCATTTCATGATTGCACACAACTGACGCCAAAAACTTTTGATGCAGCAATAAGGCACAAATGTCACTTGTCAAATAGCCGTCAAGTTGGAGTGGATGCGTTTAATGGTTCTCGAGAACGAGTGTGTTCAATACGTGTACCGAAACAATGGCGACTAATAGGTATCTCCACTTTTAAGTTAACGCACTCAAAATGGCTTTTTTCGATAGTGACGATTTCTTAGAACAGCGAAGAAGTAGTAATTTCCGGGCCCAGTCAAATTGTTATTCCACATCTTTCATACGCGCAGGGCTCGGAATTGCTCGCTCACAAGCCGCCTGCACTAACTCTTTTTGACTCCCGCTCTGAGGGCTATTCCGGTTATAGTTTTTCTTATTCGGCCCGTTCGAATAAGTTGTTTCTTTGCGTTGTTTCGTGGGAGCTGCCACCAGTTGTTCACACCAAGCTGGCCTTCCCATCTTAGTTTCGGTCGCCCTTTCCTGCCTTTTTACCCAAAAGTCTTTTGCCTTCGTATTGTACACCTGTTTTACTGGAGATTGTTCATCCATACGGGTAATATGTCCTATCCAACGCAGCCAATGTTGTTTTATGCGCTTGACTCGATTGGTATCCCCATAGACCTCATGCAGTACGTGATTCATTTGGATGCGAAATTCATCGACAACTTTTAAAGGTCCATAAATCCTTCGAAGAGTTTTTCTCTTGAGCACGTTAATTGCCGCCTCATTCGCTGCTCATACCCATTATAATTCTGAATTCTTGTGAGACTGAATCAGTCTGATGGGTTTGAGCGGAAAAAGTAGTTTGTCAGCAGGAAATATGCAAACTCAGAATGAGAAGATGAATTTTGCGAAATTAGCAACCAACGTGAAGATTTCGCATTGCTTTTTACATAACTTTTAAGGGCCGATTTCACATGTTCCAGATGGCTACTATTTGTGAGATAAACTATCAATTAAGGGCCGATTTCTCTTCTTCCAGATAGCTGCTGTGTGTCAGATAAACTTACAATTTATTGTTATTTGTTACTTTATGTGACGGATAGCTCTATGATGAAGATGTGAAATCGGCCCTTATTCTGTTATATGTTAGATCATGTGACAGATATATAGGAGATGTGAAATCGTCCCTAAATATCCCAGCATTTTTAATTTATTAAAAAAAAACATTTTTATCTAAATTTAGACGTAAATAAAACACACTACAAATTTGTCTTATGTATTGTTGCTCTAAACCAGCGGTGGGCATTTCTAATTTGGGAGCTGTATTTTGTTATTGTAGCCGGCTTTTGTGCGTCAAGCGAGTCTGTGTCACACACGGTGAGTGCACTTTGTGGTTGAGTCGCCTGCATGGATTTTGTTGTTGTAACTGAAATTCAAGCGAGGCAGTTGTTTGTGTGTTAACATGATTTTAGGCATTGAAGTAACAAATTATCGATGTTTGCTTGGCAACTTACATTCTCTCAACAGAGAATCAAAAAATTCTTAACCAATTTCCCACATGCGTCCCATTGTATATATGAACTAAGTTTATATATAAAATTTAGTTTAATTATAAAAAATAAAATCCATGTAACTCGTTTTGCTTGATTAATTTCGCTTTTGCCAGGTTGTTTTAGTTTTTTTTTTCGGCCATAATATATTTCGTATTATGAGAAAATTTCAAGCTTAACAACATGTTTTGTTATAGTTTTAGACAATCAGCTAAGTAAAAAAGATAAATGCAAATATATATAAAAAAAAAAACTTAAACAAAAAAAAACGACGAAGAACTAATGACAAGTAAATGGCGTAACTTTTCTGTGAATAAATTAATTTAAAACAAACAAAAATCGTATCTAAATTTTAAACGTACATATACATATATATGGACTTTAAAGTGGACAAGCAGCACTTAAGCAAAACTCATTTTCAAATACCATTTTTGTAAATTGTTTCACTTGGGAAAATCGACACGCTAAAGCAAAAATATAAATCAAATAAATAGTTAAACAACTGAAATAAAGTCAAATACATAGACGTGTATGTGTAAATGCTCTCATTGGTTGTGTTTTTAGGTTATAAACAAAAAGAGCTGAGGTTTGGTGGTGAGTGTGAGAGTCACCAACAGACCCGGCGAACATTCATTCATTCATTCAATCAAACAATCAGTCGTTCAGTCAGCTAGTCAAATGTCATTGATTGTACAAACTCATTTGCACTAATCCTAAATATTATTGTTAATTGTACGAAATATAATACGAAATCTGTAAATTGTAATGCCAAAACGTTTTGAATTTGCCTTTTTTATGTTGTTAGGTTTATCTAGCTAAATGTTTCGTCGTGGGCTTGCACAGACTCCCCGAAAATTGTGCGGAGCACCAATGAAAAAAAAACCCATGTAATTTAAATACTGCCACAAAATAAGACAAAAACATAATAATGCAACCAGTTTATAAATATCTAGCATATAGTACATTCAAATGGCTATACGACCTAGTTATGTGCATCAAATTCCGTAACTTAATCTAGTCCAGTAAGTACTCCTACGATAGTTCAGAAGAACATGGCAAAACGGGGCTCGAAGTTAACATTTGTGGCTAAGAACTAAATATAGAAACCAATTGTACATATACGAAACTCACACATATACGCAGATCGAATAATCATCCTTGTAAATAGCATAATATTCGGCTTTGATTCGCACTTTTGGGAAATCATAGAAACATACAACAAAATAGCAAACTTAAGCAAACCAGAAGGAATTTATTTCAGGTACAATAGATTTTTTCAAAAATACAACAGACAACGAAATTGTGTTTATCTATAGACACTCACAGACACACACACACACACACACAAGCATACTTCACAGTTATTGACAGCAAAATTAGCTAAGTTAAACACTTCCCAAAGAATATTTGCAGAGGAGTTGAAACTTTTGTGATGACCTTTTCAAAACTGCCTTAATAAAATTGAATTAAAAAAGAGAGATTTTTCAAAATTGTATGAAAATTAGAAACAAAATTGATTGGTTTGGCATTGGTAAAAAATCATAAATCAATTATGTCAGGGTAGCTCTTTCTTCCACTGTGCTGGTACTTTTTTAAGGAAAACTGTGATGGACGCTACAGTCGGGTACGAGCCGAATAGCCATTACTACTAAGCATGCTGTGGCTTCAGGTACAACAACTATGCTAGTTGTTTTTGTAGCTTTCTTATAATTCAGTCGGGGAAACTTTCCGTAAGATTTACTCTTGTGCGAAGTGTGCAAATAATTTCGCTTTTACATTCTTGAGTACACAATTACTAAACTTAAAATAGAGAAATTAGTGCATTTTTTTTCATCCTGCGAAGGGTCTTTGCTGACCTTTGAGGTTTTATGGGGTTTGCCGGACAAATGTAAATAATTTTTTCCAATTTATTAAAAACAAGAAACGAAGTAGTTTATTCAAATTTCATTTGCTACTGGGTGAGTGTAGCTCAAGAAGGGATTTAGCTAGGTAGGTAGATAGCTCCGGCATAGACCTTACGGTCCTTAGTGAAGCCGGGTGGTTTTTCTGGGTACCATTAGAAATCCAAGGGGATCTTTGACGTTTTGGCAAATGCCTATAGTTGTTTAGGAGACTTCCTTGCCGCCTCTTCAAGAGAGGTGAGACTTGGGGAGTGCAGATGTCATAATCTTGTCTTAGCGATCGCGGGGCAGCTGCAGATGAGGAGTTCCAGAGTTTCGACGACTCTTTTTGTCTCTTGTCTTGCACATAATTTTTAAGATTCTGCAGCCGGTTGTGTTCTTCCACAAACTACAAATATATAACTATAAATATTTGGAAGATTTTTCAACTTAACTTTAGGATTCTAGGTGCAAAAAATGCCACAAATTACCAAGATTTGTTGTGATCAATCACTAGATCATCCTATCTAGAAGACATGTTCAAAATTTCAGTATTATCAGTTTTCTAGCAGGGAATGAAATCGAAACCAGAACTGGATACCAAAAAGAACCGTTTAAAACCAAGAACCAAAGCGGGGAACTAAGAGCAACAACTAGACTGCAAAGCTAGCACTTAGTATTTTGGGACTTTTTCGCAATTTGGTTACATTGATACAAAAAAAAACAAGATTTTAGATTAGAATTACTTTTGTATTGTGAAATAGAAAATCGCGTGACTAGACTCAAAGAAAATATTTCACTCCTATATTCTTAGACCCTCATTATAATGTCATGCCAACCTCTGAACAGAAATGTACTTATGTTATCCATCAATCATATCTGATATAAATACTTTATCTGACTGTGGAGACGAATTCGGTTCTTATACCTATATATACACAGAAAAAAAGGCGAGCTTAAATCAATCTCAAAAAAATGTATTTCATCTCGACCTAAGGGTTGATATTTCAAGTACAAGAAGTACTTGGTTCTACTTAAAACAAGTACAAAAGGATTGGAACAGTCCTGAAATTCTTCTATCAATCCTACAAAGCTGATTTCAAGTACGGATCCGTACTTAAAAATCAAATAATCTTTACTCGAGACTGAAGTAAGAACGAAAATCCAATGTCAAAGCCAAAGAGCAAATAGTAACGGAGTGCAATTTCGGCACTAAGAGAGAAAATCTTTCACGCTAATACAGTCAGACTAAATGGGTACACTCACATACACAAATTGTCTGTCAACTTACGGGTTTTCTGTGGTGTGGGCTTTTGGCACTAAAGTTACCTTGTTTGAGGCTTTTGACTTATTGCTTTTTCTAACACGACTTTTCAGAATGTGACTAAGAAAAAACTCCTATTTTTATTAATGAGTCACTATTTCATGCATTGTTAATAATAATTTCGAGCAATACATTCAAATTGTACTTACTCTCTGGAATACAATCCATTTTGTAGAATAAAAATCTGTTACGTTGTGTTATTTTCGACACGTGACGAGTAAGCGATGAGCTCACGAACGGAGTTCATACTTGAGCCAGGTAGGGATACTTCCCCCTTAAAAGCGGTCACAAAACAAACTAGATGGACCACTACAACTATTCCAACCATTAAACGTCCCAAAAAAAAATGTTTTTCGACTTTTGGCCAGCATTTTGGGATTTGGGACCATAGTGCGTCGCGACATCGTGGTGATATTTTGCGCAGAAATTTGTTCAGCCTTGTTTTGGAAAATTTAAACTTTATTGTTCTTAATATTGGCTGATCGGTCGCTAAATCAATCTCAAACGATGTCAGAAGTCGGTCAAACTCGGACTTTTTCAAAGTGCTATAACTGGTAGGAAATTACAAGGCAACGGTTAGTGAAAAAATCCACACTACCAATAACTGCTAAGCTGCCAGAAAAATTTGTGTATGTGTGTGTACACATTTAGCCTGAGAGAGCTTTACTCTCTCAGTTTTGAACTTACTCTCGGTTTCTTTTCGCTCTTTCGCTTTGAAGCCTCATACGGACATCCGACGTTCGTAATTTAGCTGACTTCGTCATATGTTTCGTCACCGTGGAACGTAAGAGTAGTATGACCAGAATTGAGAAAAAAAACTACGCCGAGAATTGAAGTTTGTGGTATTTTTAGTTTTACTGGCGGTGGGTCACACTGCTCGATTATCTGTTTTTTGTTTTGATGCCAAGTTGACTTATATTTGCAAGTGAAATTGGAGTAACTGCTGGCTTACCTGCGATTTGATGAGACATTCGGCAGAAACGACATTAATGCGCCGAATTCCCAATCAATATTAACATCGTCCATAAAAGAAGGGCTATCTATTGGCTCACCACCGGCACTACCAGTCTTCATCTGCTTTGCGCTTCTGCCATGATAGCGATAGCTCTCCCGCAAGGACTTAAAGCCTTTTCGGCCATCAGCCACTGTAACATATTGGTACAAATTTTAATCGAATTGATCAAAGTGTTAATTTTTCACATATGTACATACCTTTTTTTGTAATATGGCGGCCACTTCTCCCCAAGCCTTGTTGTCAAAATTTAAGGCCGAATGCTTGGGGTGGGAAAGATCCCAAATAACATCCCGCTCTTTCACCGCCAAAATTAAACAAATTTGTTCATCATGTGAAAACATTTCCAAGCGACTCTTTTGTTTTTGCTTTTCTGCCATGTTCTTTTTTATTATTATTTTTTAGTTCACTTTAGCTTAATGCACTCCAGCTTATCGATGCGCAGAGTGACTTAACAAGGTGCATTCTCAATGCTGCGTCAGCTGCTCAAAGCACAATAAGGCCCTTTCGTGCTGGATTCAAGTAGAATCTAGTACGACTCGTACTTGAAATTTCAATCAAATCAATTTTTTGGACTTGATTTTAGCTCGCCTTTTTTTCTGTGTACAGTTTCTTATGTCAATCGTATGACTCTAAAACAGAGACCGGCGCTGCACTATCTTCTGTGTATACAATACTGGTCTGCGGCAGCGATGTCGATACACCGACAGTATATTATATTAAGCTCTTCTGAAACAACAACGAAGTGCTAACTGAGCGTGGCTAAACACAAACGCAATGGCAAAATGAGCATATGTAATACTCATTACTTATAAAAAGGCATTTCCCATGCTTTCAAATTTAAAAGTACCTATTTTGGTACCTCTACTTTTACGTAGGTACTTGGAAATTCCGGATACCTTTTGCCTTACCTAGGTATATTTTTTGACATTTACCTTGTAGCTTACCTAGGAAATAAAATAGAGTACCTTTCCAATCACAGATGTCGACGCAGCGACATCGAAAGGACTGATGTCCAGTTAAACTATTGTTTTCCTTGGAGATACAACTAAAGGGCTGTTTCTATTCAATCAGCAAGTCTGCCCACAAGTCAAAATAATGAATGAACCAATGACTCAAACTTCCCAACAACACATTTCGTTTTGAAAAGGACATAAACACACACTAAAACCCCCAAATCGTGTTTAATTTTGAATGCAAAATATCTTGGAAGTTACACTTAGCTCACTAACAATAAAAAAAGCATTAGTTAAACAAACCAAAAATAGTATTTAAATAAAAACCAAAAAAAATATATTAAACAAAAAGTAAAAAAAAAATATTTGATAAATATGCGGCTTGACCCTGAGATTCAAAAAACATAAAATCGTATGTCTTCCAATCAAAGGTCGTCTTTTGTAGCAAACACAACAAGAATCAAAGTCTGCGTATTGCTAAAAAAAAACCAGAAACAGAAACAAAAAAGCCAGAAGGAAGCGCCAAGTAGCAAAAATACACACACTCACACACACTACACACACACACACCTGACACAGCACTGCAAGTTCCATAGCATACTTTTTAGGGTGCCAAGTAAACAAAGGGCAGACTTTATGCAGGCTTCGTCTACTCCCCCACTCTCACACACTCTCTCGCTCGCTGTCACTCTTGATCACTTTCTTACCGTCAAATAAACACTTATCAAGTACCTGACAATAGCAGAATAATTCGTTCATACCAATTCTTGCCACATTTTTCCGCAATTTGCATAAAGCGCTGCCCTTTTTCATTTAGAACATATGTAAAAAAAAAAAAATTGCAAAAACGGTTTCAACTTAAGCAAAAAAAAAACAACTCACAGCTCATGCTCATTTTCATCACAACAGCAACAAATGCAATTAAACGAATTTGAAGTGTTTTTTATTAATAAATTAAAGTATTAAATTAATGAACAACTTTTGTAAAATATTTCCACAACTTTACAGTTTGCCAGCAGCAGCACCAATTCACTCACACTCACACACACACACACACAGACACAAATCAATCAATATACCCAATAATTGTATAAAGTGCATAATTAATGAATTGTATTATAAATAAGTATTTAAGTAAGTAATTAAGTAAGTAATTAACTACAGAATAGTTAAGCATTCTTCCGTTGCAAAATGTTTGTGTATATTTTCTTGTCAGTCTTCAAAATCATTTCCACAAACCAAGGAAAAATTCAATTTTTAACCTAAAAACCAAACAAAAATCTTTGCAACTCACTGGGGAAAACAACACCACAAGTTAAAGTTAAAACGTAACAAGTATTTGCTCAAAACTAAACAAAAACAAATTGATAAATAATTACTAAACAACTAACACATATGCCGTAAAAGAAAAAACCTTAAAAAACACAAAATCAATTTTAGCTAAATTGAAAATTTAGTTAAAGTAAAACTAAAAAAAACAAAAAACAAAAATCAACCCATTTAGTAGGTAACTGGACTAGTTCTAAGTACGTATGTAAAATAAAAAAACTTGCAACTAACACTTACAACTAACACAAAGAGAATAAAAACTACATCATAAGTCTAGACAAGCTAAGGAATTACAACACAAGCAACAACAACCAAACAACAAATTTGCGCATCAATATTCAAAATAAATGTGTCAAAAAAGTATAATTAAATTAAACAAAAGTTGCATTTACATTTCACCTACAAAATACATACATAAATATATATACATACTATATATATATATATATATATATATTCAAAATCTTCAAAAACATATTACATACCACAACTACTCCCACACACTGAGAGAAACGAATTACACGCGCATTAAAATTAACAACAAATTATTAACAACAACAAGTGCTAGCATGAAATATGTTAAATAACACACACAATCACACACACACATACGCTCACATATAAACCCTACAAATTTAAGAAAATTTAAGCTAAATGCAAGAACCGAAACGAAACGAAATAATAGCAACTTCAATTGACAAGCAAACAAAAATTAACAACAACAAAAAAGAAACATAAAAAAAAACAAGAAACCAATTACTATATAAATAAATGTTACGCGTTATTACAATAAAGAAGAACGAAAATAATTTGTTTTAAAAAAAAAAAAAAATTGGTGCAAATGTCTTTTTAATGGGGTGGATTTTAGTAATGCATGGGTCGGCAGAGTTCCAGGCGCTGCAGAGAATAATATTATATATAAATGCACAAAATATATCACAAGCAATAACAACAACAAGATATATAAAGAGAAACCCGATTTTTGTTTGTGTGTGTGTGGTCGTTGCTGTCTCAAGCTGACTACGCAAAGGCGACATTGTTGTTGCTTAATAATTTGCCAGAGACATAAAAGAGAGAGAAGAGAGTCACATATAATGTTGTGATTGCAGGTCTGCACGCGCCAACAACAAAACCTTAGCTCGGAAAGAAAGAGATGAGAGCACGCATATGAAATTGTTGTTGCTTTATGAAGGCTTATGTGCGCGTAGAACGTAGGCAGGCGAGCTATTCCCTTGCGCAAGGCAACAACGAGTGCGTTGTTTGCGGAATATGCGTGGGCACCCGTGCTCTAAATGCAAATTCCGGACTCATGACTTGATAACCAGAGGTAGCACAATCGGAAGTGCCTTTCGCATGAGCGATAAATTATCGAACCCCAGGGCAGAAGACACTCAAATGTCGCTGCTTACAATTCTGACAGTTATCAATAAATGGTACGATCAGTATCTGGAAATCGAAATCATCCAACTAAGGTCGACTGAGAAAAATTAGGCTGCGTCCCTTGCAATTGTATCATGGCCGAGCACAAAAATTATCAGCAAAAATAAAAAAAATCTTTTTTGAAGGAAGAAACTTTTAAATGCTATCCCCTGTCCGTTCTCTGACTAGCATGTGCCTGAAATTTTGAAGGTGGAAGTTGGTCCGCCCAGTCTTATTTTTACTGCACTCTGCTAATATGTCGGAACTTACAGGATCGGGTGACTATATCTTATACCTGCCATAGGAACCATCAGTCAAAAAATGGGTCTTAGTGAGAAAAACTTTTTTGTTTTTAATGTTAGCGTCCATTATTAATATTGCATGCTTTTAAATAGATTTGCAAATTTTGGTCAAGATCGGATGACTATATCTTATAGCTGTCATAGGAACCATCGATCGTAAAATGGGTCTTCGTGAGAAAAGCTTTTTTGTTTTGAATTTTAACGTTCTTAAACTCGTCGATTGTTAATTTGATAAGTTTTCAAAAAGATGTAGTGGCGCTTGGTCCGACCAAAATTTAGAAAAACGTTTAAGCCTAAAAGCAGACCACACTGATGCTAAATAATAGAATCTAGAGTAGAAGTAATAAAAACAAAAAAAAAGTAGAAATAAAAAAACAAAACCATTGCAATAACTTAAAGAGTGAAAATAGCATGAAGAAACATATGGATGAAGTTGTTTTAATTAAATGAAGTTTAAATTATAAAATTAAATAAAAATACTAAAGTTTATATCGATAAGTATTAGTGCTCATCAGAGGTGTTTCGCAAATAACTCCATAGTTAGTGACAGCGGGATGTCAATTTCATGTGCCATAGATTTCCGGCTTAAGGTTAGGTGGCTTTGGACAAATTCCGCTTCCGTCTCTTCTATTTGAACAGTCAGTGCGAACACATCATCGTCCAGCAGCTCCAGAACCCAAAAAGAGTGAAAAGTGGAACAAAAGTCTTTGTGCAATTTTCTTGTTGCTATACAAATAGCCAAAGCTTCTTAAAATCAGTGTAATTGCATACTCCAAAGAGAAATTATTAAAACGAAGCATTAGAAGAAAGGCGACGGAGTAATTTTTATATTTTTTTTTCGATCGTCACTTGGAGTTCACCGATATATAAAAAGTGCCAATCCCCGAATATAAAAGGGTAAATTAGCAGCAGACTCTCATGTATGTGCTCTCGCATTTTTTTTTGGTAGGGAGTGGCCCCTGGGGTGAGCGCAGCTGACCTCCTCCAACGTCCAGGTGACGCCTCGATGGTGATCAGCCATACGACCAAACGAAAAAGCTCCAGATCACGCTTTCAATCCCAGCCCCATTGAGAATTGCAAAGGCAAACTCCGGCCACTTCGTTTTCGTGCTGATCTCCACGCTGTTTCAGTTTATCAGACGCGATTGCCTGGAGCGCACAACAACAGGGTGGATGGCCTGTCCAAAAAAGTGTCCGAAGTCTCGCGAGTAGCGAAGCCGAAATGCAGCAGAGTTATTAATAGATTTTGTTTTTTGTTTTTGTTTGCTAATTTTATGTGTTCGAAAAGAATTAGAATTGAGGCATATGTGAAAATGGAAGTGAAGTGGAGATAAAAATCTAGCGATCAATTTTGTTTGTTCAAATGCGGCAGCCCTTCCAACAACAATCAAGTGACAAACATATAGCAAAGCAAAACAAAGCCAAATCAAAACCCAAGAGGAAACATGCCAACCTAAAAAAGATTTAAAATTGGGATCGAGAATGAGTGGCGAGCTAGCCAATATTAGTTGTGAACATTAATTAATCTAATATTAAACCTTCAAGCTACGTTCCAGTGGAATTGGATAGTGGTAAGTGTGTTAAGCTTTTACGGATTTTTTCAGCTATTTGTTTTGTTTCCCATTTGCCTCGCTTTGCCTGTCCTAACCACTGATAAGCAAACGCATTGCCTAAGCAGCGATCGACTGCTGATCTAGTCATGGATATAAACCCATAATTAAAATGAAAATAAATGTGTTTGATGGCGAAATCACTATTATTGATTTGGCATTGCTGGTCCGTTATTAAATTTTTGTACTTTTTGCTTCCAAATATCGTTGAAAAGAAAACACTAGTATAAAGAAGAAGCATGATTAACTACTTAAACTCTGTTTGCCTTACACTGAGAGAAACTTCCATATCACATTCTTAAGCATTTGAAACTATTACACATTCTTGCCTAACTAATATCTACAAATAATACCATTGAAGTTCTATACCCTTATTATTTACATAGGCCAGTTTATCTACATGCTGAGCTAAATTATTTACATACACTATCTACATTAATTTACTTATATTATCTACATTTTACATATCACTTTTAATGTTAATTTTTCAGCTATTCTTTTTATTGTAATTTTTGAATTTTTCGCTGGATAAAAATTTAGTTTTCGGTTTGAGCATATAATCATGAAAGTAGAAAATAGGTTACATATCGTTAAAATTGTGAATAAATATTAGAACCTTGAAGATGAACTAAAGTGTCTGTTTTTGGAAGCCATGCCTCGCCCTAGTAAACCAATGTGATGATCGTTTCTGGATATTAAAGGGGTCGTTCTTTTTCGCAACATGCAACTCGACGACCATAGTTGGGTGGGGATAGCTAGCGACGCATAACACCTGAACGCGCTAGCCAACACATCCGGAGATGTCATCCAATTTTTGTTTTCTTCGCCTTATTCGAGACTCTCAGAACTTTCCCTTCAACTTTCTCTGGCTATCTAACTATCTCCCTCTCTCGTTCTATATTTCTCTTTCTCTATATCTTCCTCGAATTTGGCTCTCCATTTCTCTCTCTTTCCCTGTCCTTTGTGTAAAAATCGTTGAATGGAGGTCGATCTTCTGATCTGCCGCTGAAACTGAACCAGTAGCACGCGAATCAAAATTAAACTTCAGCCTAAAAAAGAGCTCGTAGAGAGCAGCGGTTTTCTCCTGTCGCACCCGAAATATATTGGGAAACATATTTAAACCCCACCGTTTTTCATTCATTTGGATGGGACGGATGACCTTGAGCCGGCGTAACCAAACATTTGGATTTGTAAATATCAAGTCGCTAAAACCAACACATAATTTTAGAAAGTATTTTCTAAAAAACTCATTTTTAGGGCAACTTTACTAAAATTCAGAAAAAGATTTCTTAAATATATAAGTTTTTCGATTCTAGGTCGATTTTTTCAAATATAGAAAAATAATTTTCTGAAAGTATCAAAAATTTTTAGAGTCAATGAGCGCGTTCACCAGCACACACCAATCATCTAACATAAATCATCAATCAACAAAAAAGTGTTTGGCTGCTGGTGAACGAGTTTGATAGAATTTTCAGGCAAAATGGTAATCGATATTTTTTGTTGGCGAAAAGTTTGAATTTTCGACAACAAACTGCAAAATAGAATTTAGAACATACTCTTATTTATATGACCGTTGTCGATAGCACCCACTGCTCCTGGAAACCAGCCTTGAATTTTCCTCAAGAATTTGTTAGCCATTTAATATTTGTTGTAAGCCTGGCGAGAATGTGCACAACAAACTCGAATATCCAATGGCTTGATCTTTATCCTATGTCGAAACGGTCATTTACTTATAGGAAGGACTCCTGCTTTGCCAGCAGCCAAATAACATAGCGCTGGTTTTTATTTAGAATTACATTGGCAATAAGATTATCCAGGGCAACGTAAAGAAGGGTCTGTAATTGTTAATTTTCATAAAGTATTCAATGGGCAATGAGCTGAGAGTCCTTAACGATGCACGGAGCATCATGAAATAATCCTTGACTTTGTCCATTCTAAATTTTTATACTGTCATAACAATTGAGTACGCGGAGCTGCTTCTTTTTTCTCTTCCGCCACAACAAGTAAAGCCTTCAGGGCCTTGCACGAATTTCCGTGAGCTACTTGCGAATCCACGTCCTCTGCCAATTCATTAATTAAAAACAAAGAGGTTTCCACATTCATTTTGCATTTGCCTAGATAAAGTTAATTGCTTGTTTACAACTGACAGCTGTGTGCTATCGATAACAAATCACAATCAAGCAATTCTAACAAACTATTTCTTTGATGTATTCAAATCTAAAGCAGGGCATCCACACACGAATTTGTTCGACGAATTTGTTGTGCTCAACGAAATGTTCGTCGTTAGTGGAGGTGTTCGTGACAGAATTTTGTGTTCGACTTTTTGTTTGCAGAGAATAGAAACATTTCTATCTTGCGTGTGTTCGTGCGAACATGTTCATCAATGGATGGGAACAAGTGCACGAATATCATTTGTCAAAAATATTTGTAGAGTGAACACGTGCCCAAATGAGCAACGAATTGTGCCTGGAATTTATTGAATGCACCCAAAATGATAATATAAGGGGCTTTAATTGTGATTGTGTTAGTTTTCGCTGCCATATTTTCATGTTTACTCGTTGAGATTTTCAAGCAGATGATGTTCGTGAGAAATGTTCGCCTGGTTAGTGGGGAAATAAATTCTTGTTTGAAAAATTTGTTCGTCGAACAAATTCGTGTGTGGATGCCCTGCTTCACACAATCACGAAAATTAGCAATCATCATGCCTGTTCACCAGCACAATCTAACAAAAATAGTCGATTTTTTGTCATCGATTTATGCTGGTGAACGCGCTCAATATGTTTATATTTCATTTATTTGATGCTTTGAGAATGAGTTTGCAGCTCACCCAAGGAGGTAGGTGAATTTTCCGAAAGACTAGTATCCGGTCAATAAGAAATATTCAATAGATCTTTGAAAATGAGTTTGAGCCATCATCAGATGATAAAAAAAGCTTAAAACTACTATTGAAAACTCTGCATCCTGTCTTTTATGGCTTGGGCTGTGCGATAGTCACCAGTCAGTCGGTCAGTCAGGTTGAGCTCTTTTATATATATAGAATAGGCTGTCCTTTAACCTCTATTTATTCACCATACGAAAATTTAGTAACTTTCCCCATTGTTTATAACTTTTTATGTGTTTCATCCGTCTTCATGGTAATCAAAACTTTTGATACAATTTTTTAAAATTTTCTCCTATTTACCCGTCTATTTACCTGCCTTAAACGTCTTCATGACAATCTAAACTCACATATGAATTTTGTAAATTTCAAGATCTTAAATTGGTCGAGCCGATTCGAGGGAGTGCGAATACAAACACCTTGGCACGAGATTTTTATTTACTATATACTAGATAAGATAGACTTTCTGACCTTCATGATCTAAGTGCAAAATGTCAACCTAATGATATCAAGTTTAAAAGCATAGTTAGAGTATTCAGTGCGGATATAAAAAAAAAAAAAAAGCAACACATTTTCCAAATCAGAAAGAAGTTTAGCCCTCTAGTGCCCAAAAAAAATTATTTTTGGATTCAGTATGTATCAAAAGTGAATGTTTGTTTTAGAAAAACTTTTACTTAAGTTTTATAGGACTATATCCTTGGACCGCGCCTAGAGGCGGCTTTGGGAAGATAGACCAACAAAAAATTAGGTAATCAATTCTTTTGTTTACACGTTTTATTATAAATGATATAAAGAAAGGCTCCAAAAACAAATAAAATAACAATTAAAACTAAAGTTACTTAAATTCACAAAGCTTCAAATATTTGTGTACAAAAAGTTTGATTACTTATTTGTGTACAAAAAGTTTGATTACTTATTTGTGATGAAAATCATAGAAACAGTCTTTTTTCTGGGAAAAGCACAGTTTTATATTACATTTACGGCAGACAATTTGAGTTTCGGAAGTACAACCAGGAAGCTTACAGGTTTTTTTGTCAGCGCGTGATAAAAACATTGGAAAATGCTCGACGGTATCATAACGTACATCATTATTCGGAAGGAAAGTTTTCTTCCCTGTGCATTTATTTTCCTTTCCATCAACTTGTCGCGGGCGCCCGGGTCCTTTTGGCAGAAAAGGAGTTTGTAGCATGCAAAGCACATATGCGACCTCTGATCGGAAGTTTGGCAATTGGTATTTTGTGTTATTAGCGTCGGGCTGGTTTATTCGGTGGAACAAAATGTAAGCGTTTACCATGGCTTAATCAAGCATATGTGTAAATAGTCGATTTGTGTACTTGTTGCTCTTTACGGGAATTTTATATCGACCAATAAGTCCGTCCATTAAGTCGACACCACCCATGTGGCTGTTGTATTCGTGGATAACATTTGGGCAATTTATGTCAACGTACTTTTTTTCGGAACGAACAAAACGTGAAACCTGACCTTTTGAATTCGTTTCATTCAGGAAAGGCTTTGTGCCCGCGTAAGTCGAAGCAAGTCGTACTGCCTTATTGTCCTTCCAAATCGTCAGACAGTTCGACTCCTGATACAGATCCACAAAATTCTGTAGAATATCCACGCACTTGTTCCTTGAGGTCGCTGTCAGATGGCAGCTTACAATTTGGAATGCGATTCGAGCGAATAGTTCCCAAAGAAAATATTCCCCGGGACTTGAGATATATAAGAAGCGGCAAGGAAGTATAATAATTGTCAAAGTAGATAATCTGATTTTAGAAATCCGGAACATTACATTGCGTGACAATCGAACAAGATCTGGTGAGCCAGTTTGAACAACGTTGTCACCTGCTCCACAATATATCTCGAAATTATAGCAAAAGCCAGAAGAGTCACACAAATTGAAGAATTTCACTCCACATTTGTGTGGTTTGTCTGGTAAATATTGTCTAAGAAGGTCTTCATCTTCGTTGCACACATTTGTTCATCCACAGATAATCGTTGGCGCATCGGAACTGACTGAAACTTCTAATTGAAGTGATTCACGAGCGGCCGTATTTTGTATAAAGGATCGTGGTCGGCAGAATCCTTGGAGGGCAACTTACTATTATTATTAAAATGCAAATTACCTCGTATTTTTTCAAAGCGATTTCTTGACATTGTGTTCTGAATTGTTCCAAATGCGTACTCCCCCCAATATGAACGAACATTTGGATAGCGAAAAACTGACATCAAAAATAAAATGCCAATAAATTGTCGAATTTCTAAATTGGTTGTAGAAAACGAAGTATTGACATCCTTTTGGGCAGCATACAAATTTGTTTGCTGGGTGATATGATATGCTCAATGATAGTACCATTCAAAAAGAATTGAAAACACTTGAATGGCGTATCCAGATTTTTAAGTACTCCGAGGTCAGGCTCAGTAAAGGATATTGCAGATTTATCCATGACTAGGTTCGTTTGGCGCCACAACATCTTTTTGAAGAGCGGTGATTTTGGGTCGATAGCCCAAACAGATCCTACGCATTCAGCTATTGTGCTTTCTTTAACATGAGCAATATTATGCTCAGCAGGCGCTTTGCGTTTGCGTTTCTGTGCTTGAGGTGAATTGGATGCAATCGAACTTGAGGGTGACAACAATTTTGTAAAAGGAGTAGGACTTCCGCTTGAAGTTACACAAATCTCTCTAGCCAACATAGAATCCGACATATGTAGCACTTTTTCAATCGCTTCTTCATCTTCCTCATTGACAGGAAGCGCTGCCTCGCAAACATCATCAGTCAAATCGTCCTCCAATTCTTCTTCTCCGTCCGTATCAATGTCAAAATCAATTGAATTTAAAAATTTTTCAATCTCCATTTCGGAAAGAGCTGATAATATCTTATTCACTTGTCGTCGTTCCATGTCTACTGAAGCAATTATTTGTACTTAAATATGTCATAGGTTATTCCACTTTCAAACTTACCTTATACTTTTTTTTCCCAAGACCGCCTCTAGACGGGATACCTTATAAAAGCAATAGAAAGCTAACGAAAACTTATTTTTTTGAGTCCTTGAGACTATCAGCAACACGGTATAATTTTTTTTTCCAGCAGCAAACTTTTTATAATATTATATTTAAAAAACAAGAAAGAAAGTCGGTCAAGCCCGACTATAACATACTCTGTACCCTTAACGTCGCAGCTCGCATTTGCTCAAGAGTTATACTCGCTCATCTCTAAGTTTCACTCTCTGTCTCTCTTTCTCTCTCTCTCACTAAGATTGCCGTTCAATAGAATGCTGTGGTGATGGGTGGGGGGTGGTTGGTGTTTACTGGCCGATTTTTGGTCATAACTTGAGTATCGTTCATCCGATCTTTATCATTCCTTCAGCAAATCGATAAATAATTTTGTTTACAAGGTATCTCTAGAAAGTACTACGAACGATCTATCTTCAAAACTGTAGGAGATATGACGTTTTTTCCGAATTGCGGGGGCGGGAGGGGGCGTGGCAAAAATTGAAAATAAACTTGATCTGCCTGCAGGTATAAGAAATATATGCCCCATACATGTCAAACCTCTATCTCTTACCATCTCTGAGATCTCTTCGTTCATACGGACAGACAGACGGACGGACGGACGGACGGACAGACGGACAGACGGACATGGCTATATCGACTCGGCTGTTGATGCTGATCAAGAATATATATACTTTATAGGGTCGGAAACTATTCCTTCTCCCTGTTACATACTTTTGCACAAACTTAATATACTCTATGTACCTTCGGTACAGAGTATAAAAATATTTATATTTTGCACTTTTTACAAAATAATTATTTCGTCCGAGTTGCACAAATTTTCTGCTTCAAATGACTACAGCAGCTTGCGCAAGCTCTAGTATGTATTCCAAACGCAACGAACTTAATTTTTGGACTTCCCCGAATTAGAAACGAGAAGGCCAAGCTAACTTCGTCTGTGCCGAAGTTTTTATACCCTTGCCAAAGCCGTGAAGCTTGAAATGGCAGAGTTTAAGAACGCTTAGATAAAAATCAAAAACTTTTGTAACTAAAATCCATTTTCAGTCAGATGAACATCTAATTTCGACCAAATTTCGCGAATCTTTTTGAAAACATATCAACAGACAACAAAACATATTAACAATCGCCAAGTTTAAGAACTATAAAATTGAAAACAAAAAAGTTTTTCTCACTAAGACTCATTTTCCGACCGATGTCCAATGGCAGCCTGAAGATATAGTCATCTGATTTCGACCAAATTTTTCAAATTAGTTTGAAAGCGTTTAATATTAATAATCACCAACCTTAAGACCGATTTACTTGAAAACAAACAAATTTTTTTCACTAAGACCCATTTTCCGACCGATCGGTCCTATGGCAGCTATAAGATATAGTCATCCGATTTTGACCAAAGTTTGCAAATCTGTTTGAAAGCATATAATATTAATAAGGGAAGAGTTTGAGGACGCTAACATTGAAACCAAAAAAGTTTTTCTCAGTGTAAGACCCATTTTCCGACCGATCAGTCCTATGGCAGCTATAAGATATGGTCATCCGATTTTGACCAAAGTTTGCAAATCTGTTTAAAAGCATATAATATTAATAATGACCGTGTTTGGGAACGCTAACATTAAGAACAAAAAAGTTTTTCTCACTAAGACCCATTTTTTGACCGATGGTTCCTATGGCAGCTATAAGATATAGTCATCCGATCCGGTCGGTTCCGACATATAAGCAGCGTGCAGTAAAAAGAAGACTCTGTGCAAAATTTCAGCTCGATAGCTTTAAAACTGAGAGACTAGTTTGCGTAGAAACAGACGGGCAGACAAACGGACAGACAGACAGACGGACAGACAGACAGACGGACAGACAGACAGACAGACGGACGGACAAAGCTCAATCGACTCAGCTCGTCGCCCTGATCAAGAATAAATATAGTTTACGGGGTCGGAGATGAATATTTCTATGCGTTGCAAACTTCTGGGCAAAATTATAATACCCTTTGCAAGGGTATAAAAACGCAAAACCGAGTCAAAAGGGAATGAAAAGAATAAAATAACGGTATTTTTAACCTTACCCTTTTAGAGGCGGTCTTGGGCACTCTTAACCCAAACTAAATAAAGTTATCATAAATATTGAAAGCCAACAGAAAATTTTGAAACAATAAAAATACAGTCAGACGGAGAAACGGAAATGGCCATATCGACTCGGCTGTTGAACCTGATCAAGAATATATACACTCTATAGGATCGGAAATGTTTCCTTTTCCCTGTCACAGATATTTGCACAGCTTTTAGCCGTATTTAATGTGTCCAGGGTAAAAATATATGTTTATGTGGAGTAACTCATCATAATTCAAGACTAACATTTATACATTTAGCTACTTTGCAATAAATTTAAACAGTACATTCGGTAGGTTATTTACATACAAAGATACAGGCCTTGGAAACCCTCGCTCTTTATTAATCAATTTTCAATACATATATGGTGGTTTTTTTCTTTCAGGAACTTTTCTTTAACATTAATAATATTGTTTAACAGCCTCTTTACATAAAATTAAATGCACTAAATTTGGTAGCTGCCGCCTTCACATATTTACCCAATGCCAGTGCCAGCAAAGAGAAGTGACATCCCGGATAAATTTCTTCGCATTCACCTGGATCAGCCTGACGTCGCGCGCGTCTATAAATTGTATCGTAATAATGATGCGATGGTGGTTCATGATGAGCCACTGGCTTCATGGGAAAACTAAAAACTGTGCGTACTAGCTCCTCCAGCATGTTGCCACGTTTTCCATCGGGAGGACCCAAATACCGGGCACTCTCACACAGAGCACGAGCCAAACAGGCGCGGCCATTGAAGCCCATGCTAAAAATATGAAGGCCATTTCAACTTTTCAACTTTTAAGTAAAAAAAAAAAAAGCAAACTCACTGCTCAACGGCTGACTGTACTGCATCGTAGAAGCCACGACGGGAGCGTCGTTGTGCGGTATCCTTAACTAGCGTGGAATTGAATCCATGGGCTTGTTGTTGCACCCACTGCGTATTGGGCAAGTTATAGGCCACGCCCCAGTTGACAGCCCAACTGATAAAGTCCACATGGGGATTGCCAATCATGCCGATGGTCAGGCAAATAGATGCCTAGGGAAACAGAATGCAATGAAATGATTTTTGATATTTGTCAATGTGTTCCCTCACTCAGACCGAAACGGAAGAACCTTCCGGAAATGCCAAATAACGTTTCTGCCGATGTAGAACTTTGGTCAACGCTTGGGTGGCATTCTCCTGAATGGGTCCTATTAGAGCTGCCTCACAGAGGCTGAGTAAAGCGACGAGGTGCAATAAGCCCTGCCACATTGTGACTGCCACACGTTCAAATTGAAACT
The DNA here is from genome assembly GCA_037044535.1 of Lordiphosa magnipectinata. Lineage (NCBI taxonomy): Eukaryota > Metazoa > Arthropoda > Insecta > Diptera > Drosophilidae > Lordiphosa > Lordiphosa magnipectinata. Next base: position 46,291 of record JBAMBO010002357.1, on the reverse strand, counting down.
GACTTAACGCGTCGCTCAATGTGGTAGGTAAACCACTTTAGCGGCTTATAAGCTTAAACGGTTTCGATTAGCAACTAGGTGTAAAACATTTCCGGCTCTTCACTGCCCATACCATCTCATCTCACACATAATGCTTTGAAAGCAATTTTATGTGCTTTGTTCTTAGTGTTCAGTTGAATGGTCACAATTTGCAGAGTATAAAAAAATAAAACAGCGCATATTCACCTATTTACCTGCGTTTCTTTTCCAGAAGTTTGTTTTTATCCAGATTCTTCTTTTCATACTCTGTACCAGAAGTAGGCATTATTTTTGATTAGCATTAACAGCAGAGTCAATGCCCTGCGCCTCAATACTGAATTTGTCAGTGCTGATTCCAACCTGGGAAGTAGGAATTGCAATTCCAAATCCAATTCATGACACATTTCAGTAATGTTGTCAGTACTACCCATGAAACTAACCCATAAGTTCAGTACTTAAATCATGCCTGAAAGAATCGTCTGTCTGTGTTAAATGCATGACTGAGATTCATGTAGAAGCAGCCATGATTTCAGTACCTGCCCTTCCAAGTCAGGACTGAATCAGCTCTGATTTAGTACTGAGCCGTACTGAAGGGTATAGCCAGGTCCGCCTGTTCCTATGCACAAACAAATGGTGCAGCCAGATCAAGTTTATTTTCAGTATTTGCTACAACCCCCCGGCATTTTCCGTAATTTGAGTAAAACCAAATCAAATAATTTGTAGCTAAAGCGAAGCGGCCGCGAAATGAAAAACTTCATATAAAAAAAACTAAATAGGTTTCGATTCTAATTTGTGCGGCCAAATTGGAAGGCCAAATTGAAAATAAGCACCTTCTATGTGGTGCTATGTGGCCACCCAGGGACCGCTGCCCAATACCATTTTCGAGCTACAGTAGTAAGTCCAGAAGATCATCATGTTGACCAACTTTACGGAGACAAACCGCCAGAAATGCGCCAATTACGTGGCAGCCAAGTGCGAGGTGTTAGTTAGTTAGTTAATGCCAATGATTGTGCCAGACACAATTTTAAGGAAAATGTCGTAAGAGGCAACTACTAACGTTCACTGCGCTAATACTGCAGATTGTCAATAGTCACAATGATAATATCAATTAATTTATTAATGTCATTACATAATAAAAACATATTTAAATAGCACATTAACTATGTTATATGCATAGTCCCGCCAGGTGTAATTGTTTGTAAGTTCGCGGGTTCATTTAACAGCACCAGAGCAGTGCAAGGTTACTTTGAAACGTTTATCGATAGAAAAAATTGTGTTATCGTGTTTATAGCAGCGGCTTAGCAGACTCTGTTAAGAATCTGAGGAATATCAACTTTTCCACGAGAAATTTTTCACCCGTGGAATCCTCCCCTTAAGGGCTTCACACACACACACACTTACACTAGGCTCGCATCCCTTGACTCAGTTCGTGTGGCGCCCCATTTAAAGGAATCTTGCATTCGAGTTTCACCGATTATTATACATGTTTCTTCTAAAATGCGTTTCTGTTCCTTCCCCTACTCCCGGTATCGCGCTTAGGCTGCGTCTTTCACTGCAAAAGTGCGGTGAGTATCCGAAGTATCCGAGTCTCTTCTTGGCAGACGAACACATGGAATGGAAAGTGGGTCTCCCTGAGCAGTTGAGCAAGTTTTGCAGTGTGGGCTTAATTGGTCAATCTATATCATTTGATGCATGGCTTCCTTGTATCAAATTTTAGTGCCTAAGAACGCCCATATTGGCTGACCGCAGCCAAACGAAACGGCCCATAACCATTAGTGGATGTTGTTCCCCTCCTAATTGTTGTTGCAATTAAAAGTGCCCACTAACATCAAATTAGGCTAAAGTGCTAAAGAGGTCTGTCCCATTCACATTGGTGTGGATCAATTTTTCTTAAAAATTAAATAACTAATTTAATTTGATTAAATTCAAACTTAAAAATTGTGTCTCCGACAGTTTTTCGCGGTTAAAAGGAGGAGAAGGGTAAATTTTCCGAATCTGAAACAAACTTGATCTGTTTCTTGTCTTATTCTTGCTCTGGTAAAAGTAAATCAAAAGACTTTTGCGGATTCAATTCGTTTGCCTTTGGCTCGTGAGATTAAAAGTAAATTGCAAATTCGCAATTGAAAAATATTAGCTACCCACAAAATGAAAAGAAATCACAGTTCTTTGGTTAATTAAAGATGATTTAGTATCCTAAAATATTACAGATGGACTTTATCTTATTTTTATACTCTGCACCAAAGGTACACAAAGTATAATAAGTTTGTGCAAAAGTATGCAACAGGGAAGAAGGAATCATTTTCGACCGTGTAAAGTGTATATATTCTTGATCAGTATCAGCAGCCGAGTCAATATAACCATGTCCGTCTGTCTGTATGAACGCACAAATCTCAGAAATGGTAAGAGATAGAGGTTTGACATGTATGGGACATGAACTTCTTATACTTGCAGGCAGATCAAGTTTATTTCCAATTTTTCCCACGCCCACTCCCGCCCTACAATTTAGAAAAAACGCCATATCCCCCACAGTTTTGTAGATAGATGGTTCGTACCTTCTAGAGATATTAAGTAATCAAGAAGATTTATTTGCCAAGGAAACTCAAGTTATGACCAATAGAAAGTTACTTCTCCCGCCCTGGCAGTAGTGGCGTCATCTACTAGTCAGTTTTGAAAATACCTCATTGTTCAGCTGTTACTCCAGGTACAGAGTATATTACAGGCGGGCTTGACCGACTTTCTTACTTGTTATACCCTAGTAGAGGGTATATTAAAATTGTCCAGAGGTTTGTAACGCATAGAAGGAAGCATCTCCGACCACACACAGTATATACACTGCTCGCCACTTGAATAGGACACCCTGTATGCTCTCTTTAAAACTGCTCGTAACTCGAAAACGAAATGGTAGAATAACGGTATTTTTTGCATATTATCTTTGTGCAAGCATTCTTCGCTCTTTCTGGTATATTCCAAGTTTTGCAATAGAACCGTTATAAAGTTGTTTGCACCTTATGTGAGCATTCGCAAAAATTCAATGGAATTTTTGCGCCACTTGAATAGAACATGCATTTTATTTGGTCGGTATCGTTCACACGTGCACACAAATTTTGGTTTACTTAAACTTTTTGCTTTAATTGAAGTGTATATAAAATTAAAAAAAAATAAAATGGGGCGTGGCACTTCATTATCTGAGTCGGAGAAAGGAAAAATCCAAGCTTACAAGGATTCTGGCCTTTCTATTGCCAAAATAGCAAAAAAAAAGTCGACAGGAGCCGTCACGCCATAACAAATTTTTTAAATAATGAGGCTAATTATGGTAAAAACACGAAGGGCCGCACCCACAGTGTGCTTACCATCGCGGACAAGCGACTTATATTAAGAGAAGCTTCCAATTCGCACGACTCTTTGGCCAAGATAAGGGAAAAAATGCAACGTTAAAGCAATTTTGACAACCATGCGTCATGTTATTAATAATGCTACACACCTGAAGAGACTAAAAATCAAGAAGAAGCCACCTCTTAACCCGGCTCGGAAGTTACAACGCCTTGATTTCGCGCGCGCACATGTCACCTGGACTTCGGAGTGGCAACGTGTTGTCTTTTCGGACGAAAAAAAGTTTAATTTGGAGGGCCCCGATGGCTACAGCTACTATTTTCATGATCTTCGAAAAGAACCACACCATCTTGATAAGTTGCACAGCAGTGCTGGAGGTATTATAGTATGGGGGGCCATTTCCTATTATGGCACCTGTGAGTTTAAATTTATTCCAACCACCATGAATGCGTTGTGTTATAATGGTATATTGAAAGAGGCCTTTCCACACTTCCAAACTCTTTTTGCAAATCTAAAATGGATTTATCAACATGATAATGCCCCTATACATACGGCCCGGATTGTTAAATCGTATACAGCGAGCCAAAACGTGGAGTTATTAAACTGGCCACCCTATTCACCGGAATTGAATATCATTGCCAATGTGTGGGGATGGCTAACACGTCAAGTATATGGATCAGGTCAGCAATATTCGAGCGTTCCCGAACTAATTGCAGCTATCAAATTAGCATGGGGCTCGATATCGTTGAATTATTTGGGAAAATTGTATGCATCCCTTCCAGACCGAATGTGTGAGGTTTTGGAGAAAAAAGAAGGCTCAACACACTATTAAAAACTTTTTTTGGTTTAAAAACATGTTAGTAATTTCTTATTTAAGTAATATTGTTATTTGAAAAGGATTGAAATATTCTTAAATGGTTTTTAGATAAAGTGTCCTATTCAAGTGGTGCAAAATGAAGACTCCAAAATTTGTTACTTATTGGTTAACAATGTTTTTTGTATACTTACAACTTTTGAATAATTTTGTAATTTTCGTCTAATTACTACATTTAAATAAACTTTATAAGAAAACAAAAATTATTTTCCTAGATGGCTTGGTTTAGCAGCAATTAACTACAGAAAATCGACTTTAGAGGTTTCCTATTCAAGTGGCGAGCAGTGTATATTCTTGATCAGCATGACGAGCTGAGTTAATATTTTGTCGCTATCTCCTCCGTCAGTTTTAAAGCTATCTTAACCAATCTTTGCACGAAGTCTTTTGGTACAAATACGCTGCACATTTGTCGGAACCGGCCAGATCGGATGACTTTAGTATATAGCTGCCATAGGAGCCATCGTTCGAAAATGTTGTTTTAGTGAGAAAAACTTTTTTGTCTTCAACGCAAACGTCCCCAAACCTCGTATTTATAAGTTTTCTATGCTTTAACATAATTCCACCAAGCTTGATAAGACAACTATATAGTACAGCTGCCATAGAAATTGGGTGTAGAAAATGTATATAGGAAACCTTGTCAAAAATGTGTACATTTGGCCGAATGTACATATTTGTGTCAGTGGAATCAGGCTACTAATTTATAAAAATCATACAAGCTACAAGGGTACAAAATCTTCGGTCGAGCCGAAGTTAGCTTTCCTCTATTTTTTGTTTGTTTATTAAATAAAAAATTGTACGCACATTTTCGATTTTTTAGAGGCTAACAATAGCGAATAGCAAAATGTGAAAAATTTGTGTTCTGAAATCCACATTGCGAAAGCTCCGACCAGATCGATAGTCACTTATCAATCGATAGTAGTCTGCCGATGGTCAAAAAGTCGTCAGTCCATTAAAAAGTGATAGTTTCGTAAAAAATCCAGTTGATTTCGCATGTGACCATTAATTACCACAAGCTCATATAAGTAATTCCGTAGCAATTACACTTGGAATTCAGAACACGAAAACGAAAACTTTTCGGAATTGTTGCGGAATTGCTTTTGAAACTTTTTTAGCAGTAAGCCAAAAACAAACAGGTTTAACTCGCAACAAATTGGGAAAACATGCCTCAAAAACCCATAGCATAATTCCAGGCTGAAGTTCATTAGCAAAATCTCAGGCTGAAGTTTGTATAAAGTTTAATTCTCAAGTCTTTATTCGGCCTAATCGACTGTTTAAATAGAGAGTTTGACTAGGGCTTTGTGAAAAGCAACAACGTCTGCTGATGAGTGAATTGTGGTTAATTCCAAATGTGAGTTTTTTCTGTTTAAAAATGGTATTGATTTGTATTAAATTATAATCAATCCTGACCTTTGAGCCAGCACAAATAAAAACTTTGACGTAATTAGAATTACGAACAAGGCTGTATATTTTCGACTTAAGCTTGGTAGCATTTTTGGAGTCCCAGTTTAAAAATGAGAAAATTCTTATTAAATTGATTCGAGTTGGTTTTGATATATTTGGTACATACTCAATAATAAGGAATGTTGCGAAAAGAAACTCCACTCTGATTTATTTGAAACTCAAAAGTTATTAATCAAAATTAATTTTTTCTTGGGAGTGCCTGTGTTGCTCGAGTGTAGTGCCCGGATGCAAGATCGGGCCTAAACACACTGGGCACATGATTTTTATAAAATGGGAATTTTTCAAGCACTCTTTCATGTAATTATCGGCATTTACGGCTTTGTAAAAAAAGTGAGCTTAAAGAGTTTTAATAGGGGCAATAAATTTACTAACTGAACTGAGAAATGAGAGATGATTCAGCCTAAGAAGAAACAGCAGACAGTCAATGGACAGATTAAGTACAGCAACATGTTCTTAGTAAGGTTGTCATAAAAACTTCAAAAAATTTTTAATGAAAGTGCCAAATCGAGACTGACCACACTAGAATTTGAAGGGTGCACGGAAGTACATTGTCTTCTTTCTGAAAAAAGTAAAACCAAAAAATTTATTTTTGTTTTATTTTCCTTGACTCCGGAAGCACGGAAGCACTCGCGTCACGGTGCCCAAAATGTCAGTTAAGAACACAGCCAATTGTTAACTATGTTCAACAAATTATATACATTTCGAGTTAAATTTAATATGTACCATATTTTGTTGAATTGAACTTTTTCAAATTATTTGTTTAAAGTTTGATTTCAATTCGTTTTCCTTATTCTTCAAGAATGGGGAAAACTAAAATTAAGTATGAAAAATATTTCACTTATAAATTCAATAATAATAATAATATGTATTTAGTTAGACTTAACTTAATTATATTTAAATTTAATACTTAATTTAATATATTCATATTTAGCTAAACTAAGCACTTGATTTTGCTGTGTAAAAAAAATTAATTAATTAAGTAAAAAGTTTACAATATACCAACAGGAAATTCCTAAACATACTCTTTTCCAAACATTTCCCATAGCATCTTTACATCATATTAAAAGCACTAAATTTGCTAGATGCCGCCTTCACATATTTACCCAATGCCAGTGCCAGCAAAGAGAAGTGACATCCCGGATAAATTTCTTCGCATTCACCTGGATCAGCCTGACGTCGCGCGCGTCTATAAATTGTATCGTAATAATGATGCGATGGTGGTTCATGATGAGCCACTGGCTTCGTGGGAAAACTAAAAACTGTGCGTACTAGCTCCTCCAGCATGTTGCCACGTTTTCCATCGGGAGGACCCAAATACCAGGCACTCTCACACAGAGCACGAGCCACACAGGCGCGTCCATTGAAACCCATGCTGTTGAGAATAAAGTCAATCCGAATTTCTCGAAATTGTTAATCGAATAAAAGCATACTCACTGCTCAACTACTGACTGTACGTTATCGTAGAAACCACGACGGGAACGTCGTTGTGCATTTTCTTTAACCAGCGTGGCATTCAAACCGTGAGCTTGTTGGAGTACCCACTGCGTATCGGGCAAGTTATAGGCCACGCCCCAGTTGACAGCCCAACTGATAAAGTTTACGTTGGGGTTGCCATACATGCCAATGGTCATGCAAATAGCTGCCTAATGAAATAGAGAGCAATGAATTGTCATTTTTCGTAAATTTTAATGCGTGTTGAGGTGTCCCTCACTCAGACCGAAACGGAAGAACCTTCCGGAAATGCCAAATAACGTTTCTGCCGATGTAGAACTTTGGTCAACGCTTGGGTGGCATTCTCCTGAATGGGTCCTATGAGAGCTGACTCGCTGAGGTTGAGTAAAGCGACGAGGTAGAATAAGCGCTGCCACATTGTCACAGCCACACGTTCGATACGAAACTGCCTCGACCAAGACCCACAATGTTGGTGCGAAACCGCTTGGGCGACTATTTGGCGTCGATTAGCCAACTAGGTGTAAAACATTTCCGGCATCTCTTCCATTCCGACTAGGTCACACATTGTTTAACTAGGCAGTTTCAGTCCAATTCTCAACTATGTGAAAATCAAATTCGAGCCTAAGCGTCTGTCTGTCCCTCAGGCTTTGAGAGATACATAAGTACTTTTCACAAATCATTTGCAGAACAACAGTCAATCTGGATATCGTTGTGGTAGGCGACGTACAACAGCATTACTTAAAAGAACCGAAGATATCAGATAAATTATGAACAACGGGGAGGTCACTTTACTTACTCTTCTTGACTTTAGGAAAGCTTTTGACAGTGTGAATCATGACACACCTTGCAGTAAATTGCAGTTAATTGCAGTAAATTATGTAAACTTTACATTTTTTCTGAAACATTGGTTAAACTTCTGTCCTCGTATCTAATTAATCGTTGTCAGGCTGTTGTTACGTCATCTGATTTTTCATGTTTTTTTCCGGCCAATCGGGGTGTCCCTCTTGGTTCCGTCCTTGGCACACTGTTAGATACCATCTACATTGTACACCGGTGGGCATGAAATTTGAGTTTGGTAGCAGTCCAACAACAACAACAGAAAAAACAACCGTTATCAGCGAGTCTCGATCTCCCAAAGTGCAGCTGTTGCTCCGTCTGTGTGCTCGTCTTGTAGGCGCCGTGCTCCGATTCGCATTGAGTTTGTTGTTGTTCACAGTTTGAAGCGAGTTAATTGCGACGCAGTTTATTATGAAACTGACTGGTGAAAATTGCCGAAACAAAAATCTCGTTGCAATGGGAGCAAGGACTTGCCCACCGCTGATCTACAAATATAAATGATCTTCCTAGTGTATTGTTAAATAGTGAAGTCCACATACATATATGCTGACGATCTCCATGTATGTTAGTAGTCCTTGAGTCAAATTAGTGAATGTATAAATGTGTGCAATAGTGAGCTTCCATGTATAAACAAATGGGCAGAGGAAAATGGTTTTGGACTTTACCCATCGAAATCCAAGAAGAAATTAAATTCGGAACATTTTCCAATGTTACAAATCAGAGATTAAACCCGTAACCGAAAAGTAACCTTTTGCCGCTAAAAACACTTTCCTCTCGCTTGTGAAAGACCGCTTGTTGAAAAGGTTAAAAAGACCTTGTTTGCTCACGGTCCATGCTGATTCCAGCCTGCACTTTCCAAATTGGAGAGTTTGGAAAATGTTGTCCCAAACTATAGCGTGTACAAAACAGGCGTATTCGATGGAAACGGACTCGCTTCATCACAATTTGGTCCAAAAATACATTTGATTCCTGCTCAATATTTATTTGTTGCTCGAATAAATTCAAATTTGACAACTTTTAAAATGACATGGAGAATTCGTTGACGAAATTTCGATGAGGCAAACTTGTCGTATACGTAATATATGTGGAAACTTTATGTGTTTCTATTTTTGCATGGCGTATCGGCGTACACCCTAAGGTGCAGTAATATCAGCTAGCTTCATACTAAAGGTTGATTTCTTAGCTGCTTTCGAATTTGATAAAAAAAAAATAAATAAAATTCAGAAAAATTTGTCAAAGCAAGTGATTAGGGAAAAAATCAGAGGTGATATCAGAGATAATGACTTCGGGAAAAAAGCGCGCCTAAATGTATCAAGGGCTTCGAAAATGGTTGCTTGTTTGAACCAATTTGAAAATTGTGAGACAGCCAACTCTGTTTGCCATAAAACGAAATGTTATTGAGTTAAAAATGTTAAGAAACGAAAAATGTCTTCCAGCAATCATGGCATTTTATTAATCAACGGCTTCAGTTACTCATCTTCGTTCGATTTATTCAAACTGAATAGGTTCTTATTACCGAAATCAGAGATCTATTTAAGTGAAATAGTCTTTGAATGCTTCAGATTAGCATAACACTGTTAGATTTATTGGAGGTCCACTAAAGACATTTTTTAATGATATGATCTGTTTTCCTGCTGGTGATGAAGCACTTAACTCATAAAATTTATTACATAATTTTGGTGAAGCTGGTTTCAACCTAAATGGTCAATGTTGTTCTAAGGCAATTGCTGGTACCAAATTGCCTTTAGACCGCGAACCAAAGCTTCCTTTGTGAATCTGAAAACACAGTTCGGGCTTTTTTTTACGTCTAGCTCATAATCCATATGGAGTGGTTCGTGGGTGAATATTAAATTGGTACTCCAATTCGCGGTTTTTTGGCTGTCGAGTACCATCTCTTAGGGAAATGGAATAGTCCACTATACCATCAGAAATATTGATTCTAATAAAAATCTACCGTGCGCTTTTAAAGATATTCAAGATTAAAGGTTTAACTCCTTCTGGAGGTACCTTAACCAATTGTACGATTGAAGTGAATTTTTTGTATGGCGTTCCCCATGACCCTGTCCACATTGGCTGAATTTTTCAGATTTTTATCTTAAACCTTTAAGAACTAAGTTAAAATTGTTGTCGTTATGTGTTGCAGGTACAAAAGTACCCATAAAACGCGAACCGAGACTTTATTTGAAAAACTGGGTATGAGGTGATGCTTACAGAGGTCCTTTAATAATAATTTAACGGTCTCATGACGGGGTTTTTTTAGTGTTGTACTATGTAATTTAATGTTTAAAGATTAATGTTTGAGGCTGCGCCTCAAATGGTTCATACGCTGGGTCCAATTTTGGCATACTCACTACAATATATCGGCCGGTATGTTACGAATAAATTCTTCAATACTGGCCTCCAGCGCGTCAACTGTTGCGGGCTTTAGACAAGAGCCTTATCATAGCCCCCCAAAAATTAATCTAAAGGCGTTAAATCGCACGATCTAGGCGGCCAAACGTGAAATAAACTGTTCCTCGAACTCGCCTCTCAATTGGGCCATGGTTTCGCGTGCTGTGTGGCAAGTGTGCCAAGTCCAGCTCTTCCATTTTGGACAAAAGAAAGTTTGTAATCATCACACGGTAGCGCTCTCCATTCACAGTAATTTTCCTGCCTTCGTCATCTTTAAAAAATTACGGTCCAGTGAGGCCACCGGCCCATAATCCACACCAAACAGTGCATTTTTCGGGAAGCATTGGCAGTTCTTGCAACGCTTCTGGCTGCTCTTCACACCAAATTTGGCAATTTTGTTTGTTCACGTACCCATTCAACCAGAAATGAGCTTCGTCGCTGAACAGAATTTTCCGATAAAAAAGTGGATCTTCATACAACTTTTGCCAGCGCCCATTCACCAAAAGTTTGCCATTATGACAGGTCGTGTGGCTTCAATTCTTGTACCAGCTGTATTTTAAAAGGTTTTATATCCAAATCCTTTTGCAAAATTTTCCACGTAGTGGAGTAACAGAGGCCCAATTGCTGCGAGCGGCGCCGAATCGATAACTCACGGTCATTAAGAAACCTGGCGGATACAGCTGCAAAAGTTTCCTTTGTCCGCACTCTACGTATGCCTGTTGGTGGTTTAATGTCCAATAATGTAAATTTGGCGCGAAATTTAGTCACAAGATTCCAAGTAGCCGCCTCAGAAGGTCCCCCAAACTGACCATAAAATGGAAGAAGTGGACGATGCACTTTCAATAAAATTCAATAATCTGCAAGCGTCGTTCGTTTGTAAGTCTTAAGTAAGTCATGGTTAAATAGACCAAACTGAACATGTTTGACAGTAACATGTGACTCGAAAATAGCTGAGCTGCCAAAAACAGTGTGACCAAAAGGAAAGTTGCTAAAAAATAACCCTTTACTTGTCGAATAGTGTGGAAAAACAATTATTATACAGTTGGTCATGGACGCGCTTATTGCTTGACAACTTTTCCACTTTTTTGTAGACTTACCAAAGAGATGTGAAATTTTTGACTATGGTTTTTTTAATTTTTGTTTTTAAAGTTTTTGTACGCTTGGTTATTATTTTCCTTAATTTATTTCTCTAAACTCTTTTTGTCTAGAAAAATCAAAAAATCATTGGTTGCTCAAAAAGTTTTTTTTGTAATCCGCATTTCGTTTCTGTGCACTTAGCTTAATTTACACTAATCAATTTAAAATATATCCTTTCATTTGATGAAAAAAACTTGAACATTTACAACGCTTTCCTAGGGTTATTAAATTAAAGCAATCAGCAACAACTGTACAATGTTGTTTTATTTTCTCGTGTCAAAGGCTTTTACTGACTTATACAAAAATTTATAGTATATGCCCTCAATTTTCTTTCTCTCTTTTTTTAGTCTTTTAGAGCGCTCAAATTTTTTAATGCTTTCCCCCAAAAATAGAACGGCATGCACCATAAATTTAAGGGCAGTAAAAAAAATTATTTATATATATATTTTATTATGTGCCAAAAAATGAAATTGAATTTAAGTAAATACACAAAGTGACATTTTTATTGACAATTTATTTTTTGTGCCATGTTTTTTATACAGCAAAGTTTGCTCTACGCGGAAAAGATTAAGGCTTATGGGTAGTTAATCACTTAGTGAAAAGAGCAAAACACATGAAACAAAATTTGTTTTTATAAAGTAGGGAGATTTCCATCCTCCAAGCACGAAAATAATAATAAAACTTTTTTGGTGAGGGTGTTTAAGCGAGTCATTCAGGCCATGTGAAAATATGCAATGCTTTGTGTATTTTATATGAGTCTGCACTTTGTATTTTATAATTTGCATTATTTGTTTTCTGATTTCACAAAGCTGAAAATTGGAATGGAAATAAGTCAAGCCCAGAGAGGAGTGTTGAGTGTGAATGCTGAACAGGAATTTGGATGGGGGTGTAGGTGTCAGGGTTAGTGTTTGCATCGATTTTCTAATCAGGGTTAAGGAGGCTAAACGGGACATGTTATATGCTTTTTACAGCACTGGATTTAATTTGACATCGCTTTATGGCTGGCTCATTAAATGCAACTTTGCACTTGTGAGTGGCACTTAGCTTTCCTCCCATAACCCACAAAATTGCATTCATTCATTCATTTGGATGTTCGTTTTTATTAAATTAACTTTTATTTCTGCCCTGAAATTGTTTTGTAAAGAATTGCAAGAAACTTTGCCGACAATGCGGACCATACAGATTGGCACATTCATGCATCGAATGGCCAGCGGTGAAGGCGTCGCGATATGTGGGCTTATGAGCAATCTCCGGATGTACATAGCGCAGTAGAATGCGAAAAATATCATGAAAAAGCCAAGTGCCGGGTGCAGCCAACAGATGTCGGGACTCGCAAAGTGTGCGCATGATGCAGTAACGCGGATTATAGTTGTGCCTGTGGGTGTGAATATGAAATATGAGTGAATTCGCTTTACTTATTTGACTTACATTTCGGACATTTGGCCGAGTAGATCAAAGAGCATGGCATGCGGACTCTGTTGCCTTAACAGCTTTCGACCCTCCAGCTCTAGCTGACGACGCAAGCGACGACCCAGGGCGTTGGGATGACAATAGTAGTTGCCATACATATCCTGGACCAAATTGGAGGCCGGACAGCCGCTTTGCTGTGGATACGCAAACGATCTGCGATGATTGGCTTGTGGGTAGGAAAAGTAAAAGGATTGTATGGGATCGGAGGGATTGAGGGCCACTATAATTGGTGAAATGGGAGGCATGTCTGGAGCGGGCGGAGGTGGTGGAGGCGGTGGTGGTGGTGGTGGTGGAGGAGGCGGTGGTTTTACTTTGGGCTTGCCACGTCGCCTGGGTATCCAATCTTCTATGGCCGCAGGCAAATCATATATAGATGTGGTTTCACACAACACATTTAAGCCTCTAGGAATTGTACCCACAATGGATTTGGCCCAGTTGGCTGTTAGCTGTAAGAGGTTTAGTTAACAGATGTTATATGGTAGTATTTGACAGAGTCGTAAATCGAAAATACCATTACAATTTTTGGGGGAATTAAAAATTTAATTACCATTACAATAACAATTATTTAGTAATTAAAAATTTAGTTACCAATTGTAATTTATAATAGTTGTAGCAATTTCAGTCTCAAGTTTTAATTGCATAACATATTGCAAAATAAAATGTATTTCTAATTAACCAAAAATTAAAGTATCTGGTACAATTATTGAAATAATTGCAGTGTAAAATAATTGTAATTGTAATGATAATTAAATTTTAAATTGCCCCAAAATATTTCATGGTAATGGCGATTAACAGGTCTGGTATTTGAACTTTTAAGCCGATCAATAGACAGTCTTGCTTAGACAAAATGTAAAGTTAACAGAGCTGATTCAAAAATTGTTGTTTTTTGTTGGTATTTCAATTTTTAAGCTCATCAATTACGAGAGCATTAATACTAAGTGAAATCAACAGAGCTCGACAATAATCTGTTTATGTAATATATGGACGTTTAAGCTGATGAATTAACACAGCATTAACAGGGTGTTTAGTTACGCGGAGCTGGCCTAAAAAAATTGGTGTTATTCGGTAGTTCTTAATTCGTTGTATTAACAGAGCTTTATTAAAACGTTAAGAGCTAGCCGATATTATGATTTTGTATGTAAGTTTTTAGACTTTTAAGCCCATGAACTAACAGAACATTAACAGCATATCAAGTTAACTAAGCAGTCTGACAAAATTATGTTATACGTTTAAGCCGTATATTTAACAGTATTTTCAATTAACAGATTTGGCTAAGAAATACCTTCTTATATGTTTGAACTATTAAATTAACAGAGCTTACTATAACAGACCATTAACAGTACGTTAATTTTACCCAAAATGTTTATATGGCAGTGTTTGGATTGATAAGCCGAAATTTGAACAGATAATTTGCTATATGTTAATTAAAGATATTTTAACTGATAAGTCGTTAAATAAGCAGAGCATTGAGAGTATGTTAACTTAACAGAGCTGGCTGACAAAATATGGTTTTTTACAGACAGTAAACTAACAGTAAATTAAATAAACTGAGTTTGGTAACAAAATCCTGTTACATGTTTTGACGGTTATGCCGATCGAATAACGGAACATTAAGAGTTTGTTAAGGTAACAGAGTTGGTCAATAAAAAAGTTGTTATAAGAAAGTCTTTGAACTGTTGAGCTGATAAATTAACAGAGAATTAACTTGTAGGGGTAAGATTTCTAATATCCATAATTTTGTTTGTTAATTGATCAAATCGCTGCTATTTCAAATAGCGGCAGGTCCGGCATCATCGTGAGAACTAGTCAGTGATTGGAAAGATACCCAATTTTCTTACCTACACCCGGAAAAAAGATTTTCCTAAATTTTAGGAAAATGGATTTTATTACCTTAAATGTGTTTCCTTAAATATAGGGCATTTTACCTAAACAATCTTGTTTTAGGACTAAATTTTTTAGGAATCCCTTGCCTTAAAATTATGCCATTTTCCTAAACTTAAGCTGCCTTTACACTTGTCATACTCTTGTCATCTCTAAAGAGACTCTCTGACGATAGTGTAATAGCAAAGCAAATAACTCTAAATATTTGGCAAATGTTGGCTTTTTTTATGTAATTTGATAGGTTCAATTCGATAAGAGATTGTCTTTAAAGAAGTTTGACAACCTACTATTTAGAGATATTTGAAAAATGAAAAGGCAGCTTTAGTATTATTATTTCATATATGGCTAATTATTTCTGAAGTTGGCAACTATTTTTTTTCATAGTCTCCAAACATTTGAATTTTTTGTCAGGCTATAACAGCAGTCTTTCACGTTTTTTAATATTTTGTTTTTTGTTGTATTTATTTTTTTAAAGTTGCTTATAGCTAAATATTTGAAGGGTCTAAAAATAAAAAGAATATTTCCAAAAATATTGTTTTTCCTTTACTTTGTTATGAATATATTTGCGATGGTTGAACTGGAGGAAAAAACCGCCAAAACTTAAGAACAAAAATTAAATCGCGGTTTGTAAAAAAACGGCCATTTTGAGATTTTCCAAAAAAATGAGGAGTAATCCTTTGGATATTTTTAGTACTCTAAAAAAGGTTTCATGGTAGGACAACCATAACTTTCCGCGAAATTCACTTGAAAAGAATGAAATAAAAATTTTATATGAATCATGCTTTGACACTGAGCATATATAATATAATATTGACTAGCGGGAAATCAACCGTTTTTATATGTTTGAAAAAATTCTGGAAATATCCTTACAATATTTTATGTAAGTTTTCTAATTTGCCCGATGGGACGTTTGGATATGGAAAATAATTGAACAATTTAGTGGTGGAGGTGTGGTGTTTTGGTGTGTGTTGTGGGGGTGGTGCTTATTACCTAAAAAACGACGTCTTACATTGCCTAAAATTTTAGGTCACATGTTACCTAAAAAGCTTATTTATTGACTAAAAGGTTGGCCTTTCTCTTACCTAAACAGACGTTTTATGGCCATATATTGCATAAAATTTTAGGTCACATATTACCTAAAAATCAAATTTATTGCCTAGAACACTTTAGGTAATAGAGGCCTGAAATTAAGTCCATATTTCCTTGGCTGTCATTTTAGGTAAAATGGACTTAAATTTCTGGTAATTTTCAACAGTTTTAGGTAATATTTTTTTCTGAGTGTAGATAAGGTACAAGGTAAATGTCAAAAAATATACCTAGATAAGATAAAAGGTATCCGGAATTTCCAGTACCTCGGTAAAGGTACAAAAAAGGTTTTAAATTTAAAAACAAATTATGTTAAAAAAAAAATATAAACTGTACGGTCTTAAATCCAAATATAAGCAAAGTTCTTTGACACGCTTGAAGTTAAAACTCTTTTTATATGAGCATCTTTAAGTTGATCACAATATTTCAAATTTTTCAAGTATTGAAGTCAGGAAAAATATTAATTTACTACTGGATTTGCCCTGCAAAATTGTGAATAGTGCAATAAAAATAAGTATCATCTTGTAGCACTGGGCTAGAGCCGAATAAATCAATTTAATTAAAGCTCAACAGCATTAGCGAAAATGTCAGCAACATTATACAGTTCATTAAAAAATAAAAATTTCTTGGAAATATAACGTGTTTCATTTAAAACAGTACACTTTAAATGATTTTCAGAAGTTGGATACATTTTCTGTAACTGTTTAACATTTGGATATCTCTAAGTCGGTATTTGCTATGAACTTCAGCCAATATAGAGGCAATTATTTCATGTGTGTGGCAAAATCACACACGCTTTCACTTTCGTAAAAAATTTGCAATTTAAAACCGGTAGCCTAAAAATCGCAAAACATTGCAAAAGTGAAAGTGAAATTGGGAGCACGGCTGATAGTTTGGCTTCCTCTTTTCTAGCATGAATGGTATAGTTTATGAACAAGAAGTATTCACCGGACGTCTAGTTAAACACTTTTCTTTTCAATATAGCAGAGCGCGGCAGCATCTGGGCTATAATGTAATCAGAGCGAAAAAACCACGTACGAAAAGTGCCTAGTACCTTGCCTATTGACAAGGTGAATGAAAATTAAGACTTAGATAAGGTAAAAGGTACACGAATTTGAAAATACCGAGGTAAGGTAAAAGGTTCACAAAATATGTATCTAGGTATGTACCCTAGGTATTTGTATAGGAAGCTGATTTCAGGCTGGCCATTGTGGCAACGCGCTTATATAGTCCAGCCAACAAGTATTAACTTAACTGGCCAGAATTAAGCAGATCTCCTAGTAAAAAGTGGCATATCACTCCGGGCATAGCCGCACACTAAAACTACGTAAGTCAATACGCTATCTAAGGAAAAGCTTTACCTATATATATACCACTGTATATGCCACTACATATGTATATACCACTCGCCTTCAAATAAAGTCCACGACCAAAACATCTAGTACACGGACCTGGCCTAAAAACCCTTTTAATACTTTGCCGTGCACTCGATGTTGGCCAAAGTGACCCGGCCGGATAAAACTCTTTAATTAACTTTACTGTATTGTAACTTGAAGATCAGCTGTTCTATCTGAATTGAATGTACAGGAGCAGCGTGTCCAGTTTCAATACCATATTAATAGATTATTATCTTATTGATTAATTATGACATAATCAGGACTGCAAACCAGTTTGAACAAAACCGGTTCGATCCCGGAATTCTGGATTTTTTTTACTGTGAACCAAGCCCTGAACCGAACCACATGGTCGAAAATAGATGAACCCAAGCTTTTGGTTCGGTTAAAAAACAAAAGATTATACACATTAAAATTTACTTGGGTACCCTTCTATGTACGTAACAGCAGAGTCGACAACTAGAAATATAACAATACGGAAAGTCGGTCAAGCCAGAGATATGATATACTTTGCACATGCGAAAGTGAATATATGTATACACTTTATAGGGTCAGAGATGCTTTGTTCTGGCGGTTACATACATTTGCACAAATATTCTTTGTACCTTTGGTACAGAACATAAACAGACACTGAATCAGAGAAAACTGGCACAAATTGCTTATCTGATACATATACATATCGAAAAACTTCATTGGTAGTTTGCCATGAAGCTTTGCCTGCTTTCGACTGCCCCCTACACCTCTTCCCTACAAAGAAAAACTTCATGAGGAACTTCATGAAGTTTGCTTTACCGTGTAAATGCAGACTAACAATGTATCTACACAAAAAAAAAACAAGAAAGAAAGTCGGTCAAGCCCGACTATAACATACTCTGCACCCTTAACGTCGCAGCTCGCATTTGGTCACGAGTCAATCGGCCAGTTAACACACAACGCACAACGCAGTGCGCTCTCTAAGTCTCTCTTTCTCTCTCTCTCTCTCTCTCTCTCTCTCTCTCTCTCTCTCTCTCTCTCTCTCTCACTAAGGATGCTTCTGCTCTATTGGTGGGGTGGGTGGTGGGTGTTAACTGACCGTTTTTTGCTCATAACTTGAGTATCGTTCATCCGATCTTTATCATTCCTTCAGCAAACCGATAAATAATTTTCAGTACTAGATAGTACGAACCATCTATCATCAAAACTGTAGGAGATACGTTTTTTCCAAATTGCGGGGGCGCGAGGGGGCGTGGCAAAAATTGAAAATAAACTTGATCTGCCTGCAAGTATTAGAAATATATGTCCCATACATGTCAAACCTCTATCTCTTACCATCTGAGATCTCTTCGTTCATACGGACGGACGGACAGACAGACAGACGGACAGACGGCATAACTATATCGACTCGGCTGTTGATGCTGATCAAGAATATATATACTTTATAGGGTCGGAAATGATTCCTTCTCCCTGTTACATACTTTTGCACAAACTTAATATACTCTATGTACCTTCGGTACAGAGTATACAAATATGCAAAACCTACACAAAAATGTAGGATTTCTACACGTTTCGACCGGGACTTTCAACCCATAACGTTTCTGTAGCTTTTCTGCACGCCGCGCATCATTCATCTCAGAGCAGAACAGGACAACCAACCCACGCCAGGCGACGCTTAGGTATTGAAATCCTACACGTTACCTGTAGCTTTTCTGCACGCCACGTGTAGCTTTCTGAATTCTACATTTTGCGTGTGCAATCTAGCAGGCCGCAATACGATTCGTTTAGTTTTGGCGTTTCTACACGCGCCCACGTGCAGCCCATCTTGTTTTCTTTGTGAAGGCGTCAAGTGTATACCTATTGTATTGTTATTTTAAATATATTGGGAAAAACGTGCAACGAACCAAGGTTCGAACCAAAACCAACGCCCAAAAACCTCAAACCTCAAATTTCCGAACCTTAACCGTTGGTAAATTTTGGTTCGAACCTGCAAACCGGAGGTTCCGGAAATTTTTTTGTGTTTGCAGTCCTGGACCTAATTGAATTTTTATAAATTGAATTGATGCATGAATTAAATTGTTATTAATTTGGTCACCTGAAGTATAAGCCCATAGTCTACACAGGTTAGGTGGGTAATAGACGAAGTACAATTAACATCATAGTTCTTCATCTAAATATAGTCTGTGTGATCTTTAAGTTTAGCAATTGGTTGATTTTTATTCCGTTTCTTCCTTAACTCTGTGTACTATCTTTAGTTATATGATGGGGCATTTACCGTATCCGACTCCGTAGTAGAGCAGGGCAAAACATTGATGTTTGTAGCGATATATAGATGTTTGGAAAAAATGGCAAACATCGATGTTTTTTTTCTACATCGATGTTTTTACTTTTCTACCATCTACCTAAAAGCGTCGGCAGAGGAAGCGAGGAAATTGTAAGAGAACTTATTAAAATATGTGACTCATAATATAAATGTATACAATTAAATAGAAATAAATAAGAGAGCTTGTTGAGTTGTTGGACTTGCCCAGTCGGAGAATCGAAAATATGGAGAAATAAGCCCACATAATGACAATTTTGAATAATATATATTATGTCGGCTAACCACAGATTGTGGACGTCCAGGGCCACAGAAGGGTATATTAGAGTTACTTGCCATTTTATAAATAACAATTTTGAATTACAGTCGATAGTTCTGTCTACGAATAAACTTTTAACATTCACAAATCATACGGCAAACATATCAGAAACTCTGCTAAGTATAATATATTGACGCGACAAAGTTGTAACTGATAATGACGCAACTATGAAGAAAGCATGTGAGCTACTAAACCTTGATCACTTACCATGCTTTTCCCACTTGTTAAACTTACTCGTACAGGATGCTTTAAAGGTATTTTGACCAAGTGCAAGCGCATTGTCGCTTACTTCAAGTCAAGAGCAATAGCTAATGCAAAGCTTAAAAAGTCGCAGGTCGTTGAAAGTAGGTGGAACAGCGCATAAAAAAATATAGAAATATTATTTTTAACCAGAGCTTAATACCGAAATCGGAACCGAAACTCGTTTCGGGATTAAGGCCTGTTTTTAACTTTTATGTAGTATTACTATCAGAAACATCGATGTTTTTTTCAAATCATCGAAGACATCGATGTTTGTCAAACATCGAAAACATCGATGGTTGCGAATATAGATGTTTTCCCTGCTCTACTCCGTAGGCAGAGTACGGATCCAGTTTGCTGCCTCCAGTTCATTAAAACTGTATATTTACACAGCTCGACAATAATCTGTAGTTAGATAAATATATTCGGTCTTAAAGCTGAATTAACATAGTATTAACAGTGTATTAAGTTACGCGGAGCTGGCTACAAAAATTGTTGTATTTTTTAGGACTGTTGAGCCGATGAATTAACAGTATGTAAAGTTAACAGAGATTACCGAAAAATTTTTGTATTATGTTTGAGCTGGCCTAATAAAATGGTGTCATGTGGTAGTAATTGGACTCCTTACACGATGCATTAACAGAGCTAATTCAGAATGCTAAGATATTATGATTTTGTGTTGTAGTACACTAACAGAGCATTAACGACATAATGATGTTATATGTTTGAGGCGAACACTTAACAGAGCATACAAAATTGGCTGATAAATATATTTCTATGTGTTTGGACTGTCTGCCGATAGATGATAGAGAACTAACAGGCCAGTATGTTAACTTTACACATCTGACCGACAAAATGTTGATATGGCAGGGCTTGAATTGATAAGCCCAATTTTTCACAAAGCATTTTTAGTATTTTAATTTAAGATATTTGGTCTGTTTAGTCGATAAATAAGCCGAGCATTCAGAGTAAAAAATATTATTTGGGCAGTTTTTGAACTGAAATTAACAGAGTTGGATAAACAAAATCTGGTTATGCCGATCAATTAACGGAACAGTTTGTTAAGGTAACAGTACTGGGCATTTAACTGTTAAGCTGATAAAATAACCGATCATTAAGGGTATGTTAACTTAACCGAGCAATCTGAAATAATGATGCTAAATCATAGTGTTAGGATTTCTAATCCGACATTTCTGTCATAAAAACTGGTCTAGTTTTGTAGATGGTTTTCCAATTGTTGAATATGATACTGCAAATATCTTGTGATTTGATTGTCATCATCCTCCAATGATCGGACAAATTTAGCAAGCAAACACTTGTAATGTAATTTTTTCATTTCGAAAGTAAAATAGCAAAATATACCTAAGGTGCTTATACTTTCACTTCCATGCTTAACTTGCAGTCTACAATTGTTATCAAATGAAGATTATATTTTTATCGATAGTTAGCTTAGCGATATTTCACTATTCTGCCCCAAGACACCATCGACCCTATTTAAAATTGAGACTAAACCCAACTAAATAGATACTTCCATAACATAACTCACATTTTTAAAAATAACTATTTTCCACTCACCGTTATGGATGAACCCAATTCGAAGGTAAGCCAACGCTTTTGACGCTGCAGCAATTTAGGTGAATATAACGTTTTTTCGCGCATATAGCTCAAGGCTCGACTGGAATTGTAGCCACCGAGTTCTCCTCCTCCATCCCCTTGTACCAAACTCAGCCCGCCAACCATTAAAAGCAGAAAAACACAATTTATTTTCCTCATTGCGTAGCCCACAAGGTCTTCTCAAGAACTGAACCCGTTCACTTCGTGAAACATTTTTGTTTTAGTTAATTTTTTTCTGCGTGGCCTTTCAATTTGCTGCTGGTGTTTGCTTTAACGATTAGTTCTCCACCAAGAATGGGGTCAGCAGTTGACTGAGTTCTCTAATTGAATTAACATCCGCCCGGCAGTCTCCCAAAACGAATGAAAGACTTATTTTACCAAAAAAATTAAATACTTTCATTCTGCTACAAAAATGTGTTCTATTTGGTTGATGCAACTGCTGCTGGTAGCTGTCGCCTATGCCCAGAGTCCTGAAATCAGTCACAATGTCACGCTGACCCTTCATCCGGAGCAACAGCAGTCACTGATGCCGCCGCAGCGCAAACTTTCGAGAGGAAAACGTTTTGTGGCTTTTCCACAGGGTTCATCGGCTTCGGTAAGTCAATGAACGTCATGCCGCAGGAAGAAGTAAAACTTTAATTTATTCTTTAAAGACCGCTGTCTGTCTGACCACTGGCGTTATTGGCAACCCCAACTTGCTGTTCCTTAGTTTGGGCATTAATTGGGGCATTGCCTATGATCTGCCCAATATCACTTGGGTGTTGCACAATGCCCACGGCTGGATGACAAAGAAAACGGCATTGGCTAAGATCAAGCGAAGACAACGAAGGGAACTTTATGGTCGTCTGGAGACAATGATAGACAGGTAAGTGTGCTCAGAAAGTCAAGAGAAAAGTTGTTTTTAGTAGAGACGGGGTTCTGAGTCCATTTTTTGCTTAAAATAAGAGCTGAGCTGGGCAGATTAAGTCTCAAGCATTCTTAAAAAGAATGCAAATATCTGAAAATGAGAAATAGATAATTTAAGATAATTTTTGGTTAGCAGCCGGGACCGTAAATAATAATTATGAGTTTAAAAAAATTTAAGCCCAAAAAAGCCTCCAAGTAGGGTGGGAAAAAACACATATGGGCATTTCCACCAAAAAGTCCAAGACCAAAAAATTGAAAGTGCTGAAAAACACTCAGTTTTATCAAATTTTCAAGGGGAAACAATTAAATTGAACTAATGTAAGCCAATCTTACATTTAATTACAACCCACTTCGAAATATTCGGCTTTACGGATGCGCTAGCGCGAATTTTTTAATTTGTACCTAAATTTTGCACATTTTTTTGATAAAAGTGTCTATAGATTGCACTTACTTTTGCTATCTAAAATCGTTCTGATTGCCTATAGATTGCACTTACTTTTGCTATCTAAAATCGTTCTGAGTTATAAAAGAATGCATAAGAAACTATAAGAAACTATGTGATTGAAAATAATCGTAAGTTTTTGCTTCGCCTTATACAGAAAACACATAAATAAAATGATGGAAAAAAGTGTCGCGTTCACAATGTCACGTATCGAATCATATTTTATTTTGAAATGAAAAAAATTATGAAAATTGTTCGATCAAATAAATTCTAATATACAGTTAAATTATTCAACCACATTTTCAAAATAGACGAACTAAATGGTTTTGGCAGATCTCGCTGAGTACCACTTCCATTTTTTGTCGCGTGCGAATCGCTTTTTGATAGGCTTTATCTTGGAACCAGCACTAGGTGTGCTCATTTTTTTCTCACTAAATAAGTTAAAGTAACAAAAGAAAAAAAAATTATTTTAATTTGACTTTTATTCCACTTTAAATGCGTACGACTGTCGCGTTCGACATCATGGAAATACCCATATATGTTATTTTTTTGCGGTAAATTCGAAAACAGGATAAGTTTGATTGCTTACGTTGGCCATATAAAAAAAAAATACAACTTTAAATGATGGAAAATCGAGTTTAATAGCATATTCGTTAATCTGATGTGTTTTTGTCCTTGTGTAACGTGTTTTATTCATGTATATTTTTTATATTAATCTTAGCAAGTTTAGCTGTGTTTCGTGGAGTAGAGCTCTCAAGCCACTGCGAGGTGCTCAGGCTTTTGGATGTGGAGTTACGAACTAAAGTGTTTGTTTGCTTTAATTGGCTTTTTCTCGAAAAAATCGTTTGAACATGCACCGTTGCTAGACATTTTTGTCAGCCACAAACGCTCAGAGGCCCTAGGTAAACAGTTACTGTAAAAAATTGTCGAAAACCTCCTAAGTAAACCACCGAAACACAAGCAAATGAAAAGGTACGCACGTTTGTCAAATATTTTGAAAGGAAACAGATAAATTGTGGACGAAAAATACTAAGATATAAAAATAGGCGTTTTTAATGGATTGATAAAAATATAGTAATTGACGTCGAAGTAAATTGTGGATCTATGAATAGAGGAGGTCGTCCAAAAGTGGATTACGAGAATGCTAGTTCCTGACAAAAGCGAAAGTTGGCGATAGAGCTGTCAGAGGTTAATAATAACTCGTTGCCTTGGCTTGTATATGCTGTTAGAGTTCGTCTAGCTTAAAAACAAAAACCTTTGTAACTAAATAATAGTTTTAACAAAGATGTTTAAAATTTGTTAACATTAATAAATTGTTATAAATTGGTCAAATTGAGAAGCTCGCCCTTGAACCTTTGGTCTGCTGTTCAGGACCAAATTTTTTGAATAATTTTGGCCCAAATTGATAATTTTAAATGTTCTTATGTATAACCAATTGTTTTGGTCAGTACAATTGCACACAACAGATCAAATCTATGGAAAAACATATTTATTTTGAATTTCCCAAATAATTTTAGATACCATGTTCGGGGAAGGGAATGTGGGCGTGGTCGAATTGCATAATGAACAAAAACCGAAATTCTACTTCAATTTGAATAATTTATGTGCAAAAACTTAGCTTCCTATCTTTCAATTTGAAGTTGATGCCAAAAAAAACGAAAAAAAAACCATAGTGCTATGGCAGCTATAAGAAATAGTCATCCGATTTTGATCAAAATTTGTTTGAATACATATAATATTAATAATGGCCGAGTTTAATTTATTTGCTGTCAACAAAAGTATAAATACGTTACAAAAAAAATTTTATGAGCTAAGGAAGCCTATCAAAGAAAATCTAATAAAATTACAAAATAAACTAATAACGACTCCGACACGGTGGGGGTATTTTATTTGCCCGTCCGGCCAGCTATGCCCCTATTCACAGCCGATTGTAGTCAGAGACGTTATTAGAGCTAACAAAAACTTTAATAATATAGCGATCGAGAAAAGGGAGAGAGAGAAAAAACCAAACCCCATAAACTATATATGCTGCCTGATCAGGAGCCATCGGTCTGACTCGAGTAGAGCTTTTTTGTTTTCAACGTTACCGTCCTCAGACTCGTCCCTTAGTCAATATTATAAGCTATCGAGCTGAGATTTGCAAACTTTGGTCAAACTCGCACGACTATATCTAATAGCTGCCATGGGACCGACCGGATCGGATGACTGTGTCTTATAGCTAACGAAGGAAGGTCAATAAGCAAAAGTCTGCTCTAGTACGTTGGTAAACGAAGGTTAGGGTCCCAATTTAAGCCACGTAGGGCAAAAAGCAAGAATTGCTTTTGAACTGATTCAATTCGATCGATATACTTTTTATATTGCGGACACCAGACGGACGAGCAGTATTCGAGTACAGGACGAACTAGAGCAGTATACAGAAGCTTTGTGGTATATGGATCATTAAATTCCTTCGAACAACGTTTAATGAAGCCAAGTACACCTTTCGCCCTATTAACAATAGAGGAGATATGAGGATTAAAACTCAATTTTTAAGGCCGCTAACATTGAAAACAAAAAGTTTTTCTCACTAAGACCCATGTTTTGACCGATGGTTCCTATGGCAGCTATAAGATATAGTCATCCGATCATAATATTTCTATGCCTTGCAAACTTCTGGGCAAAATTATAATACCCTTTTTAGATTTTTATGTAAGCGTTCTTAAACTCTGACATTTCAAAAACAGCTTTTGCAAGCGTATAAAAACTTCGGCACAGACGAAGTTAGCTTGGCATTCTCGTTTGTTAATTTTTTCATATACATATTATATATCAACTGTATGGCAGTATTGCGTAGATCATATGTGTAGGTCAGGTCATGGTCAGATATATGATCAGGCTCCTTCGGTTCAAAAGATATTTGAATTCAATTTTTATTTTCAATTTTATCTATAAAAATTGACAATTAATTATTATCAGGGCTTAATCCCGTAACGATTTTCGGTACCGGTACGTCCCGAAATGAATGTTTCGGTTAAAGGTTCTATTTCGGTTTTCAATTAATTTCGGTTTCGATACGGTACCCAGATTTATATTTCGGTATACCGGTACGTACCCGTACGTCCTCGTCTTATGTAACTAATATATCATTCTTGTGATTTGCTCGCGGTAACATAACTGCATTCAATGTGGTTGAGCCTATACAACTTCTTAGCGGATTCATTATAAATTTATCGCCAGAGAACCTGCGTAGCTGGAACAGAAAGCACGACTTTTGAAATCTTACACAATTCTGGGAACATTGTGGAGGATTCTGACCACCAGTTAAGAATGTTTTCAGGGTTTCAAACGCGCTTAAGTGCGAGAAAAGTCTTAATGGAAATCAGTAACTGTTTTGCTATGGATCCAGTGTATCCAATTGGAATAAAAATCACCCAAAACAAGACATTCGGTTGAAGTTGAGTTGTGGTCACCTCCGCTAGCTCTAATATGCGTACTATTTTGCGAACTGAGTCCCACACTTTCCGGTGCAGAAGAAAGTCATTATCTGCAGCCCCAAATGGAGCAAATGTTGAAGATGTCTTCTGCCAGCAAATATCTTACCATCTTGTATGTAGAGCTCCAACTCGTGACCAAATCTACGATGCGCTCTGCAAAAGTAAAATAAACCGAAACTGTACCGGTACCAACGTTTCGGTTTCGTTTCGGTGCTATCGGTTATTAATGGAATAACGGTGAACGGTTTTCGGTTCTCAAGAAAAAATTTGCATCGGTTCCGGTTCCGGTACTTCATTTGAAACGGTTTATATCGGTTAACGGTTCCGGTACCGGTTCCGGTATTAAGCCCTGATTATTATATTTCAATTTTTATTTTAAATTTATTTAATTTCTTATTTTGATTTTTATTATTTAAACTAATTTTGATAGTTAAAAAATAATTTTTAATTCATAATTTTTTTTACCAAAAAATTATAATCGTTACGGTTCCTGTCAAAAATTACTCAGAGAGAACAGCTTACTAATATCTGAGTGAAAAGTTGCCGACGTAGCAAATGGTGCTTCTATGTTAAATCTTCTTTGTCGAGGCTTGCTTTGCAACCTTGGTGCAGACATAAAGAAAATCAATTGTGAAACAACTATCACAAGAAAGAGATGAAGTTAATACCCGTTACCGCCGTGTGCTGTTCATATGTCTAGAAATATGAGGGCAATCAAACATGACCAAGAACCGAACCCATTAGCAACGCGTTTTAAGAAATCGGTTAGATAGAACTTCAGGTAAGCTGGTGACCCTAAGAGTTTTTCTGATATATAAAACTTCCCAGTAGGGAACCCGTCTGTCTTTTTGTACTTGACTTTTAGGACCCTTCTTTATTTGAATGCAAAAGTAAAGTTCTGACTTCTGTCAACATTGAGTTACAGCTTGAATTGCTTGCTCACGCATTTCTTCGCTACAATTTAACTGTTCCGAATTTTGGTTAATACTCTTGCAGAGGGTATATTAAAATTTGACTGATGTTTGCTGTGACTTTATATTATATTTTGGCTAATGTTATGTTGATAAATAAGGTTCATTTAGAAGTCGAAACATTCTTTAGAGTCAGCTTTGGAGTTAGTTTTTATGCAAAACTTATCCGATAGTTTTCAGCCACTGGGGATTGAATATTTCAATTGTCTTAGCAGTATTGGTGACTCATGTGAGAAATGTATAAATATTTTATTTAGCAGGTCTGTTCTCAATGCCACTTCGGCCATTTTACTTTTTAAAATGTAAATTGAAGGTAGCAGGAAAACTTTGGTTACTAGATCAAGGCTTCCTTTTTCAACGAATTGAATCCACTTGGCATAGAGCTGTTGGTTTCAACAGCTTAAGCCATTCAGCTTTTACTTAAGTGTCACCTTCAACATAACCTTATAAACATAGAGTGACAAAAACCGAAGTGGAATTGTTTACAGTTATCAACTACGCTTAGTATTGGCATTGTAATCTTATATGCCCAAATTTCTCTTAGAATTAGCTCAAAGTGTATGATCTAGTCGTTAAGGTATAGATTTCTGGCACTCACATGTAGACACTTTACATGCCACAGGGAGACTCCCACCATCTATTTCCGCCTTTCGCACTACTTGTGCCAAAATCAGCCAAGCCACTTGGCTTATCACGCACAGTGCGGCCAAGAAAACTTGCCCTCAAGTGGTGCTCCCACCACCATATTTTCCTGCCAGCCAGTGTGTGTGTGTGTGTGAGTGTGTTGGGGGGTGCGTGGGTGCGTGCGCCTGGCATAATAATAAAATGTTGGTATTTTATATTAGCATTTAAATTGGCTTTTTGTATGCTTCGGAAATAGTTTAATATCCGAAAAAGAGTCTCCGCTTCGCTCTGCGGTTTATTTTTTGGCTAACTTAAACTTTGAGCCAAGGCGAAAACTGCATAACAAATTAGAGGCCATAATTGGAGGAGAGTTATGTGTGTGTGCGACTTGTAAACTAGAGGCAATCTGTAAACTGTCTTATCTGCAAAAGGAAAAAGGACAAAGCATAATACCAAAACACACACACACACACACAGAAGAACGCACGCACATTGTCATGGTAATCAAAGGACTTTCGGCGTCATTTTCAGAGCCTGGCAAGGCTTTCAAGTGGTCGTCAATAGTTGCCATGTTTTGCTTTGCTTTCAAGTTTCCCAGCGGACAAATAGAATTGAGCATTTCGCTAGCCTCAGTTAGTAAATAAGCATATTTTCACTGAGAACAGCTAACCTCAAAGTAAGAATTGCTTTTGCTTATCATTTATTGTTGTGGTGCAGCGTTGATGCAACGATTCAGTGCGAGAGCCAAAGTCAGTGCTGCAAACATTCAAACCAGTTTTGGTGGACTGAGGCGCACAACACAAAAAATACTTCGACTTGTGTTAAAAAGTAATCGGGAAAACGAAATAACTTGGCTTTCCTAGGGACAACAGACAAACTGAAACAGAACTGAAAGTGTTTTTGTTCTACCTTTACTCATATGTTCGACAAATGAAATTTTTGCAACCTCTGTTTGAAATAACCGTAAACAATATTTTTTGCAGCCTC
Organism: Lordiphosa magnipectinata; assembly: GCA_037044535.1. Lineage (NCBI taxonomy): Eukaryota > Metazoa > Arthropoda > Insecta > Diptera > Drosophilidae > Lordiphosa > Lordiphosa magnipectinata. The sequence continues at coordinate 17,091 of JBAMBO010002357.1, read as the reverse complement.
AAACTACACAAGTTAAAAACGATCATTTGCCGAACATTCTCGAGCCCTTAGCTGGTAAATAAACGAGCTTTATTTTAACATTTCATATAAATGTGCAATTGATTAGCAAAACGATTCCTTTTAAGATTCTTCAATGGGCTTTGAATCACATTTTCTCAACATAAAAGACAGAACTGGTTTCGCTCATCATTTATTGTTGTGGTGCAGCGTTGATGCAAAGGGTCGGTGCGAGAGCCAAAAGAAGGGCGGAAGTCATTGCTGCAAACATAGAAACCAGTTTTGGTGGCAAAAATAACACAAAACCAAAATTGGGCTCCCCTAGGAACAACAGAGAAACTGAAACTGAACTGAAAGTGTCCGACAAAAGCAATTTTAGCAAGAGGTGAATCGATTTCCGTTCGTTTTTGGATATGTCAAAACTCAAGACTTTGACAAACATTCGCAATCGACTAAGCGGGCAAATAAACGAGTTTTTTAAAAAAGAACAAGCAATCGCTTAACACACTCTTGCGAGTGAAGAACCACCTTTCATAGTTTTCACCATTTCAAGTTTCCAGCAACTCTCAAAGTTTTTGCCCGCTGGGTTTTCTATTTGACCTTAGCTACTATGCCACCGGCTCCTTTTATTCACGTGTCCAATCTTTGTGACTTTGTCTTCTCGTATTTCATGATTGTTTTCCTACGATTGGTTTCGTTTTGTCGATTGTCTGTTTTGCTTAGCGCCCACAATTGATGCGCTTGGCAATTTTTGGCATTGACTTTTGGCTCTTTGGTTTTTCTGCGAGTGAGTATTTCCCTCTAATGGGTCAGGCTAAGCGTTTTCCCTGGCCTCAATTGGCGCGTGTACACACACACGCGCACACAAGTGGCTCTATCGTCAGTGAGAAGGATATGTACATATGTATGTGTGTTGCGCCTTGTATGTGCCTTGTATGCCCTATGGGGTTAATGAAGTTGTTTGTTTGTTTGTTCGCCTGTCTCTCTATAACATGGCCACATGGCACATGGCCTGACAACCACATTGAAGTTGACATACAGAGTCCCCGCACCACTCATGATGTCCTAACATGTCAGCTACTGGGTAAACGCGGGGGGAAGCCGATTGAAAAGTTAATAACATAAAATGTTATCAAAAGATACTTGTGGGCTGTTTACTTTTTCGATTGGTAAGTAATTGTGGTCCAAAAGAATGAAGGTTTTAAATCGTCCAAACCAATTTTGACTGTGAAAAGAAATGAGATAGCCAGCTACCATACTAGAAGCTGAGATAAGACTAATTTAGTTTCAAAAAACTTGCGCAAAAGCTTTGTGGAGACGCGTGAGGGGCATTCCAGTAACTTGCAAGAGTAAAAAACTAGAACCATCAAAGGCAGCAGAGCTGTGCTCGTTCTACGGAAAAATCAAGAACTTTGTACTTGAACCAAGTACAAACGGGCTATCAATAGTACGTTAAGTACGAATATACTTAATTCGAGTACAAAATTCCTATTCAAGGTGCGACTTATTCCATTCAGTCATAATTTGATCTAAAACTGTTTCGGCATATATTTATTAAATTAATTGGAAACTATTCTAAAATCATTTTGATCATAGTATTAGGTTGTAAAAGTCTTAAGTCAAACCCGATTAACTTTTAAAATATGTACAAAATCTTTTCTGTATAATTCGAATTAATTCTAAAGTTCAACCCAATACGTTCTTAAAACAAAACCAGAGTTCATCTAACAAGTACAAAATGTACTTGGTTTAAGCCTCTAAAATTCTAAAGCTTTTCCTAATTTGTTCTTGAAATGAGGACTCTGCTTCGAAGAAGGGTGGACAGATCCAAGGATTCCGTGTCATTTCACGTTGCACACTTTTTGGAGCTTGCATTGTAAGCTTCTTTTGTACTAAATACAAAAAATGTTGTACCTGAATTAAGTACGCACTTTTCTTAAATTTTTGGGCTTACTGTAAGTTCGAAAAGTTCTTGTACGTTTGCTTTAATTTTCCACGGGTGCACGGGTGCACTTCAACTACAAGTGTACTTTCGTACTTTACTCCACTCTTGGCATATTTGTGCTTCGCGTATGCGCCAATCGAGCGGCTCATTTCTTTTACTCGTGCTAGCAGAGAGCAGATGTTGATGGAATCACCAAATAATCATTTGTCGGTGTTTGCCGTTGTTTCTCCGAAAGCAAAAGAGAGCGAGAGCAAAACAGATATACATACCCATGTATTACTAGTACGTGCGCTGTTAGCATACGACTGCCACTCGCAGACGAAATCAACATCAAACAGGATCAACCAATTTCACAAACGAGCACAAAAGACACTCAGTCACAAAAATACCAATTCAACATCGAGAGAGTATCTGATTTGAAAAAAAAATTCTGTCCCGATCGATCCAGAGCTCTGCAAGTCAGTCTATTCTGAGTGCAAATTTTCTCAGTGTCTGGCTCACTCTTTCATATGCGAAACCGGCAAGTGAAGATGCGCTACCTTCTTTTTACTTATTTATTTATTTATTTAGTTTATTATTATTAATTATTATTAACAATGTTCTGTTTAACTTTAAGAAGGCCTACTTAGGAACGACAATAAATTATTTTTTTTTACAAACAAGGAGGGGTGAGCTGAGAAAGTATGATAATGCAAGTTATAGTTTAAACAAAGGTTTCGGAAGGGTTCGTGATGAGCGAAGTTTGCTATGCAAGGCTGTAGATAAATAGGATAATAATTTCTGGTAACGCGTTGTGGGACAGCAAGACTTATATTAGATAACAAAGCGATAGAGTCGGTTACTACTGACAGGAGTTTATGAATAAAAAGGACACCATGGCAAGTTCTGCTGTCCTCGTAAGGAGGAAGATGTGTGGAAGGATCCCAGCTTAAGCCTCGGAGAGCGAAAATTAAGAACTGCTTCTGAACCGATTCCAGTTGATCTTGATATTTTTGATAGTATGGAGACCAGACACACGACCCATATTCAAGGATTGGTCTTACCAGGGAAACATACAGTTGCTTAGTGACGAAGGGGTCATTAAATTCCTTGAACCATCGTTTAACGAACCCGAGAACTCCCATTGCCTTGTTTGCGATGACCGCTATATGACTATTAAAACATAACTTGGGTACAAATTGTACACCTCAATCATCCACTTTATCAATTCGTTCCAATGAGATGGTATCAATCATATAATCAAACTCATATGTTGAGGAAAAGTGGAGGGAAGCCGAGCAAACTCAATTTAAGTACTAAAAGCTCATGATTTACGGAGTCAAAAGCCTTGCTAAAATCAGTATAAACTACATCAGTTTGCCGTTTATGGACAAATCCATTGTTTACCAGAGTAGTAAATTCCAGTAAATTCGTAGATATAGAGCGATTCTTCATAAAACCATTCTTGACCGCTTTTTCTTCAGCGAACATTAGTCGCTGTACACACACTGTCAAAATGGTGACCAAACAGCTCAAACTTGGCACTAAACTAGCTGTTGTGCGATCAAAGTTCTGTATCTCTGAAGATTCTACAGTTTTTTAGCTAGTGGATGAGTTGTCGGCTCAGGTAAAAAAATGTCTTGGATTGAGGACAAAACAGACTTATAATGTAAGCTCCAAAAAGTGTGCAATGGAAAATGCTAATTATTTCCTGGTTCTAACACTTTGGTAAGAGAGTGAAGTTAGATTTCTGACTTACAGTAATACCATCTTGGTCTTTGGTTGATTCATTTTCTAGCCTTATTTGACTCAACAAGAACAAATTGGGAATAGTTTTAGAACCGAGCTCGCAATAAATGTTATGTTTTTGCAGACTGTCAGAAATAAAACAGTCACCCTCAGACACGATGAAAAAGGGAAACAAAAAGATATTTTACCTCTGTATTGTCTTAACAATTAACGAGATTTTTTTCGCCTACTTAGTGCATCTGTTTTCATAAGATACTTTGGTGGACAGAATCTGCTAAAAGTGTCTTTTGGGTATACGTGTGCGTTGCGCGTGTGTCTCAGTAAACTACAAGTGTGTATGCATGTTTCTATGCCATTTTATCCCCTTTCCTTTTAACAAAAACTTTGCGAAACAACAACAAAAAAGTGGCTTTGCGTTGACACTTGCCTTCTTTTGCTCAATTGCTTATGCTCAGCTGCTGAGAGCCGAACGAAATTATTCGCTTCAAGCTCAGAGCCGGCCAGCCATAGCTACCAGGAGCCAAAGTCGGTCGTGTTTTTACGCAAACGCGAGCCGAACTCATGATTATGTGAATGGGTAAATACTGAATTGCAAGTAAAATGGCTGTAGTCTGGAGAGAGCTGTCTTGCTCACCAACACAAGCACACTTTTTTGTCCTCTTCATTCGGCCGGCACTAATCAGGCTGTTATCGTAAGAGAATTTCGTGTGTTTCTCTCATCGTTAAAGGCCTATTTCCAGAACGCACGAAAATAAATTTTTATGTCAAACTTCACATGAATAGAAACACTTTTGAAATGTTTTGAAATCTGAATGCTATTACACAGCAGTCTTATTTGTATGAAGTATTGTGTCGAAATAAATTTTTATGTCATCTGAAATCCAGCCTTAACTATGAAATAGAAAACACGAGATAAACAAACTCAATTGTTCTGTTCAGAGAGTGAGGGTTTTTTTTTTTTTAATTTTTCCCTGTCGTTGTCAGTGAGCAGACAGCATAGATACAATTGGGTTACCATATTTGGCGAGCTTTGCTTTAGAACTTTATGGGCCAAGAGCAATTTTGACCTATTTTATAAGCTTTAGTTTTGTCTTACACTATGAAAAATCTAGGACGAATAATTTGAGTACGAACGCTCTTGAAAAAAAATTAGTCGTTCTTGAATTTTCAAGAATTTCGCTCATGGAATCGAGATAAATTCGGTCTCATCGTTCTCAATTTGGAGACGGACCACTTCGGTCGGGTCGGGTCGGTCGTGTCTCTCACACCTCTATTTTTTCTCTGAGTGTAAGAATGTATTGGTGTTGTCAGCACTATCTAGCATCTTCCCTAACGTATCTAACACACGCAATGGCCTATGCCGACGGGTCCAGCCGTTGACATTTCCAGCCTTTTGGGTACTTCCCAACCGCAAAATGGGCATTAATCATTTCCACGCATTGCATTTACTGCAAGCTTAGGAACTCTATTTGTGACTCCATTTGTTCCTGGCCCTTTGTCACCCTCTACCTTCTGCACTGCTGTGACGACTTCCAAGTGCAGTTTGCTGTGTGGTCTGAGCCTCAGTTGGTTTGTTGGTTTTTCATCAAATTCGCAGCAGATTTTCTGGAATTTTCCATGTTTACTCTTCCTATTTAGTCTTTCAAATACTAGTTTCTTCACGCTAAATACTTCTGGGAGCTTATTCCAATTATCACGGTGTTTTTGTAGAGCGTTTTCACATGGCCTTTTAGTTCGACAACATTTTGTTAGCGCTTCGGCATCCTCTTCCGTCTACCAGAAATTTGGATTCTTATAAATGGACGCTCTCTGCTCCGTTGTGAGCCACTCAGTTCAATTTTTATTTGAGTCGATAACTTTAGAAACCACCCAATTTACATAACCTCGTTGTCAAAGTTGATATTACTGCTAACATATTTACAATACAAATATTTTATCTGTTCTCAAAAAACCGTGTCAACTTGATGCATTGAAATCACGTCAGAGCCATCGATCTTTGTCATCACAGACTTTGGGCTGGTCTGGCAATGTGCATTGGCAGGTGTGCCAGGCAATTCAATTAAGCTGCCGCACCTGTCTAGGTTTCCTTCTTCCTCCACTCTCTGCCGGGGACCCATGCCGTGTTTATTGTAAACGTGACTGCTGCAAAAGTCTGAAGAGCATTCGAAACGCTAACTGACAATTGACACATTTGCACTTTGGCAATTTCTTTTCATCCATTGTCTTTGGTCTGAAGTCTTTTGTGCAATGGCCCCGACGATTTAGTAGTTGCATTCGAAGCATCGGCTTGCACGTAGTCGCTGGTGGCTCTTCGTCATGATTTACGCGCATTTCGTTTTGTTTAATTATCGTTTAATTGTTGCAAAGTTTTTGATTTACGATTTAATTGCAACGACAAATGCTGCACTGGGTCCGGCTCCTGTTGCTGGTGCAGTTGCTGGTGTTGATTTATGGTCGCCGTCAACATTGATGACTATGATGGAACGTGCAAACATCACGTCGGGCTCTGCATTCAATGAATCCACAACCAGTGAGCGGCTGCATCAACGCTGGCAACGCGTGCTCAGCCGCCCGAAGCGTTATCTTAGCTTTCCCGAGGGGTCCTCGTTTTCCGTATGTGTCAAAGTCATTAGCTCTATTCCAGTTTGCTGGCACATTCAATTTGCAATCATGCGCTCACAGGTTGCTGTTTGCTTTACGGTGGGCATTATAGGTAATCCGTATTTTGCCTACAACAGTTTTGGACTTAATTGGGGTGTGGCCTATGATCTGCCCAATGCCAGTTGGGTATTGCAAAATTTGCATGGATTCTCGAGACATCCGGTAGCACCGGTCGTGCTGCGTAGACGCACCAGAAGTGCGCTCTATCAGGATATGGAGATTATAATGGATAAGTAATTGACTTCAAATGCATTTCTTTTAATTAAAGCCTGTACTCTTTGTAATATAGCTTATATGCTACAGATTTATCTGATCTGATCTTTGATAACCATTTGGTTACGAATTGGTTCATCCCCAACCCAAATCTGTAAATCAAGTCCTCGGTTACGACTTTTAATTTCAAATTTATGACCTATCCCAGAAGTCCTTAGTGTGAGCAGAGACGCTGCAATGGCAATTGTGAGTCAGCAGAGAATAGTAGAGCCTTAAAGCTCTATATTTTCTGCCTTTGTCTGAAGCCTCGGCAGAGGCCGAGTAAAAAAAATCATGCCTACCAATATTTTCACAGTTGCCAGTGGCAATTTTCTGCTCACATAGCCGACCACTGGCTTACACATATATAAAAATAAAGCTGACATCACAGGAATTAAATTTTAGGGTGATTTTCTAAATTTAAGGGCGATTTTAAATCTAGGGCGATTTTCTTAAATACTGAAAAATAGTTTTCTGATAGTACTGACAATGAGCACCAAATGACGTCTGTTACAAGACATTTGTTTACAGCGAGGAGCCTAATTTCACGCTTGCACCTGTCATCGATGTTGCTTGATCTACAGCTGCGTTTGATCTGACCATAAGAGTTTGGATTTTTTTAAAAATTAGCAATCGTTTTTCTGTGTCGAGACAGACCAGGCATTTTTAGTAAAAACCAATTTGTTTAATGTGCTTTTTTTCAAAAAACATCCACATTGTGTTACCTCGTAAAACGACCGTAAAGGGCACACTAATTTCTGTTTACAAATTTAATTATTTGCTAAGATAATCGAATCCCGGCACGCAAATGTGTGATAACAGTACTATGAATGGTGACCAAAGAAGAAGTTTGCTTATTTTTCTTATAATAGATTACAATAACAGACTCTTGCATACCCAAAACCAATGTACCCTTACTATTGAAGAAGAGCGAAATGAAAACATGCACATATACTTATTTCCTTGAGGTCTGTTATTATATGTATGTATATGCTGCCGGTTTCGACAATGCTGCGCCCAGTGTAAATAGAGTCAAAGGAAGTTTGTGAGAGAGCTTTATGATTATAACAAAACAAAGCAAAAGAGAGAAATATATTTCACTTACACAAATGCTGCTGAACTGCTTCTAGTACCTTTTTGCTTGTTGTTTTTAGGGATTTAGATACAATTGTATAAGCAAATTTTGTGCTCATTTTAATCAAACCAATTTTACATTTTTTTTCTAAATACTATTCTTTTCTTACCACAAACTATTCCAAGTCTTTAAATTTAATTACGATATCACTATAATTTCCTTCCTACAGCATGGGTTACAATGGACGTGATTGCATTCTGCGTACCTTGTGCGAGAGTCGCCAATACTTTCAGCGCACCAAAATGAGCATGATTGGTGAAATGCTTAGAGCAATCTTCAGGTGTGTTACATCTACAATTAAGCTTTATATACACCTTACTTACTCCGCTCAACTTCTTTCCGCAGTCTACCCAAACAGCGGATCTTTACAAGGGAATTGCACGAGAATGCGGATATTGTACACTATGACAAGGCCTACCGACATGCCCACAGCGATGATTGTGCTCGAAACTATGACTGTCAATTCTCACTATTGGAATTGGCTTTTGGCAAATACACAACGCCGCCAACAAATTATTATGCCTAATAAATGTTGTCTTATAAAAATTACTTTTAACGTCCCATTTACTTCACTTTACTCACTTGTTGCCCTCTGGTTATAAATGACACTTCATTTTTCTTTTGCCAGCTGTGACCCAGCTGTCGTCTTGGCCTGAAACTGACTGATGTGTGTCAGTTTTCTACTTCGAACATTATTTAATTGAAAAGAAATAAAAATACATTTTGACAAAGTTTTTCTTGGTTTGAGGTGGCTTGCTCCACAAATTGAATTCAATCAACAAGAGAATTGGCCCGTACATGACGCACTTTTTACGACGTTTGGAAATATGGGAACAAATCAATCGTTAAATTGATTCTGTAAATCAGTTTCCAGTTGCTAATGGATGACAATTTAATGATGTTGATGTACTTACACAGCTTACCTGAGAAGGAGTAAAAGGAAGGTAGTTTCGATTAAATAAATTCCTTCTTGACATTGGCTTAATAACTGAATTTATACTCAACCCCAATTGAATCTTGAAGCAACGTTGTGGCCACCTAAATCATACTCCATTAATAATTTATTTTCAATTATTGCAATTTTAATATCTGAAAAAGTCATAAATATTAAAAAAATAAATTTTTTGAATATTTGTGGCAAGCTTCTGAAAAATTTCTTATTATATTTTCCTTGGTCAAAAGAAAACAATCATTGAGTCATTGTTATTATAGTTGCCAGCAGGTTGTGTATGCATTTCCCATTTTCATTTCTCTATTTTCATTTCAAATTCAATCTCTGTCTTGTCTGTTTATTTATTTCTTTGCCAAGCACAAAAACACAACACACAAACATTATGTCACACATCATCCGTATATGGTGAGATGCTATCAAAACTCAATGGACAATGGCTATGCATTATTTGTTCACAGTTCTCCTCCCGCAAATGGGGCATATGGTGCTTCTCATGCTCCTCGAGGCTGTAAAAAGACAAATCCACAGAAATGAAATAAATAATAAATGTATGTCGAACTTTAGAGCCAATCTTATGTAAAAATATATTTTAAAAGCACAAAGAGAAATCCCTGACCATTATTGACATTGTTTTTGCCAATCGGACTATGGAAAGGATTAACTTTTCCAACCCACAAACCAATAGATCCAGATAACTTTGGCTAGATGTTAAGGATTTCTGATACTGCCCCAATTAGGGCCAATGGAGTAAGCAGCGTGAGACCTGAACAGAACTTAAGCCTCTTGCACTTTGTAAATGGAAATGCCATGAAAATGCTAATGGAAGATATATACAAAACCATGACAAATGTGTGCAAAGATCTTGAGTTCTTGGTGGGACAATTTAAACTGGTTCTATTGATACAACTGATTGATACTGAAGTGCTAAATAAATTCGTTTTTAGTTAGCATTTGGCTTAGCCTAGTTTTTTCTTAAGACTGAAGAAAATGGAAATATTTTTGCGTTCTAGAAACTGAATATTGAAAGAGTGCAGGTTGGACAAAATGCAAATTAGCTATGAATATTCAATGTACAAGTAAACTAATAAATTAATCACAATCGGGTGAGCCAACCGAATTCCAATTCTTAAGTGCCTTTTGGAAGGTTTCAAACCTCTCGTGTTTTTTTTTTGAAGATTTAGCTAAATTCACCACCCAAACAATTTTGATAAGCAAACTTGACTTTGGAAATTTGTTTGTTTGTTTGGGGTTTAATTTCGGCCGTCTTTCTTCACTCCAGTCAAAACACTTTTTGGCTGAGTTTTTCTCCTACGCGTTTCGGCAAATATATTGCCTTCTTCAGGGAGTCTATTTTAGTGTCCGTCATAGTTTTGTTGTATTGCACGATTGTTTGTTGATGTCAGTTGACGCAAACAACTTCGTTTTTCTGGATAGATAGCATCAAATGAATAAATAACTAAAATTGTTTTAACATGCAAATTTGCATTTCAATAATTGTTCGCAAAAGCCTTCGATAGCTGCCATATCAATTAAAACCATTGCCACTTAAACTCAGCTGGCATTGCTGGCGCCATCTAAGTAATTTGACAACAACAAACGGACTTAGGGTTGCCAAGTTTTACTTCATGAATGGCGCGAAAATATTTATGAATTTTGCATATTGTTTTTGGAGAATATGACTTAAATTTTAATTATATTTTAAAAATGCATCATAAGTTTTTTGTGTTTGACTAAGGATGATAAATTAGTGCAAGACGTCAAATTGAATGCAAAATGTATCCTAATAAATTGTGCTCAAATGCAAAGTCCCCGATAAAAGTCTTTATAACGCCGAAGTCAAGCACCAGATTAAGATGAGGTGTATAAATGAATAACTCAATTCAATTACATTCCAAGAAAACTTTACCTTCTGATGATGAATACACCAATACCAAGCTATACTCATTTTTCTAAAGATACTTTTCTTACCAATCAAAAAACTAGCATTTTTCTCGAAAGCGGCCCGACTTAAAAGTTTTAGGACTCAGCAAAGGAACTTACATATGAAATGACTGCCAAATGGTCGGGATCGAAAATGCTGTAAACTAGTGTTAATGGTAGAATCGACTTATCTAAGTTGGTTGCCCAAATTAACATCAACGTTCCTATTAGACTGACTCGTAATTATATCCCCTTATCACTGAATCGATGTACTACTAACTATGCCTTGCATGAACCGTTTCGTGTCCTCTGTGCTGATTACAATAAACTCTACCTAGAAATCAACTCCGAAGCTTATAACACAAGCAAATAGATTCAGTTAAACATCAAATTATCTCAAACCTAGAAAATGGGAATTTTTTTTACGAGTGATACAACCACGGTTGCCACACTTGGTGTTTTTGCAACAAAAATGGTGTTTTGTTTTCCTTTTTTATTGGAATTGGCTCTTTTGTATGGAGCTCGAAAAGGACGTAGAAATTAAAAAAAATTCCAAAACTTCTGCAAATTAAAGCTAGTAAATGGTAAAGAAAATCGCCGAATTGTACCGTCCCATATTATTAGAGTAAAAACAAGAGTATGCTCCTTCACAAAACGCCCCTAAAAAGGTGCAAAGTAGGCATTCTAAGCAACTTTAATCCCAAATTACCAAAAATCTAGACGGGATGGACCATTTTCGAAAACAGATTAGTGTTCAACACACGAAAATCATCTAGAATTACCACCAACCCTCCAATATACTGAAAATTTTTGCATAGTGTAATCTCAATAACTTTGTTACACCCTCTTATAGATATAATTGGAACTAAGTCACAATATATGTATAGAAAGTGGACACAGAAATTCACCATTTTATCAGTAAAGAAAACGGTGCGTGAGTTTTACTTGGAGCTGGTTTGGCAAATTGTTGAAAACTTGAATTTGATTCTGTTTCAAATATAATGCTTTGCAAGGAGCTGAGTACAAGTACAGAGCCACATTACGTGTGGTCTGTAAAATACATAGAAATAAAGAAAAGTAACTGATCTAAGACTATGATTTATTTATGTAAACAATAAAAATATTGACTGTTTAGTTTTAATAATGTAAAGAAATCTGTGGAATGAAAGCAGAAGTGTGTTTTCCCGTATTTTTCAGGAAGCAATTATTACCTTTAAGAGCCAATTTCACATCTTTTACAAAGCACTAACTGTCACATAAACTAACAAAGAACAGAGTATATTCTAAGTTCGGCCCTTAACGAATATATTAATAAAGTCCTTGGTCGTAAAGTGGAAATTTTTTACAGATTGGAAGAGTTATTTCTTTAAGTATTCTCGTATAAGTCATTTTGATAAGATCAAGTTGCTATTTTAGTATTTTGACTTACAGACCAATACTTATTAAGACTTCTCAAGACTTACGTTGTTTTGTTTTACCGTTATAAATTTGTAACCACTCATCCTATTGGTGTGAAATTTGGGCACAATATAGAACTAAGCCCGAGGAAGCCATTCGTATCAAACCAATCAATTTCAACATAACTCGATGTGCCTTTCAACATGCTGTTATGCCTTATTGTCATAGAAATTAATTAATACATGAAATATTTTTTGGGACTATTTGTACATTTAAAAATATTAAAAAAATGATATGGATGTTTAATATAACGATTTTGTGAAGGAGATATTTTTTATTTTATTAAATGAAAATTTAACATGAATAAGGGAAGAAAATTTTGTTGTCTCTTTTTTAATGAAAATGGCTCTTTTTAAAATTTTTTTTGGTGTAATCTAATATTTTCAAGTGGCAACCGTGGATACAACCCTGTTTCCGGAGATGGATCATTATCTTGGACACAAACCTTCTAACTAGATTTTCGAATAAGAAAATGAAATCTCTTAAAATTCTGTGACACCGACGGATTTTTCGAGCGTTTCGCATACCAATCGAGGCCCAATCTTTAGAGATTTCCAGGACAACCACCATACCGAATTCAGATATGATGCTTATAATGCGCAGAAAATTATATAATATCTTATATTAAAGTGACATAAGCCATTTTTAAAACGTTCAAATAATTAGCAGGGTTCTCAAAGTACCGTACAAAGTACTGTACTAAAGTACTGAACAAAGCCAAGTACCGTACTCAGACAAGTAACTGAAGTAGCGTTGGCTCTGACGGCCACTCAGGTGTCTGTGGCAGGTTTGCACAAAATGGTGAAATAGGCTTAGAGCCGATGCACTAGAGAATATATTAATTGTAAAACTTAACTCTAAATTGCTCACTGACATAACACAGTACGACAACATCCAACTTATTTTAAAAAACCGGCATGAGACCCTTAGATTACGATAAAAAGGACCTCTGTAAGCATCACCTCATACCCAGTATTTTAAATAAAGCCTCGCTTCGCGTTTTATGGGTACTTTTGTACTTGCAACACACAACGACAACAATTTTATCTTAGATTTTAAGGGTTTAAAATAAAAATCTGGAAAATTCAGCAAATGTGGACTGGGTCATTGGGACCGCAATAAAAAACGAGTGCGTAAGTTAAAGTCGGTTCTAACCGACTTCGATATATCCGTTACTCATGGAATGAAATGTTTAATAACCTTCCTGTGTGCCTGAGGTGGGACAGCCGAAAAGTATGCAACATATCATCCGATATTGATGAAAATTTCAGGGCTTACAGATAATGCGAATATAAATGTACGTTTAACTTTACTTAAACTTTCTTAAAATTAGTGATTATTTTCTCAATTTTAGGGCAAAATACACTAAACATGTAACAAATATTTTTTTTTTAAATCAAAGGCGAAATACCCCTAAAAATTAGAAAAGGCTATAAAGCAAATTTACCCTAAAATTTAGTAAAATATATTTTTTTTCTTAAACCCTAAAATTTAGAAAAAAAAATATATTTTTCTAAATTTTAGAAATTTTTTTCTAAAAAATTCATTTTCAGGGCAACTTTTCTAAAATGCAAAAAAAATTTTTTTAAAAATAGAAAATATACATTTTTTAAATTTTAAAACGATTTCGATTTTAGGACGATTTTCTAAAATATAGAAAAATATTTTCCGAGTGTAGTTGTGTGTGGTCATTTGTGGTCTTGAAAAGCGTTTCTTAAGCACTAAGCGGTTTTATTACTATGGAAATCCCATAGCTGTGAATTGCGCTTATATATAGAGCACGACGTGATTTTTCGCATGGTTGGAAGTAAAGTTTGTTTGGCATTATTACATTTTTTGATCATCTTTGGTACTTTACCGCGAATTAATAATTTCTCATTCTTGGAAAATGGTTTGAAACATTCTTTATGATCTTGACTAATATCTTACCATTGGTCATCCATGGTATTTGTCGCGGTTCAATAGTGTCAAAATCATGGTATTGTAGTGTGTAGGTGTGTGATCATTTGTGGTCTTGAAGAGGAGTTTGTTAAGCATTTAGCGGTTTTATTGCCATGGAGATCCGGGGGACGACATAAATTCAATCGACATTCTGTCGTTTTTGTTTGCCGGAACTATGTCGTTTTAAAACGACCTATTTTGACATAGTTTCGCTCAGTACATTTGGAATCGAAATTATGTTGTTTAGAAACGACTGGGCGTAATAATGTCGTCGGAATTATGTCGCTATGCCTGGAGATCCCTTAGCTGCGAATTGCGTTTATGCATTGATCCTGGCATGACTTTCCACTTGATTGGCTTTAACGTTTTTCATTATTACTATTATTTATCCTCTTAGGTTGTATATTAATAATATTTAATTTATTATTCGTTAATATTTAAGAAAAATTTTTCTGCATTTTAACTTTAATTTTAAAACTATTCTATTTTTCTAAAATTTAGGGTGAGTTTGCTTACTGCCTTTGATAATTTTAAGGGTAATTTCGCCTTTGATTTTAGAAAATATTTGTTACAAATTTAGGTTATTTTGCCCTAAAATGTAGAAAGTAAACCCTAATTTTAAGAAAGTTTTTCTAAAAGAATATAAAAATTAAAAATGCTGCTTCGGTGACTTGATCCCAGGCCCCGCCCAACTACGTACTTTCTCAGCTATGGTTTTGCCGCTACGTCTTGCTTAAGGCTAATAGCAAAGATTATACAATGTACGCTTGTTATTCTATGCTAATAGCCGAGTGAGCTAATTCGTCTGTCCGCGTGTGTGTTCGTTCAGCATTTGTGAGAGGTTCCGAGCTCAAATCCCCCAGAGGTGAAGTAAAAAAAAAATTGTTAATGCAGAATAAAAAGGAATGGGGTGGTGGTACTGGGAGGATGATGATTGATGATGATATTGATATGTGAGAGAGCGATATGAGATGGTGTATGGGGGGAGATCACAACAACACCCAAAAACAAACAATCTGCGGACTACATTGAGAGAATCAGAGGACACCCAAATCGGCAAGGCAACTACTTCGCAGAAGAAGAATAAACGGTGTCAGAGCCAGAAGAAGACTTTTGAGAATCTTCCCTTGGCAACCTTCCAGACGACGTATCTGAACCTGCCTTAACATCTAACATCGAACATTAATCTAACCCCAATCTAATCATAAATTGTATCATACGATCAATAAACTTTACCAGTACATCGTAAGTTGCTTCGTAGTAGCTTCGTCTTTGCCGAAGTTTTTATACCCTTGCAAATGCTGTTTTTGAAAAGTCAGACTTTAAGAACGCTTACATACAACCAAAAATTATTCTAACTTAAATCCATTTTCCGACAGATAAACATTTGATTTCAAACATATCCAATAAACAATCGCAGCGAATTAGAACAATAAAATTTAAAACAAAAAAGTTTTTCTCACTTTAAAACTCAGTGACTAGTTTGCGTAGAAACAGACAGACGGGCGGACAGACGGACGGACAAAGCTCAATCGACTCAGCTTGTCACCCTGATCAAGAATATATATAGTTGATGGGGTTGGAAATTAATATTTCTATGCATAAAAAGATGTAACAACAATAAAAACAAAGTCGTTCTGAGTACGAAAACCTAACTAACAAAAAATTCAGGAATTTCGTATCTCCTTTTTTTAAAACTTTTTGGTTATTGAAACACAATAGTCATCTTTGAAGGCTTACCACTCAAAGAGAGTTTAAAAGAAGAATTTAAAAATGACAAACGAAATTAGATTCCACTCAATGTGAGTACTGCATTCAGTCATTTCGTTGAAAAATTTTAGGCCAAACTATCATTATCTTTATTTTTATAATTTTTATCATTAGTGCTTTCAGCTCTAAAAATGTACTTAGTAAAAGTGTTTCTTTGGCATTGTTTTGCACTGGCAAGAGTGTCTAAGCAAAAAAAGGATAAAAAAGCTGCTGATGCTTTCATCTACTTTTAGTTGAAAGTGAACAAGATTGAAGAAATTTCTCAACTTTTCGAAGGAACAAAAAAGCTGTGTAGAGAACGAAGAAGGCAGAAAGAATGTGGCACTTTTTTTCCCTTCTCCCATACTCACCTAAATATCAACTTCAGTAACTTAAACAACATCCCACTTTTTTGCTGGGGCTTATCCACATCATATAAAGCTGTACAGAATGATTTTAGCAAACAGGCTCGTCCATCAAAGCCATGTCTAAAAACAAATGAGTTAATTAATTATAAAAGCTTTCATCAACAAACACTCACCCATTCAAAGCAGTTTCCATTTTGGAGAACAAATCTCTCTTGAAGTATTTAAAGAATACTGAATTACTTTTGCGCTGATCGGCGGGATCCGGAAATGGATAATTGGCACGAAAACCATAGCCATAGGCGAACAATGTATTAATTTTTAGGATATTATTTTTGCCATTTGTACGCCACTACAAAACAAATATCCCAAAATATAAACAAAATCTGAACTATTGTGAAGGTGACTCACCGACATACGCGAGCCTTTGGTAAACTGCAAATAGCGTTTTCCACGTTGCAGTATTCGAGTCTCGTTGCGGCTGTTGGTCAGATTGGTATTGAAGTTGTCATAATGCATGTCAAAATTGGGACTGGTCAGGGCCAAAGCCTCGAAATTGTCAGCACTTTGAGTGACAGTCGAATAGCTGGTTGAGGAGAACAGCAGCAGCAGCAGCAGCAGCGGTTGCGCTGACAGCCAGTACATGATGAAGCAGGCGACAGGTATGGATTTCTGGCACTAATTACGACCTTCCGAACTTCACTTTAAATTGTGGTTTTTCTTTTCTTTTTGTTTTCGACTTCAATTTCCGAGCATCCACTTCGTTTCGACTACGTTATGCTTTTGAGACCACTTGGACCAGTTTCCCTGACTCTGGCCATGGGATGATATATTTTTTAATACACAAGGGAGAGAGACAAGCAGAAAGACAAACAAACAGACATATGGAACGTGAACGTGAAGCATTCTTCATTCTTTGGGGCGTTGCTTATTTATTTATTGCTTTGTGTGGTTTAGTGACATCGCAAGTCTTCTCTATTTTTGCTGC